>CM071930.1:33401088-33845901 GCA_016081115.2 Rehmannia glutinosa
CGGTAATACTTCGTTTCAGTTACGTATTGCTACTCAGGGCTTGGCGCTCATTCACTGCAGTGCTGCGTTGTTGAATCGAGCATCTTTGGGCCAGGATGCATGAATAACGTCAGCGGGACCTCACACTGCTCCTGCGAAATCGGATTCGATGTATGTGGTGAACCTGCTGGAGAAGAGAACGATGGAGGTCTCATGGAGCCATCTTAGCTATTGGCGCCAAACCTTGCATCTTCTCAGTGGCATTGATCTTATAGTCTCTCATATCTTTCGCGAGGGCGAGTGGCAGACATGCTGAGCAAGAAGACGGAGAGTGGCACCTGGTGGGGCGTCCCGCCCACAGACCTTCTTCACTACCTCACTGATGATTATGTTGGCCAATCCAACTATAGGTTTGTTACTTAATGCGCCACCTTTTAGGCGCCTATTTTTTTCCTGGGGGGTACTCTTTTTCCTTCCAATGGTTTTTTCCACAAGGGTGGGTTTTACCTTGGAAGGTTTTAACGAGGCCCCAACCATTCAGCCATTTGGTCGGCTTGTGACCACTTCGTTTTGGTTGTGGACATTATTTCCAGGCTTTCTTTTGGTTACCTGATCAGCCTGTGATCAAGATTACTCTTTTTTAATTTTTTATATATATATTCGCACTTATTCAAAAAATAAATTATCACTGCCAGAGCGCTCATGATGACCCAAGACCGCATTAAAATCCCCAATAAGAAGCAGATCAGTAAGACCCAAATTCCTCAAATCCAACAAGAGAGCGCACTGAGCAGTATGATCACACAAACCATGAGTAAAACCAATATGAAAAACCATAGAACCAAATTGAACTTGAAGAACAATACATTGGGTTGGAGACCAAACCTAATGAAGGACAGAGGTGCCAGCATCACAGAAGACCCAAATGTCACGATGTCCATTAACCCGGAAGCTCTGAGCCACAAACCTCAATCCCAAATTATTCCAATACGAGTCCGAAATTGATGAAATGTCCACTTTAGGGTCACAAACAACTAAAATAGATGGCTTGTGTTTATGACATAACGCCTTTAGAACATTACGAAAGGCAATGTTCCCAATCCCCCGGATGTTCCAGAAGATGCAATTCATTGGGATGATGGGGGAGGGTGGCGCCTGTGTCGATCGCACGGTAAAAACAGGCGTGTGGTGCATTGTAGAGTCTGACAATTGAGAATGACCCACTTCCTATGCATAATCGCCCATCTCTTGAAGCCGCAGTTCATCTCGTGTGGTTCTCGGGCGCTCCGGTTTGATAGTAATGTCATGAACTGGGGGCGACAGGCCTGACGTAACATTCTAGAAAATTCTAGCTTTAGCCGAGTCCAAGGAGCTGTCCCGGAAAGCACGGCTAAGAGCTCGAACAGGCTTCCCCAAAGGATACTGAACCATAATAGGCATAATGGTGAAACCGTGCTTGTTGGAAGTATTATCCTTGGGAGATGACTCCCTAGCTGGATAATCGGCCTGGAAATCTGCGGATTGCTGATCCTGGGAGTCGACTAAACCAAGAGATTCAAAGGTGTTACCAAGGTGGATGTCCGTAGAGCAAGTGACTATTGCGCGGGTAGGAGATCCTAGACGCATAGCCGAACTCGTATTTCCCATTGAGTCATCAACGACCTTGCCCTTGTCCTGCTGCACAGGACGATAAACTTTGCGAGCCCTGGAACGCCCTCGCTACACCGAATTAGGGCGAGTGGCAGGCGCCTATGAGCATCCCCAGGCGGTGATGATGCACGCTTTCGTAGCCGGTTGCCCGCGTTATAAGACGGCAAAGAAGTCGCCGAATGTCCCGTAATGCCACACCTTGAACAAAACTCCGGAGTTTCTCATAAATGACGACACAAAGGAGCATTGCCCATCGTTCCACCATGATGTGGTCCTCCAATGGTTTTGAAAGATATCGTGTCACGAATAATATACATGTATACATGTATATATCATAAATAGCTAACTAGATGAATGATGTGTATAGGTGATTATATATTGATTCGTGCACTATGTATATATATATATATATATACATATGTATACATGTAATAATATCCTAATAAAAGATTATATATATATATATATAGATAGGCATGACATGTGGCGCATGTAATACATTTATATGTTAAATTATATGTTAAGTTATTAGCAACGCCTTAAGCTAGCAAAAACGGATTGATAAATAGATATGTTTTCGACTTCTGTAGAGATAAAACCAACAAAACACATTCCATATACACTCAAAACAAATTAAGAGAGGGAGAACAAAAGGTTATCAATGTATGAATACTGGTAAATTTCCCAAAACCTTGCCTTGTTGGACAATCATGATTTAAAAGCTAATTAAAAAGGTTAATAGGTAGTTTATGTGCTGAAGGTGAAAAATGTGATTAGCTAATATATAGTGAATCGGTACAAATTCTTATTTAAGGAAACATGAACAACAACTTTATATTACATGTTGGTTTCAATTACACCATTAAAATTTAATTACGAGGAAGATGGACTGATAAGGTTTGGATTAGAAGATCGAAATTCCGATTGTTTGCTTATCTGGAATTATATTTAAGATATTTCCTTATATGTAAACAGTAAACTTAATGATTAAAATTAGAAATTGATAACTTATGTTTTTACAGGTTGTCTTACATCTAAGGTTAGGGAGAAAAAAAATTAGCTAACATTCAGTAGCATATCCACGGGTGAAAGGTAAGTGAAAATCCATTTGCAGCTACAATGCATGAACATAGTATTTCCTGTCTTATTGATACTAAATGCGATTCTTGTATCTTGATGAATGCATTATGGAAACACTGGTGTTAATATGTTGCTTGGTGGATATTGGAGTGTGATGATTATTATTTCATTGAGCATGTCATTCATTGACATTTGCACGTGCATGCAAACATATGAGCATTGTTGAGATGAGGCATGCACGACACGATAACTGTCTTTGAAAAGAAAAGATTTTGGTTGGCCACTGCTAGTGCACCGAGGCATGCGAGGCGTGCTTTTATGATATATTTTAGGGTGCAGTGGGTGTTAATCCTCGGAGGATCATAGGGGTTGATAGGGGGTGTGCCTCTGATGGTTACGAGGGGGCGGACCACTTGACTGTATCCTTATTGACATGTCAGGGGGAAGACTCCTGGGGGGTCATTGGGGAAGACAAGGGGTGGACCTCAGGTGGTCCTGGGAGATGGCCCTAGGCGGTGTTAATATGATTATGGCCATGTGATTATTGATACTATGTTGAGCTCTTTCCCGTGCATAGCAGGTGGGTCAAGGGCCCTAAGTAAAGAAATGATTATAAATAATATATTTCAATGCATTCTGTGCACTTCTGGAAAAATGTCTTAGAATGCATTTGCATTTGTATTACATTGTTCATTTAGCATGCATGGTTTTCGCTTACTGGGCATTAGCTCACGTAGTTCATGCATTGTAGGTGAGTCTGGTGATGCTATTGGATTTCATGGGCTTACTCGACAGGCTGCTGGGGCTTCCAAAGGTTATTGAGGACAGTGTACATGGATGACGACCTGTTGGGCTATGTTGATGGGTCACCTTTTTTTTTGGTCTTGTATTATATTTTGGTTTAGGGTTGTACCCTCTTTTGAAAACTCTGATGTAGATATATACATGTAAATAGATGGGTGATGTGGTTAGGAATTTGGTTACATGGATGTCTGTTGTATTTGATAACAAAGTTTGTTACCTCTTTTGCTTGTGGATATGGTTTGTCATTTTCTTATAAGAAGAGTGATCTTGCTTGTTCGTTGTTAAAATGTCACAGGTAAAAGAAAAAAAATGTACAAGTATATAGGATTTACGTTGTCAAGTTTTCTTTTTTATATTACTTAGTAATGTAATAGTAGGGGTGGGCGTCACATACTCCACTGGTATTTCACAATGGGAAAAGGGTATCGATTTATACCGACATCTTTACATGAATTATGCATGCATCTCCTAGTTCTTAACAAGATTCCACCAAACCCACCTGGGCAGACCCGAGCCTATATATACATCACTCGTGATAAATCCATGTGTTGAAGAACCCGAGTCAAGTCACCAACGAGAAGATAACCAGGAAGGTGACACAGATACTCAAATGTTCGAGCCAGATTTCCAAGACCCGTCCGTGGCTTGTTGAAGATGAAGACATAGATTGAGACGACTTTGGATTGTTTTTGACAGAACCCTGGTCAAAGGAATACTACGACTACCACTACAATCCATGATGAAAGGATGATGTCAGCACCGTATAGGTGTCCTTATAATGGACACGTGTTAGTTTGTAATAATAAGTGCCCTTCTAGCGGAAACATGTCAGTTTATGGTTGTAAGTGTCCTTTTGTTGGACACATGTCAGTTTCTTATCCTTGTAATGTAACACATGTCAGCATGTTGTTGTAAGTGTCCTTTAAGTGGACACGTGTCAGCTTCTGTATAAGGTGTCCATGCAGGTGACGTGAACATGATAGGTGTCTTTTTAGTGGACACAAGTCAAGTTCACAGGAAGAATGTCGAAGAAGACAACATGTGTCTAGCAGAGGTGTCTTGTAATAGGGACACGTGTCACTTCCTTGTTTTGTACATGAGGCCTATATAAAGACCTCTTCAGTTGTATGGAAAACTTGGACGGAAATTAGAATAAAATCTCCATTTTACAAAATATAAGTTTCTAAATCTCTTTTATGTCTCTTCAAAAGCCTCTTAGTTAATCTGCAATTATCTTTCAAATTCTTCGATCTTCTTCGTGAAGTATGCTATGTATTGCCTCTTTGAGGATCCTGTACATCAGAACCAAGATTGAAGTACTTGGCATAATATTATTAGGCACGGTCCCCTCAATCCATACTGCGGTTAAGAATTCTATGAGTTTTGAATGAATGACCTTCCTATGAGGTTTTGCTTGGAAAGCCGTCCCGAGCAAGGTGTGTCGCTTAGGCTAAGGTGCGGAGACCTCATGGTGGTGTCATGCTTTCTTAACCTCTTGGAGTGGCTAAGATCGCCTAAGGGTATGCACCTCGTGGTATCGTAGCCGGTCTGTTGCAGCCGTGCCCCCCGGAGAATTTGTTAGAGAATGGTTAGATCTAGCTAAGACGGTGAGTAGAAGAGGCGTTCCCCTTGATATGGAACCCCAGTTCTCAAATAGCTCTCTTGATATTCCTTTTAGCCAAATACATAGTATATCTTCTTCTCTTTCTCTACCTAGATTTTCTACTAGTCATATCGAAAATATCATAGAATAATCTACTATTCCAAGCAACGCTATTATAGAACAAACTGTTCCCCCAGTTGTTAGTCCATATAATATATACAAATATCGTGGTTCTAGGCCCAAACACATCAAATCTATTATCTTCAACAAGAGTACTCGTCCAAAGGCGTTCATCCAATCATCCAGAATGGATTACTGTGGTCTTCCTTCAACTCAACAAGAGCAGTACATCACACTGTCCATTTCACCCGAGTTCATCACATGATGGAGATTGGAAGGTTATACCTATCTCCACCTTGAGTCATGCGACTTGTTCTTTCTTACCATGGAAGGAAAGGTCTTCCAGTATCTGCAAGAATTGCTCTTCTAGATACTCCTTTTCTCCAATACGAGCATGCATTTATTGATATAGTTCTCTCTACACTTAACGTCAGAAGTGTTGTGGTCACTTTTTTCCCCAACTTTGCAGTATCTTTGAGTGATCCAACTCTTGCATCTGCCTTCAAGGTGCAAATTCAACTTTCCAAAGCGGTCGGATCTCAAATTCTATCATAGCTACCCTTCATCACCAAGTTGTATACAGGTTGCAAGATCACAGCCTAGATCTGCAAAAATCAAGGCATACAAGATGCTTTGATGGTCCTTGCTGAGTCTGGATCTGACATCCCTACAATCGTCCAGATACCCAGACAAATCAAGAGAAAAGACTTGGAGCAACTTGTTCCAAAAGAATGGATCACGAACTCTGAGCCCCTTCACCAACAGTCAGAAATGGTGCATGCAACCGACTTTAAATTTCAAAGGCTGAAGGATGGACGTGTGAAGATGATCTATCTGACACCATCCAACTCAAGACTTTCAAATCCCAAATTCCAGCTGATGGTTTATCAAGTTTTGGTCGATGCATCTACAAGAATACCAATCACATGTTTTCAACTAAATGGAACCCATATTTACACTGACAGGGTTAATGGTCATTTTGTATGGGATGTTGATCCATCCATGTGTGATCCGAATGTTTATGTGGAGAGGAGTCAGACTCCGATGAAGAAGAGCATATACAGAGAAGAAGCGGAAAGAAGAAAACCACAAGATGACCACGTTGCAGGCCATATGATAAACCCGACCCTCCGGATCCAAGTCCACAGCCCTTACCATGTCACAGAAAAGGGTTAGCTGTCCTCCAAAAAGAAAAGTACAGGTGTCCTCAAAAAAGAAGTTTTTTTGAATAAGTTCGAATATATATATATATATATATATATATAAAAATGAAAAAGAGTAGTCCTGATCACAGGCTGATCAGGTAACCAAAGATAATCCTGAAAATAATGTCAAAAAACCAAAAGAAATGGTCAGAAGCCGACCAAATGGCTGAATGGTTGGGGCCTCGTTAAAACCTTCCAAGGTAAAACCCACCCTTGTGGGAAAAACCCTTGGAAGGAAAAAGAGTACCCCCTAGGAAAGAGTAGGCGCCTAAAAATGGGAAAAGAAACCTGAAGCGGTGGCGCACTAAATAACAAACCTATAGTTGAATTGGCCAACATAGTCATCTGTGAGGTAGTGTAGGAGCTCCATGGGCGGGACGCCCCACCATGTGCCACACTCCGTCTTCATGCTCAGCATGTCCGCAACCCGATTGCCTTCCCGAAAAATATGTGAGACTACGATATCCATGTGCTCGAGAAGGTGAAGTGTGTGGCGCCAGTAGCTAAGATGGCGCCACGGGACTTCCGTCGATCTTTTCTCCAGCAAGTTCACCACATACATTGAGTCCGACTCTAGCCAAAGTTGTGTTCAGCCCTTAGCAAACGCATACTGGATCGCCCACATTGCTGCAACCAATTCAGCTTCAAACGCATACCCGGATCCACAAAGATGAACAAAACACCCTCGAAAGAAACCTCTACAATCCTGGAAGACCCCGGACGCTGTGAGATTTCCCGGCGCCCCTGAAGCGCTGCCATCCGTGTTAACTTTGATCATGGTGCATGCATCCCCAATCCAAAGATGATGATTCTACAATGAGAACCTGAAGATATTCGCCGCCTCCAGTGTCCATATTTTGTTGTGGAAAGTCAGCTCATTTCGGATATGCCATATGAGCCAGATGCAGGAAAGTATCGTCACACGCCAAAGGAAAGCAACCTGGTCACTGAAATGAAAAGACATTAACCGCACCAGTAACTCATTGAAGCTATGAAAATGGTGAACCTGGAAAACATGGAAGATCCATCGCCATATATTTCCTGCAAAAGCACAAGAGACAAATAAATGATCAACCGATTCTTCGGATTCTCTACAAAGAACACAAACCGAAGGGCCAGTAAAACTTCCCCTAGCTCTTAATGAATCCTGGACAGCTAGTCGGTTGTGTATGGCCCTCCATGCTACCACCGATCTCCGTTCCGGGATATGTTGCGACCAAATCCGAGAACCCCATCTAACTGCCGGGCTGTGGGTGCGTATATGGTTGTAAGCCGCCTTTGAGGTAACCAAACCATCATGCGAGTTCATCCAAACACGTGTATCCCGAGAATCTGGCGAGATCGGGACGCGCACGATGGCACAGACCAGCTCCAGATAGCCTCAACGAAAGAGAAGGTGAAGTGCCAGGACCCATCATAAAAGTAGTCAGAAATGCGTTGATGAAATAAATATCTATAGTCCTCTGGGATGCCAATTCTGTCTGCTATAGTGTAGCCCAACCAATTATCAATCTAGAAAAGAATCTCGGAATTAGCACTGGGATCCAACGAGCATCATCCAAGCAATCGGAAATGCAGGGTTCAATCCCAGCCCAGATTGAAGAAGGAATAAAGGACCGCCGAATCTCCCCATCCCTTGTAAAGTACCATTGTCTGAGGGTTCTGTAAACCACCGAGTCCGAGTTCAAAACCTTCCAACCCAATTTCATCAAGAAAGCCATGTTAGCAACCCCAATCGAGCGCACGCCCAGTCCCCTTTCGGCTCTAGGCGTGCAGTATCTATTCCAATTGACCACCACCTTCCCCTTGGAATTCACATCCCCGGTCCAAATGAAGTTACGCATGGATCTTTCCATTTGCTTGAGCAGCGTACGAGGCCATTTATAAATCATCATGGTGTGCACAAAAGAGCTAGTAATCACCGAGTTAACAAGACAAATTCTACCAGCAAGGGAAAGAGACGAACCTTTCCATCTTCTGAATTTGAGGATTATCTTGTCAAAGACAGGCTGTAAATCCGCGACCTTGGGAGCGCCCTTAAATATTGGAATGCCTAAATAAACAGTAGGGAACGCCCCTGGATGGATCCCTAGAATGTGTTGCACCCTCCTACGAACATATGACGAAACTTGCGAACCAAAGTAAACTTTAGATTTCTGTGGATTAAACACTTGACCCGAGATATCTACATAATGAGTGAGAATCTGAAGCAAGACCCGGGCATTGGTAGAAGAAGCCCCACACATAATGACAATATCATCCGCGTATAAGATGGACGATGGAAAGATGATGCCCCTGGGCGCTGTGAAGGGGAGTAATCGAGACTGATCCATCGCCACTTCAATAAACCGACCCAGAACCTCCTCCGCAATGCAAAACAATAATAGTGATAAAGGATCCCCTTGTCTGACTCGTCTGAAACAGGGAAAGTAACCCACCGGCATCCCATTCAACAGCACTGATATCCAGGACGACCGAAAGACCACATCAACCCAACGCACGAAGACCTCTGAGAAACCAAAACGACGCAAGACGTATAGTAAGCTATCCCACCTCAATGTGTCAAATGCCTTTCGGATATCGATTTTTAGGATCATATTCGAATCTGTGCGACCCTATAAAACATTGAACCCTTCAGATACCATGGCAATACAATCATGAATCTGTCTGCTGGGGATAAAACAAAACTGTGTCAGAGATAAATAGTCTGCAATAATCGAACCCAATCGTGTAGCCAATATCTTCGTGATGATCTTGAAAAGGAAATTGCTCACAATCGGGCGGAAGTTTTCAGTGACATTCGCATACTTGGTCTTTGGGATGGGTGCCATAAAACTGGCATTCAATCCCAGAGGTAGTGACGAACTACTGAAGAAAAAACGAACAGCTGCAGTCACCTCGGCGGAGATGACATCCCAGAAATAGCGATAAAAAGTCCCATTGAACCCATCTGTCCCCGGAGAACTATCTAAATCCATATCAAAAACCACTTCCTTAATCTCTGAGTCCAAGGGAATGGCTGTTAGATTGGCATTATCTTGGAGTAATAGCCTGGTCGATTAAAGAGTAATCCGAGGTAGAACGCCCGGTATCCGCAAAGAGCTCCTTGTAGAAAGAAATGATATGATCCCCAACGATCGCAGTATCATCAGTGTAACTGCCTGCCACCATAAGTCCCTGTATCCCCGCGTGCCCCGCACGAACCTGGGTACGCCGATGAAAAAATGATGTATTACGATCCCCGTCCTTAAGCCACGCAGTACGGGCCTTTTGCTTAAGGAATTCAGATTGGAATTGCAACATCTAGGAGAGCCTGAGTTGGGCGTCCGATTCCTTATCCATGAGAGCAAAATGAATAACCCAAAGTCTCAATGTCTCCGCTCAATCGACGAACTTGCTCCATCTGAATTCCACCTTACGGTTAACGTCCCCAAACACTTCTCTATTCCAGTCTTTGATAACCTGTCGCAGCCGTTTGAGCTTCCACATGACACGCATCAAGGGGTTGGGCGTGTCGCATGGAGAAGCCCAAGAAGGGGTAACCAAATCCCGGAATGAATGATGATGCACCCACATACCCTCAAAACGGAATGGGACCGGCCCCCTGCTAATTGAAGAAGAACAAGAAACCAAAATGGGGTGGTGATCGGATCCAATATGTGGAAGAACTAAGCCCTTGACAGCTTGCCAAAGAGAGAAAAATTGACAACTGGCAAGAACTCGGTCCAACTTAGCTTGAAGTAAATGAATTCCCTGTAGTCGGCACCGCAAATAGACCAGCATCCTCCATGAAATCCCTGAAATCCTGACACGAGGCTTGGGAGAGATTATCATTACGCGAGCGCTCATGATGTTCCAAGACCGCGTGAAAATCCCCAACTCAAATCCAACCAAAGCGCACGTCGTGCAATGTAATCACACAAACCGTGAGCAAAAGCAACATGATAAACCAAAGCACCAAATTGAACTTGCAAAACAATGCATTGGGTAGAAGACCAAACCTGGTTAAGGATTGTGACGGTGGAGTCACGAAAAACCCAAATATTTGCCCGTCCATTTCCCCGAAAATTTTGAGTCACAAAAGTCAGCCCCAAGCTCTGCCAATAAGAATCAGAAATTGCCGAAATGTCCACCTTGGCCTAACAAATAGCCAAAATAGAAGGTTTATGCTGCTGACATAAAGCCTTTAAGAACATTGCAAGATGCAACGCGTCCCAATCCCCCTGGATGTTCCAGAAGATGCAATTCATTGAGAAGGTTAGGGGGGTGGCGCCCATGAAGATCGCACGGTGAAAACAGGCGTGTGGTGTGTAGCAGAGTCTGACGATTGAGAGTGGCCCACTTCTTCCGCATAATCTGCCCATCTCTTAGATGCGGCAGCGTTCATCTCAGGTGGTTCTAAGTGCTCCGATTCAATAGTGACTTCATGAACAGGGGGCGACGACCCTCAAGAAACCTTCCGGAGTATTCTATCTTTAGCCGAATCCAAGGAGCTTTCCCGGAAATCACGGCTCAGAGCTCGAATAGGTTTCCCCAATGGGTACTGAACTGTAATCGGCATAATGGAGGAGACAGTGCCCGTATTGGAAGTATTAGCCTTGTGGGAAGACTCCCTAGCTGGATAATCGGCCTGAAAATATGCAGATTGCTAATCCTGGAGTCGACTGAACCAAGAGCCTCAAAAGTGTTACCCAGATGGATGTCCATAGGGCAAGTGACGATTGCATGAGGAGGAGATCCTGCATGCATAGTCGTACCCGTGTTTCCCATTGAGTTATCCATAGATTTGCCCTTGTCCTGTTGCACAGGACGTAACTTTGTGCACCCTGGAACGCCCACGCTGTGCTAAATTATGGCGAGTAATAGGCGCCCGTGAGCGTCCCTCGACAGGAGATTCACGCCTTTCCATAGTCGGATTACCCGCATTGTTAAATCTGCAAGAAGCTGTCGAATGTCCCGTAACATTACACCTCGAACAAAACTCAGGGAGTTTCTCATAACTGACTGAGACAAAGGAGAACTTGCCAGTGCGTTCAACCATGACGTGGTCCTCCAATGGCTTAGAGAGATCGAGATCCACCAATACCCGAACAAAATGACCCAGAGACCCATCCAGTGAGCGCTGATCAATTTGGAGGGGATTTCCGAGAGCATTGGCAATCCCCAGTATAGTATTGGGTCCCAGTATTCCAAACGAGCTCAAAGATTAGTACCCGGACACTAGCCACGAGGTTTGCACTTTGTAGGGGTTGAAATCGCACCCACGAGATAGACAGATAGTTCCCGGGTTGAGCACCCAGTTAGTACGTTGTTGAGCTCGAGATCGATCATGCGCATTAAACAACTTGACACAAAAAAATCCCTTGCCCAAGGGAATTAATTTCCATTCATTCTTGATACCCCATAAATCGGATAGGCATTTATGCAAAAGCATAGTCGCACATGGCTTGTTACCTTTCCCCAAAATAACCCTTCCAATTAAAGAATATGAAAATTCCGCAAGGCGTTGTAAATATACGTTGTCATCGATCGTCACTGAATAGTAATCGCCCTTTCTAACCGGTTTAGGGATAGATTGGGATTTACCTGAAACCATTTGGGAGAATGATGAGAATTTACCTGTTGTCCGAGGAGTGGAATCTACATGCTGGGTACCTGCAACAATTTTAACAAAAGATTTTCCAAAATTGGATTGATCATTGAGATAATGAGCCGAATGTCACAGATTCGTTTCATAATAGGAGGTCCTTGGCGGAGATATTCCAGCAATGTAAGGAGAATTCATGTGCTCAGAAGCTGAATGTGAGCCTAAGGGTGGACATGCAGGAGGAATACCCTGGGGATGGGAGGAGACTATGGCCCAGGGGTCAACATTCTCCTGGGAGGGGACCACTGTAGAAGCTACAGTAGACGCCGGCCCCCTAGAGGAATAGTTAGAGGGGCCGGCCCCTCCATGGGGGTAAAGGGAGACATATTCCTAGGTTCGAGATGTGCAGGGGCACCCCCCCGTGAGCCCTGATCCAGTACCGACGGCGGAGAAGGGTTGACTGGCATGTGGTCGTTGCGCTGCTGGAGAAGAAGATGTCATCGGAGGGGCATCACGTTTAGTAGGTAGAAACTTCCAAGTCAAACCATACAAGGAGGTGGTGCCCGAAGCGTGAGGAACGGCGGTGCCGGAGTGGGTCTGCTGCGTCTCCGGTGGTGCTGCAAAATCACTGATCCGATGGGGCGCATGCAACCGCCCGTCTCCGACGTGCGCTGGAATAGATGAAATTAGGGTTTGTGTGCCAGAAACCACGTATACCTGTGAAATAGAAGAGGTTGCAGGTACATGTGCTCGCGCCATCTCTGTAATGGTGGATTCCAGCACTGTTGCGGTGGGGACGTTTGTGCGAGATGACGCGATGTTGGAGTTTGCTGCAGAAGTCGTTGATGATCGGGTATAGTGGCTAGGGTGCGCGGGAGGTGCGAAATTTGATGTGTAGCTGTGCCATGGCGTCTCCGCCATGGGGTTAGCCGGAGAAGACGACCGGAGTAGGAGAAAGAGGGCTGCCGGTGGTCATGTTTTTTAGAGAGAGAATTTTGATTGGTTTTACCATACTTCAATCAATGGTGTCAGAATGAAGTTAAGACACCTTCTCCTCCAACTCCTCATGTTATCCAACCTTGTTTCATGTTCAAATATGAAGCAGAGTTTCCACCTTTAGAACGGAAGGTTGACACTCAACAGAGGATTACATCCAAGCCTTTTGTGCAAAGCACCATTATAGAACATGAAGGACAAAAAAAGGGTCCTACTCAAGCAGAGGAAGTGCTAAATTGGCAGACGGCCAACACTTGTGCCCAAAACAAGTCTCTGCAGGTGATAGACTCTAAGGTCTCATAGATTCTCACAACAGTTCAATCTAACCAGTCCAAGGTTAATAGCGTAGAGAATCAACTCCAGCAGATATATGAAAAGCTAAAAGATAATATCAACCGGCTAGACAAAGATGTGAGGAGCCTTATTTAACAAAACCAGTTTGGAGCCGAGTTCATGCAGAAAGAAACTGAGATTAGGAGACTAAAGAAGAAACTTTCTCAAATCGATGATGTTCCAATTAAGAAGAGAAGAGAAAGGTTGCACTCTTTTGCAGCATGGATTGACCTCCAGCTAAGAAAAGAAGGAGCCAATCTGAACCAAATCCTTATAGAATTCTCTTCAAGATTTGTTGGTATCCTACGCGAATGGTTTCAAAGCCTTGGTGAGTATCGACAATTCCAACTTTATAATGCTTCATCTCCATCACTTGTTATTGGAGAAATTCACCAAGAGTTTATTGGAGATACTACTATTATCAATAAGTTGGCAGAGAAAGAATATTTTGACATGAAATGTTGTTCTCTGACACAAAGATTTGGATAGACATTTCAAAAGGATGTCTGAAAAGTTCTACATGCTGAATGGATACAATGATCCAAATCTCAAACATGTCTACCTGGCATCTCTACCTAAAGAACTCCAGCCTGAGTTACACATGATGATTCAAACTTCCAGGAGGGAATTCTCAAGAATCAGTCTAGGCGAAATCCACCAGATGACGTTTGCAACCCTAGACAAGATGTGTGAGCAACAAGTCTTCATCAAGGATGTGCTTGATAAAAGAACTCTCCTCAAATCTGTATGCAAAAACTCTCATCTGGAGATAAAGTGCAAAGGAAAGGAGAACTGCATTTGTTCATCTTCGTCTTCCTGTAAAAAGATCAGAAAGATCAAGAAGAACGCGAACAGAAATAAAGCCTATCGGTTCTTTAGAAGGCAACCATTCAAACAAAAGTTGACGAAGTTGGCATCACAAGCATTCCAGCTTAATTATTTTTTAATAAGTTGGGAGTACTGGTATGAGGGGAGGGGATAAATTTCAAATAAACTGAGAGATACCGGGTTCGAACCCCGGTCAATACCCTTATAAAAGGTGAGTGATACTACTTGAGATACAAGCTAGTGGTCATTCCAGCTTAATTATGCCAACATAGACGATGCTAATATTGAATCTTTATTTTCTGAACAAGACAATCAGGATGAAGACACATCATTTGCAATACAATATTCCACTAATGACCAAGGACCAAAAGAAGAGGAAGAAGAAGATTCATCCTCCGAGCTCCCAGTCTTTATGATCAAGTCACAACCATCACTCAAGACCAGTTCCTTGATCCAAGAAGGATGTCGTATCCAAATATTGAAGTGCAAATTCTACTATCCAAGTATGATAGACCAATCAAGGCTATTGGTGTATTTGATACAGGAGCCAGAAAGTCGATGATGAATCCTGACATACTACCTGAAGATGATTGGCAAAGTCATCACGAATACTTCTATGCAGCTGATGGACATACTTTTCATACCCCACTCATTACAAAGAAGCCGATAGGAATTCAAATCTTTCCAGATCAGTATGGATGAAGATTATTGGCAAAAACTCCATGGACAAGATATCTTGATGGGCTTCGATTTGTTCTTCCAAGCTAAAAGCCTACAAATTCTACCTCATGGGTTGAAGTATAAGAGAGTTCCAACCTTACACCACCATACAGAAGCTGTTTACTCTATCAGAAGCACCTCCTGAATACGGAGATATTACCAACCAGCTTCTCAATGGTGTCTCTTCAAATCCCATGAAAGCCAAACTTGGGAGAGCCATTTTCTATCTTGTAAGACTAGTAAAAGTGGTCCTCTCTTCCAATTTATTGCTCGAGAAGACTAAAACCCTAGGAGGATGCTCTCTACACCGTACCACCGTTTGCTTCCCTCCGATCAATCTCAAATCGACTTCATGGAATTAGATGCGTTTCTCTTCCCGAGATTGGACTACCTTCCACTTAGAATCATGCAAACAATTGTTCATCTTCACAACACTCCCTAGGGTTGAGTTCCAAGGAGGTTTTAACTCTTCGTCCCCTCGTTCGATCGCGGAATTTCATCCTTCAACGTCGCACGTTTGAGACCAGATGGATGCACGAGTTCATCACCATCCCTTACGATCTGCGTCACAAACAGATCACAGGAGTAGATTTAATACGGAAACTAGGGTTCATGATAGGGTTTTCCAAAACACCTAAATAAACCCTAATTCAACACTTACGCTCCTAAAGTCCAATAACATATTTATCTCACAAACCCTAATATCGGGGTTCGAACACAGTGAGGTATTGATGTTCTGAATCCCTGCATGCACGATGTAGCACATCCAATCCAGGCTCCCTGCAACAACGACGGACTAAAATCTGTGCATGGCAATAAACCTCAAATTTTGCCCAAGCTTTCACGCCGGAGGAGTGACGATCGGTGAAAAAATGTGATTATTTCTCGCTAAATATGGATGATCACATCTATCAACAACGTATGGCCGAACTCCGCATTACTTTGATTGGTAGGCTTCTTTTTCCGAAAGGGGTTAAACAATTATCTTTGGTAGATTTAAAATTGAAACTGACACATTTCTGGAGGACCACTCATGAATGGAGGTTGGTTCCATTGGGAAGGGATATTACAATTTACAATTCACAAACATGGAAGACCACAATAAGATTTTTCTAAAACTTACTTGGAATCTTCAGCCCGGCACAATACGGCTAATGAGTTGGATCCCAAAATTTTGCGTGCAATGTCGTATTGTGGGACACAATGTAAATCAATGTCGGCTAAGACCAAAGAAGTTCATCCTCAGAATGATCACATGAACAATATGGATAGTCCGGTGAGAGGAAGATCTGTGGTTAGAGAACAAACCATCAATAATAAAGGCAAAGGGATGGAAAGCAAAACATGGGTTCAAGTGAAAAACAGGAGCTCGACCGTCATCGGAGGTCACTTTGTAGCCGAACATTAACGTCCACAACTCCTTTGATTTGTTTCATGGAGGATCTTTGGATTGTTTGCGGTGTCGACTATGGGGAATTCATTTACTTGGTGCTCCCCCCGAAGGCCTCTATCTTTACTTCAGGCTAAGTTGGACAGAGCCCTTGCAACTTGTCCATTTTTTGTGCTTTGGCAGGATGTAAAAGGTTTAGTTCTTCCTCGCATTGGTTTTGATCACCACCCCATTTTGGTTTCATGTTCTTCGGCCATTAGCACCCGGTTGTTAGATGGGGTTCTTGGATTTGGTCGCAGCATATCCCAGAACGGAGATCGGTGGTCGCATGGAGGGCTATACACAACCGACTGGCTGTCCAAGATTCATTACGGGCTAGGGGAAGTTTTACTGGCCCTTCGGTCTGTGTTCTTTGCAGGGAATCGGAAGAATCGATTGATCACTTATTTGTCTCTTGTGCTTTTGCAGGAAATATATGGCGTTGGATCTTCCATTCTTTCCAAGTTCACTCTCCGCAGACTTACAGTTTCAATGAGCTACTGGTGCGGTTAATGTCTTTTCATTTCAGTGATCAAGTCGTTTTCCTTTGGCGCGTGGCGGTACTTTCCTGCATCTGGCTTATATGGCACATCCGCAACGAGCTGATTTTTCACAACAAAATCTGGACACTAGAGGGCGATCATTCAACTACAGGTACTCATTGTAGGATCATCATTTTTGGATCGGGGATGCATGAACAATGACCAATAAGACCTATTTATCCTGCACGGTCTGCGAGTTCCTGGACAGGCTAGACGTGCTCCGCAGATTGTGGAGGTTCAGTGGCAAAAACCCTCTCAGGTTAGATCAAGGTTAACATGGATGGCAATGCTTCAGGGGCGCCGGGCAACCTCACAGCTTCCAGAGTCTTCCGGAATTGTAGAGGTTTCTTTCGAGGATGCTTTGTCAATCATTGTGGTTCAGGGTACGCGTTTGAAGCTGAATTGGTCGTAGCTATATGGGCGATTCATTATGCCTTCGCGAAAGGCTGGACGCGACTTTGGCTGGAATCGGATTCGATTACTGGAGAAGAGAACTATGGAGGTCCCATGGTGCCATCTTAGTTATTGGCGCCAAACCCTACATCTGCTCATAGGTATAGATCTTGTAGTCTCTCATATCTTTCGGGAAGGCAATTGGGTTGCAGACATGCTGAGCAAGAAGATGGAGTGCAGCACATGGTGGGGCGTCCCTCCCATAAAGCTACTTCACTACCTCACCGATGATTATGTTGGCCAATCCAACTATAGGTTTGTTACTTAGTGCGCCACCGATTCAGGTTTCTTTTTTAGGCGCCTTCTTTTTAGGGGGTACTCTTTTTCCTTCCAAGGGTTTTTCCCACAAGGGTGGATTTTACCTTGGAAGGTTTTAACGAGGCCCCAACCATTCAGCCATTTGGTCGGCTTGTGACCATTTCGTTTGGTTTTTTGACATTATTTCCAGGCTTTCTTTTGGTTACCTGATCAGCCTGTGATCAGGATTACTCTTTTTTCATTTATATATATATATATATATATATATATATATATATATATATATATATATTCAAAAATTCAAAAAATGGCGTGTGGCAAAAATTCGTGTGGCTATTCTGTCCTGCATCTGGCTCATTTGGCATATCCGGAATGAGTTGGTTTGTAACAACAACCTCTGGACGGTGGACGCAGTTTTTCTTCATCTTTGGGTTCTCATTGTTGAATCATCTTCATTAGATCGGGGATGCATGAGAAATGGTCAACAAGACCTTCTCATCCTGCGTAGTCTGTGTGTTCCTGGGCAGGTTAGACAAGCACCAAAGATCGTGGAAGCTAATTGGAAGAAACCCCTTCCGGGATGGATCAAGGTGAATACGGACGACAGTGCTTCGGGGGTGCCGGGAAGCCTCATAGCTTCCGGGGTCTTCCAAAATTGCAGAGGTTTCTTTCAGGGATGTTTTGTGAACCGTTGTCGTGCGGGTTATGCATTTGAAGCTGAGTTGGTGGAAGCAATGTGGGCGATCCACTATGCATTTGTTAACGGATGGACACAACTTTGGCTGGAGTCGGATTCGATATATGTGGTGAACTTGCTTGATAAGAGATCCACTGAGGTCCCATGGCATCACCTTAGCAAGTGGCGTTACACTCTTCACCTACTCTCACAGATGGATTTGGTGGTCTCACACATTTTTCGGGAAGGCAATCGGGTTGCAGACATGCTAAGTAAGAAGACGGACTATGGAACTTGGTGGGGCGTCCCTCCTGAGGACCTCGCGCCTTTTCTCACTGATGACTATGTTGGCCAGTCCAATTATAGGTTTGTAAGCTAGTGCGTCCTAAATTCTTTTATCTCTGTTTGGACGCCTTTTCTCACTGATGACTATGTTGGCCACTATGCACCTTCTTTCTCAGATGAACTTCGTGGTTTCACACATCTACAGGGAAGGCAACCGGGCAGCGAATATTCTTAGCAAGACTTCGCACGAGGATACGTGGTGGGGGGTTCCCCCAGTGGCCATAATCTCGTCCCTCACTCAGGATTATGTTGGCCAAGCCAATTATAGATTTGTTAGCTAGTGCGTTTGGTCTTCTAGTTTCCTCTGTATTGGACGCTTCTTTCTCATGGGGGGTACTCTTTTTCCTTTCAAGAGTTTTCCCCACAAGGGTGGATTTTACCTTGGAAAGTTTTAACGAGGCCCTAACCATTCAGCCATCTGGTCGGCTTGTGACCATTTCGTTAGATTCTTTGACTTTGTTCCCAGGCTTTACTTCTTTGGACATTTATTCAAAAAATAACATGCGTCACTATTTTGCTTATCCCATTTCGGATTATTTCTTCAATGGAGCCTGGCACTTTACGGAGGGCTTCCTAGTGGCTTATACAAGTGTTGTTATTGATATCCTCCATATTCAGATCGTTCAACATTCGGAGGATAAACACATATGGATACATTCAAAGGACGGGGAAGTCTCTTCCAATGAGTCTTATAAATTGGTTAGAAATAACTTTCCTGAGGTTCAGTGGGGTAAGTGGATTTGGCCTCCTCATATTCCGGCGAGAAGATCAATTACCGCCTGGCGATCTATTCACAATCGTCTAACTGTGCTAGACAATATTCGGGGATTTTGGGGACCTTCGGCGTGCCCTTTTTGTTATGAAGTTGTGGATCCAAGATGCCCTATATACTTGGGTGATACATCAGAGATTCAGTCTGCAGATCGCTTTTCTTTGGAAAGCTGCTATTATTTCGCAATTTAGGTTATTTGGCATACACGCAACGAATGGATTTTCGGGGATGTTAAGCCTCATCATACGACTGCAATTATCTTGGTTAGGGCGTTCATTTTTGAGTCTTCTAAATCGGATCGCAGCTATATGTCAAATTTGGTATATGATCTTAGGTGTCTACGATGGCTCTCAGTTCCGGGAAGACCTAAACTAGTGTCGCTGCTTAAAAGCATTTGATTGTATACTCCATTACCAGGCTGGATGAAGGTTAATACTGATGGGTGTGCGTATGGAGCTCCAGGGAGATGTGTGTCAGCTGGTGTATTTTGTTATTGCAGAGGCTTTTCCACTGGATGTTTTATTCACAGAATTGGCTAGTGGGTTTATGTTCGAATCAGAATTGATAGCTTCAATGATGGCAATAGAGCGTGCTTATTGGAGAGGATGGCATAAACCTTGGTTAGAATCCGATTCAACTTACGTCTGTGGTTTGGTGGAAGCTCGATCTCTTGGGGTGCCATGGAAATTCTTAGCCAGATGGCGGATGATCCTTCATTACATATCTCAAATAGATTTCAGGGTCTCACACATTTACAGGAAGGGCAATAAAGTGGCGGATAAACTCTCGAAGATGGATGTTCATTTCTATTGGTCTCATACGATTCTGGATTCAATCTCAATAGAGCTGCATGAAAATATCAGCGGCAAGATTTTCTATCGCTTTGCATAGATTTGTTATTCTTATGGGGTACTCTTTTTCCTGTCAAAAGTTTTTTCCTCTGAGTTTTACTTTGAAAGGTTTTAACGAGGCCCCATCTTTTAAAGCTAATTTGGCCTGGCACAAGCGTGATCTTTTATTTTATTGGGGTACTCTTTTCCCTATCAAAGGTTTTTCCCTACGGGTTTTATTTTGATAGGTTTTAACGAGGACCCAATTTTCGGACCATGGTTGGTACTTTCTTTTGTTCCCATCTTTCTTAGGCTAGCTGCTTGGCTTGTAAGCAGCAACAACATTTCTTTTTTATACATTTTCTCATTTCGATAAAAAAAAAACCAACCAGCTTCTCAAGGGTTGTGCAGACTCTCATGCAGATTTCCATAACCCAAAACCACTTTGGAAAAATCTGAAGTTCTTTATTCAGCTCCCTTTCAAAACGAATGAAGATGTGAATGCTACCAAGGCCACTCATCCAGGAATGACCCCAGATGAGCTAAACCTTGCGAGGCAAGAATGCAACCAACTATTAGCACTTGGACTCATTGAGCCCACAAAGTCCAATTGGGCTTGGCCTGCATTCTATGTCAACAAAAGAGCTGGCTTGTTATTGATTACAAAGCTCGTAATCATTTCCTCCTTTATGATAAGTTCAATTTACCTAAAACTCAAATACTTTTTTTCCAACTCTCTAAAGCCCAAATCTTTTCAAAGTTTGATTTGAAGTCAGGGTTTTGGCAAATGGGAATTGTTCCAGAGGATAGATATAAAACTACTTTTTGCCTTCCTACAACCCAATACTAATGGACAGTCATGCCATTTGGTTTGAAGGTTGCACTCTCCATATTCCAAAAAGCAATGACCCAAATTTTTGAACCTATCCTACATACCATCCTAATCTACATTGATGACATCTTACTGTTCTCATCAAACAAACAAGAGCATGAGACTTTGCTACACAAGTTCTTAAATATTGTTCAGTTACATGGTATCATGCTATCTGATAAGAAGAGCTCTATCGGTCAAACAAATGTTGAGTTTTGGGAATGAAAATAATCGATGGAAAGTATTAGCCAGGCCTTCCACCGTTGTTGCCAAACTAAGTCCATTCGGTCTGGTATTCAAGGTTTGATGATTGACAACCATTTTTTGACGGACCCTATTGCCATCTGCGGTCATGTTATTCATTTCTTCAAGGATTTATTCGCTGTTGATTTCTCCACCCTTAATCAGTTCATCACTCCGGCAGTTTCAGATGTTGATAATGATGTCCTTCACTCTTTGCCTTCTGCGTCTGAGATCAAAGAGGCAGTTTTTGATCTTGGCGTTGATAGCTCCCCTGGTCCTAATGGTTTCAATGGGGCGTTCTATCATCATTGCTGGGATATTATATCCTCTGAGGTCATTGATGTTGTTCGCCACTTCTTTGTGTCCGGTTCATTGCCAGCTAGACTCAATTCTAGCTTTATGGTTCTTATACCTAAATGCAAGGATGCTATTATTATTGACAACTTCAGACCGATTGTGATGAGTAACTTCATCTTTAAGACCATCAAAAAGATCCTCGCTACTCGTTTTGGGAAGATCATCACCAGAGTTCTCTCTCCCGCTCAGTTTGGGTTTATTTGGGGCCGTCATATTCATGATTGCATCGCCATGGTCTCCGAGGGTTTCAATAAAATACAGAGCAGGGTTGATAAGAACATGATTTTGAAGATTGACATTCGGAAGGCCTTCGATACTCTTAACTGGTATTTTTTTCTTTATGTCTTGAGCAGGTTTGGGTTTTCTGATAAATTTCATTGGTTGGATTTTGGTGATTCTCCATTCAGCTCGTATCTCAGTATTGGGAATGGCATGCCTATGGGTTACTTTGCGTGTTCTCGCGGGGTCATGCAAGGGGGCCCCTTATCTCCGCTTCGTTTTTGTGTGGCTGAGGACAGGGCAGAATTTTCGCTGGCTTGATCGCATCTCATCGCCTTATGCCTTTTGTTGCTCCACGAAATATTCACTTTCCTTCTACGATGTTGTATGCTGATGATATCGTCATTCTTTGTGCGACTAACACTAGCAATGCCCGTCATGTTCGTCAGGCTCTTCATTTCTATGCTTCTGTTTCGGGGCAGGTTTTAGTCCTAACAAATCCAAGGCATTTTTCGGGGCTTCTATTTCTAGGCACGTTAGAAATCGAGTGCAAACTATTATTGGTATTCAGGGGGGCAATTTACCTACAACTTACCTTGGTGTTCCTTTGTTTAAAGGGGTTCCTAAGCAGAGGGTTTTGCAAGCCGCTTTTGACAAGGTCCTGCTCAAGTTCAAACGATGGAAGGGATCTTCTCTTTCGCTTGTGAGCAAGGTTTGTTTGGTGAACTCTGTGATTACGAGCTCTCTCGTACACACCATGCTTGTGTGTAAATGGCCAATTACCATGCTTAAGCAGCTAGAGACAGCCATGCGTAACTTCATCTGGACTGGTGACATTAATCAGAAAGGTAATCATGTGGTCAGCTGGGCCCGTTGTTGTACCCCTAGGAAAGAAGGGGGCCTGGGGGTTCGTTCCATTATCACGGCTAATCCAGCTTACCTCATGCAATTGGGTTGGAAGATTATCACCTCAGACTCCATTGTGTACACCACCCTTCGCAAGCGTTATTTTTTGGCTAATGGGGCGATCCGACACACGTTCTTACCTTCTTCGATATGGGCTGGTCTTCATCCACTGGTTCAGAGCTGTTTATCGGAGTCTCGCTGGGTACTGGGGTGCATTCATCAATTGGCTTTTGGACTGATAATTGGCTAGGTTATGTTATTGCGGACCGGATTGGTATTCCTCTTGAATATCGTATTCACTTACAAGACATGATCTCTGATTTCTTTTATGATAACACTTGGCATTTCAAAATTTCATTTGTGAGGGCTTACTTGGATATAGTTCGGGATATTGTTTGATGCCCGCTTCCCCCAATCTTAGTGGATACTCGCATTCGGACGCACTCTATGGGTGGGAGGGTTTTCTCTAAGGAGGTTTACTCGTTCTTACATCCTTCTCTTCTGGTGGTTAGATGGGGTTCTTGGATTTGGTCTCCGAACATTCCAGAGAGGCGATCGGTGGTTGTTTAGAGAGCAATATTTGGACGCCTCGTGGTTCTAGATGTCAAGCGTTCTCAGGGCTTTATTGGGCCAACCTTTTGTAGCTTGTGTTACTCTCATGCGGATTCAATTGATCATCTTTTTGTTCTTGTGTTTTTGCAGGGACACTGTGGGGCTGGATGGCTGATTCATTTGATGTTAGTCTGCATCCAACTCATAGTTTCAACGAATTTTTGATCTATGTAATGGGTTACAATTTCAGTGACCAGGTGGCTTTTCTATGGAAGGTGGCCTTTATTTCCCGCGCCTGGCTCCTTTGGTATATTTGTAATGACATTATTTTTAATGACACCAAACGGTCACTGGATGCGGCATTGGTGCAACTTTGGGCGATGATTTTTGAATCTGCTGGTCTGGACAAAGGTTGTATGAATAACACGGAAGAAGATTTCCTTTGTCTTTGTCGTCTCAAGGTTCAGGGTCGTACATCGAGGGCTCCCACCATCATTCCTGTTCCATGGCATCTTCCTCTCCCAGATTGGATCAAAGTTAATACGGATGGCAGTGCTACTGGTTCACCTGGGCGTCTTGTGGCTTTCGGGGTATTCCATACGGCAAGGGACTTTTTCAGAGGTTGCATTGTTGAACAATGCAGAATGGGATATGCTTTAGAGGCAGAATTAATTGCGGTTATTAGGGTTGTCTCATACGCCTTCAACAAAGGGTGGACGAATCTTTGGGTGGAGTCAGACTCGAGTTTTGTGGTGGACCTCTTTCATAATCGCGTTGGATCTATCCCGTGGCGTCTTCTGGGTCATTGTCATCACTCATTGCATATGATTTCTCAAATGAATTTTGTTATTTCTCACATTTATCGGGAGGGAAATCGTGTGGTGGATTCTCTCAATAAACACTCAGACTCCAGATGGTGGGACGCTCCTCCGGCAGCCATTATCCCCCTTCTCACCGATGATTATGTTGGACGTACTCAGTATAGATTTGTTAGATGCTTTCTGTCTCTGTGATTTTGTGTATCTTATGGTTTTTTCTCATGGGGGTACTCATTTCCTACTGGGGGTTTTTCCCACAAGGGTGGGTTTTACTCTGGTAGGTTTTTAATGAGGCCCCAAATATTGTGCTACCTGATCGGCTTGTGATCAAGACTTTTCTTTTCTTTTATATTATTCTCGATGTTAAAAAAGTATCAGCCAGGCCAGGCCCGCACATTACTCAGGAATTGCAAAAGTTTTCGGATGAAAACTTGTCAATCAAAGAGATCCAACAATTCCTTGGATTTGTTAATTATATCAGGGACTTCATTCTGGATTGCTCCAGATATACTAGCCAGCTTTCTAAGATGCTTAAGAAGAATGCTCCACCATGGGGATCATCCCAGACAAGAGCAGTTCAACAACTCAAGCAAGTATGCCAGAATCCTCCGCCATTGAAAATTCCAAGTACAGGACAAAGGATTCTCCAGGCTGATGCTAGCGATGAATATTGGGGAGCCATTTTTCTTGAAAAAGAAGATGGGAAAATCTTTTATTGTGGACATGCAAGTGGACAGTTCAAAGAGAGCGCCCCAAAGCTCCAGGGAAGTTAAACGCGGTGCATTTTAGCAGCAGCGGCAGCAAACAACAACAACAATGGTGGAGAAGGGTAGTAAGGGAATGAAGGAGGAGGTCGTTACCAAGGAGTATACGATCAATCTCCACAAACGCCTCCATGGATGTACGTTAAAAAAGAAGGCTCCAAATGCTATCAAGGAAATCAGAAAGTTTGCCCAGAAGGCCATGGGGACTACAGATGTCAGAGTTGATGTCAAGAAGAACCCGTGTTCGCATTGCCCTCAAGAGGAACGTTGACGAAGACGCTAAAGAGGAGCTATACTCTTTGGTGACTGTTGCAGAAATTCTAGATGGAGGGTTGAAGGGATTGGGCACCCAAGTCATTGATGAGGAAGAATGATATATTTTCTGTTTTAAGCACTTGCTAGATTCAATTTTGCTGAACCTCAGGGTCTATTATGTATAGAAAAGTACATTTGAAGGATTATTATGCGACTTGATGCAATTCTACCTTTTTGGGACATGTATCTTCATTTAGTGTCAGCTTGGTATTGTTTTTGTTACATTGAAAAGTGGACAGTTCAAAGATTCTGAGAAGCATTACCATGCTGTCTACAAAGAAATCCTTGCTGTGAAGAATGTAATCAAGAAGTTTGAATTTCATCTTATTGGTCACCATTTCGTAATTCAGATGAATAATACATCATTTCCAGCAATTATGGAGCTCAAGAACAAGGGTGTTCCAGAGAAACAATTGCTTGTAGTCAATTATTGCTAGGTGATCCAAAACAACGTACGAGTCATTTGAAGAAACATTTAGAAAGATGTCCGGAGAGAAAAGCGAAGGACATTCAAAAACAAGTTCTACAAACCAACTTTCATAAGGTTAAATTTGGAATTACTCCTTTCAACTTTGATAAGAGGTTTCCGTAAAGAACTTGGAAAGATGATCATTATGCATGAATATCCGTTGGTGATTGTAGATCATGAAGGCTTTAGAGTTTGAATCCTTATTTTAAGATCGTATCAAGGAAGGAGAGGCAATTGAGAATGTAAGAGAGAGTGTGGCTTATTGGTCAGGGAAGCCAAAGAGATGGGAGAAATTTGAGGATACAACTCGTCAACTTCGCATCCCAGTTGGTAAGAAACTTGTACTTGATTGTAAAACTCATTGGAACTCCGCTTATTTGATGCTACAAACTGCCATTGATTATAAAGATGTATTTTTTCGCTTGAAGCATCGAGAGCCAAAATATAAATATTTGCCTAGTGAAAATGATTGGAATTTGACCAAAGAGATTTGCAGTAGATTGAAATTATTTTATTCTGCAACTGAGCTTTTCTCAGACACTAATTATCCTACTGCAAATTTATATTTTCCAAAATATGTGAGATCAATGTGGCTTTGAAGCAGAGTGGCTTTGTTGTGACATTGATATTATTGAGTTGATGTCTATGAATATTCTAAAAAAGTTTGATAAGTATTGGTCTATTGTGCACGGGATTATGGGGTGGCGGTTGTCCTTGATCTTAGGTATAAATTGGTATTGCTTGAGTATTATTTTGCTAAGATTTATGAGGGTAGTGTTGAGGATGAGGTGGAGAAGATCCTTATGGTGTGTCGTGAGTTACTTCACCAATATGAAGAGAAAGAAAGGTCAAAGAGAGATTGTGATAAAGATGCAATGGAAACTACTGATGAAATGGTTTCACTAAGTGAGTTCGACCTCTATGCCTCTAAAAAGAAAAGAAAACCTCTGAGATCGGAGTTGGACAAATACTTGGAAGAGGATATATTACCGCGCACTCATGATTTTGATGTTCTATCATGGTGGAAGTCAAATAAGGGTAAATTTCCTATTTTGCATTAGATTGCAAGAGACATTTTAGCAATTCATGTTTCTACTATTACAGCAGAGTCTGCTTTTAGTACAAGTGGAAGGATAGTTGGTTCTCATCGTATTAGACTCCACCCAAAGACTGTTGAGACTTTAATGTGTGCACAAAACTAGTTGCTAGTCGACTTGAGAGGTAATTATATTGATAAATCAAATAACTTAATATCTTGATTGTTTAATACAAATTGTGCATTAATTTATGATGTTTCATTTTTATAAATGTAGGTCATTTATTTGATGGACACACTCATGCGACGATTTTTTATGATTCAGACGACTAGAATGAGCAGGTGGTTGGGGTATGTAAAAAACCTAACTTAGTTTACTTATTTGCTTCTTAACATGCTTGTATTAAAATGTAATAAATATATTTGAAATATTTTTTGTCTTTGTAGGACTGATGTTGAGTGCAAAAAGGATATCATTCCAAAAGGAGAAGCCGAGCTCTACACCATTTTGGTGGAATTCAGAATTTTAATTTAATTTAGAAAATCTTTGCTTTCATGAATGGGATGTGTATTGTACTCTTGTGGAGTTTCTACTAACTTTGTTGAAGATTTACTTTTTAGTTTATTTTAGAATAATTCATTTCTATTATTCTCAGTGGACTGAATTTGTTGTTGCATGTAACATGTTAAATTGTTATTAGTTGTGCATGATGAATCAAAAAAAGTTGTACAGTGAAATCAAAGAAATATTGGTGTGTAGTGTGTGATGTGTACAACCATAATGCCATATAGGTCCACATACAACAAGGATAGAAAATGAAAAAAAGAAGTATATATAACGGGGCGAGGTGGGGCGGACCCGCCCCGTGTAGGGCGGGGCACGGGCCACCAATTAGTGCCCCATAGCGGGGCACGGGGCGGGGCAGGGCGGCAGGGCATGTGCGCGGGCCGGGCCTGGGTCTTCAGATACCCGCCCCGCCCCGCCCCATTGCCATTCCTAAAAACGAGTTAGTGCGCAGAAGATTGGCAACTTGAATATAGAACACAAGTTTTGAAGAATACTAATCTAACATTATTTAATAAATATTGAGCCTTTTAAATGTGCTAAACAGATAAGAAACCCCTAATCCTAATGAATGAATTATACATATTTAAGAGCCATCAAAAAGGGTGTCTTTGCAGGGGCTCTTCGGCGTTGGATTTTTAGTACATTTGATGCACTTGATGTCTTTTTGATTCAGTCAACATGTGTCTTTTTTATGGCGAGTAGGGACATTATCTTGCATCTGGTTTATTTGGCATATCCAAAACGATTTAGTTTTCAACGATAAGACCTGGACGGTGGCTCAGAACTTTCGGGTATCGGGGAAGTCGGATATCTGGATCTTCGACGGTCGGATATAACGATTCTTCAATAGATTTTTATTTCGACCAATGTATTATTCTTAAGGTCCAATTCTCCAATTACATCTTTCATGTGGGGTTTATTCATGCTATATGCAATCACGTGATTCGTAGACAGCTTTGGTCAGATATTATTTCTCTGGGTTGTGATGATCTGGTTTTGATGGGGGACTTTAATGCTATTCTCGGAACCATGAGCGTCTGGTCGGGGTCACCTTGATGGCGTCTTGCCAGGATTTTCGGGATTTTTATGACAATGCGGGGTTGATGGCTATCCCCACGATAGGCAACTTCTTTACTTGTGCGCAAAGACGCGTCCTCATCGACTCTCATTCAAGCTCGGCTTGACCGTGTTATAGCTAGCCCTAGGTTTGTTAATCTTTGGCGAGGACTAAGGCTTTTGTTCTCCCTCGCACTTGCTCGGACCATCATCCTCTTTTGCTTTTGTGTGAGACTTCGGCTCATAAGGGCCCATCTCCTTTTCGTTTTCAACGTATGTGGACTACCATCCTGGTTTTCGATCGGTTGTTACTTCTTCTTGGGAATCAAATTGCACACCATCACTAACCCTTTGATTCGATTGATGATAAAATTGAAAAGATTGCGCCCGTGCTTCGTTCTTGGAATTCGTGAGGTTTTTGGGGATGTCCATCGTGGGGTGGATGATAAATTAGAAAAGTTGAGACAGATTCATCGGACATCGAGACTTTGGGGTATAGTATAGCCCATCGGGACCTGGAGCTTGAAGCCCAAAATTTGCTTAATCAGCGTTGCTTCTACAATCAATTTCTTCGCCGAAATCTCGGGCCGCTTGGTTGGTTGATGGAGACCGCAACACTTCTTTTTTCCACCGTTGTTGTCGACTAAGGCCGCTTGGGCTCAAATTTGTATTCACGGTCGATGATCAATGGTACACTTTCCACGGACCCGTCCCTCATCCATAGTCACATTATCCGATTCTTCCATGACTTATTCACGGCGCCTATTGGTCCTATTCCGGATTTTTCTTCTATTGATCGAGTTATTAATCCAAAGGGTGATGGATGTGGAGAACAATTGCTTAACCTTTTTACCTATGGATTTAGAGATTAGAGATGCGGTTATTGATCTTGGTATTGACATTCCCCAGGCCCGTGATGGATTTAATGGCTCTTTCTATCGAGTTTTTGGGATATTATATCTAATGACGTCATTATCAAGTTGCGCCACTTCTTCCGATCTGTTCTCTGCGGATGGACTCAATTCCAACTTTATGGTTCTCATTCCTAAAAGCAAAGATGCGAATATCGTTGATAATTTCAGGCCCATTGTCATGAGCAATTTCATCTTCAAAATTATCACTAAGATATTGGCTACTCGGTTTGCCCGTATCGTTAGACGTATTTTGTCTCCTACACAATTTGGTTTTATTCCGGTCGTCACATTCATGATTGTATTGCTCTAGTCTCGGAAGGCTTTAACATTCTTCATAATCGTGTGATAACAATGATCCCGAAAATCGATATCCGTAAGGCCTTCGACACTCTCACCGGGACTTTCTTTTATATGTGTTACGAGATTTGGCTTCTCCGAGAAATTTGTTGCGTGGATATCTATCATTTTGAACTCGACCCGTATCTCTGGTTCTTCTTAATGGCTCTCGATCGGATACTTTGCTTGCACAAGAGGGGTGCGTCGGGGTGATCCTCTTTCACCCCTTCTTTTTTTTGCATTGCCGAAGAAGTCCTGGGAAACTTATCTCTCATTTGGTGTCATCCCATCTTCTCAAGCCTTTCATGGCTCCACGTAATATTGTGTTTCCATCCTCCATGCTTTATGCGAGATGATATTGTCATCCTTTGTGCGGCAACCTCTTGCAATGCACGTTATATTTTTGATACTCTTGGTCATTATGCCTCTCTTTTCTCGGCCGATGTTCAATCTGTCAAAATCGAAGGTGTTTTTCGATCGGGGTCTCGCATTATATTAGTCATCGCATTCGAGACGATCATGGGCTTATCGGTTGGATCCTTTCCTACTAATTATCTTGGGTTTCCTATATTCAAGGGTGCCCCAAACACGGTGTGTTGCGGCCTTTGTTTGATAAGATTATGGTTAAGTTTAAGCGTTGGAAAGGTTCTTCTCTCTCTTTGGCGGTCGTATTCCGCTTGGTTAACTCTATTATTGCCAGCTCCTTGGTTCACAAGATGCTCATTTACAAATGGCCTATCGCACCGCTTTGCTTAAGCGATTAGAGAAAGCTATGCGTAACTTCATTTGGGATTTGGTGATATTAATCGGAAGGGTTCTGCGTGGTTAATTGGACGCGTTGTTGCTCTCCTATGAACGAGGGCGGTCTTGGCGTCCGATCCTCATTTCTCGCAAAACCGAGCCTTTATTATGAAGATGGGCCGAAACTTCTCATCGGATTCCATTGTCTTTGATACTCTCCGTCGCCGTTTTTGATGGACAATGGTTCTATTAGCGCTCATTCTTGCCTTCTTCTATCTGGGCGGGGCTGCGTCCAACTGTGGAGGATTGTCAAACTGATTCGAGATGGATTCCTGGGGCTCACTCTTCGGTTAATTTTTGGACAGATAAGTGGCTTGGCTACGTCATTGCGGATCGGATTGGCATATCCCGCACGAATTTCGGGCTAACTTTCGTAATCCCATATCGGACTTCTTTTTGATAACAAAAGGCATCTCACTATGTCGTTTGTGGAGGCTTACTTGGATATTGTTCGGGATATTGTTCGTTGTCCGATTGGTCCGATTCTTTGGATAAACGAGTGTGGACTCGCTCGTGGATGGGACAAAGACTTCTAAGTCAAAGATATGCATTAATTCGACCGTCCTTTCCTTCGTTAAATGGGGATCTTGGATATGGTCCCCTACATTCCGAGAGGCGCACGGTTGTGGTCTCAAGCGGGCGATATTCGGACGTCGACAATCATCATGGTGTTCACCGCCCCAAAGGATTTATCGATCCCTACGCTTGCTGCCTTGTCTGAACTCTCATTCGAATCGATCGATCACATTTTTGTTTTTGCAATTTTGCAGAGCTCTTTGGGGACTGGATTGCGGGTTCATTTGCGGTGGCTTTTTGTAACGCCTCTATAGCTTTAACGATTTTATGGTTCATTTGATGGAATTTCATTTCGGTCTGCGCAGACGCTTTTCTCCGGAGGGTGGCGATTGTTTCTTGCATATGGCTTATTTGGCACATCGAAATGACGTGATCTTTAATCACAAACATTGGACTACGATGCGGCGCTTGTTCGATTGAGAGCCATGATTATTGAGTCCGCTTCGCTTGATAAAGGGTGCATGCGAGAATACCCGGAGGATCGATCTTCTTTGTCTACACCGGTTGAAGGTTAGTGGACGCCCCCTAAGGCCCCTCGCATTATCCCGTGCCTTGGTTTCTTCCCCTTCCTGGCCGGATTAAAGTCAACGTATATGGTAGTGCTATCGGAGCTCCAGGTCGTATCACGGCGGCAGGCATTTTCCGTACCTATCGAGGATTTTTTCGTGGGTGTTTCGTGGCAATGTGGAACGGGCTTTGCTTTTGAGGCCGAATCGGTTGTTGCCATGACCGCAATCTCCTATGCTTTTCGCAAGGGTTGGACTAATATTTGGTGAATCGGACTCTACATATGTTGTTGGCCTTCTTAGATCTCGAGACGGGCTCCATCCCGTGGCGTCTGCTAATCAATGGCGTTATTCTCTCTTTCTCGCTTCCCGGATGCATGTTGTGGTTTCTCACATCTATCGAGAAGGCAACCGTGTTGCGGACCATCTCAAAGCAAGTTCACGTGTGACTCCTCTTGGTGGGATGCCCCCATGGATATTATCTCTCCTTCATGATGACTATGCCTCGGACGTACACAATATAGATTTGTTAGTTAATTTGTGCTATGTTGTTTTGGTTTGGTTGTATGGCTTTCACTTTTCTCATCATGGGTACTCTTTTCCTACTAAGGGTTTTCCCCACAAGGGTGGGTTTTACCTTGGTAGGTTTTTAACGAGGCCCCAAACATTGGGCTACCTGGTCGGCTTGTGACCAGGATTTTTCATTTCTTTCTATTATATTTCGATTCTTATTAAAAAAAACGATAAGACCTGGACGGTGGAATCAGCTATTGTCCAGCTTCGGGTTCTCATTGTTGAGTCTTCATCATTAGATCAAGGTTGCATGGATAATGTTCAATGGGATCTTCTTACACTTGGAGACTTCATGTTCCTGGTCGGCTTAGGAAAGCTCCAAACATTATGCAGGTTGATTGGCCAAAACCGCTTCCAAGATGGATCAAGGTGAATACAGATGGATGCGCCTCGGGAGCGGCAGGAAGGATTACAGCATTTGGGGTATTCCGGAATTGCAGAGGCTTTTTTTGAGGTTGCTTTGTGGATCGTTGTGGTGCTGGATATGCGTTTGAGGCGGAATTGATGGCGGCAATGTTGGCAATTCGTCATGCTTTTGTTAAGTGCCAGACTCATCTTTGGCTTGAGTCGGATTCTGCTTATGTGGTGGATCTTCTTCATAAACAAACTGCTACTGTTCCCTGGAGGAACTTGAGTAAATGGATGTACACTTTGCACTTGATATCTCAGATGGACTTGGTGGTTTCTCATATTTATCGGGAAGGCACGAGTGGCAGACTTTCTGAGTAAGAAATCGCAATCGGAGACCTGGTGGGGCATTCCCCCATAGGACATTGTGCCCCTTCTCACAGAAGACTATGTTGGCCAATTGACTTACAGATTTGTTACATAAATCATCCTGGTGCTTCTTTGTTTCATCTTTTAGACGTTTTTTATTGGGGGTACTCTTTTTCCTGCCAGGGGTTTTTTCCACAAGTGAGGGTTTTATCTTGGGAGGTTTTAACAAGGCCCCAACCATTTATGTTGCGTGGCCTGCGGGTTCCTGGATGGGCCAGACAGGCTCCGAAGATTGTGGAGGTTAGGTGGCATAAACCCCTCCCGGGTTGGATCAAGGTTAACACGGATGGCAGCGCTTCAGGGGTACCGGGCAGCTCACAGCTTCTAGAGTCTTCCGGAACTGTACAGGTTTCTTTCGAGGATGCTTTGTCCATCATTGTGGTTCAGGATACGCGTTTGAAGCTGAATTGGTTGCAGCAATGTGGGCTATTAAATATGCCTTTGCGAAAGGCTGGACGCACCTTTGGCTGGAATCGGATTCAATGTATGTGGTGAATCTACTGGAGAAGAGAACAATGGAGGTCCCATGGCGCCACCTCAGTTCTTGGCGCGAAACCCTGCATCTGCTCAGAGGTATTGATCTTGTAGTATCTCATATTTTTCGAGAAGGCAATCGGGTTGCGGACATGCTGAGCAAGAAGACGGAATGCGGCACATGGTGGGGCGTCCCGCCCACAGAGCTCCTCCACTACCTCACTGATGATTATGTTGGCCAATCCAACTATAGGTTTGTTACTTAGTGCGCCACTGCTTCTAGTTTCTTTTCCCATTTTAGGCGCCTACTTTTCCTGGGGGTACTCTTTTTCTTCCAAGGGTTTTTCCCACAAGGGTGGGTTTTTACCTTGGAAGGTTTCAACGAGGCCCCAACCATTCAACCATTTGGTCGGCTTGTGACCATTTCATTTGGTTTTTTGACATTATTACCAGGCTTTCTTTTGGTTACCTGATCAGCCTGTGATCAGGAATACTCTTTTTCATTTTTCAATATATATTCGAATTTATTAAAAAAAAAAAAAGCTACCTGGTCGGCATGTGATCAATTTGCTTTTTTTTTCTGGTATTCTAGTTTCCCTATGTTATTCATTTCAACTTTATTTTCCTTGGCTATCTGGTCAACTTGTAATCAGGATAACCTTTTTTATTTTTAATATATTTTCAATTCATTCAAAAAAAGAGCCATCAAAAAGAAGGTTGTTGACCTTTACCTTGAAATAGAATACAAGTTTTGAAGAATACCAAATAATTATATTTAATGAATAGTTATCCACTTAAATAAGCTAGACATGTAAGGAAACTCGATAAATTCTATGAATTTTATTTTCACACTTCAAAAAAAATGTAAGAAAACTCCTATTGTAATCTCTGATTCTCTTTCCGAGACTGAATAGTGAATTGAGCTAGCGGTTAGTTGTCTGAAAATAATGGGTCAGATCCAGTACTCCGAGAAGTACATTGATGACATCTACAAGTACAAGCATGTTGTTCTTCCAACTGAAGTTGCCAAGCTGCTTCTTAAGAATCCCCTACTCACGGAACAAAGCCGAGGGTGGGTTCATTACGCAGTTCATCGCCCAGAGCCACACATTATTCTCTTCAGGAGGCCATTGAACTACCAACAACAGCAGAAGCAAAATATGCTTGCCAAGTGAAATTCTACTGCTCTGTGACTTTATATGATTTTATATTTCTAAGCTTTAGTTTTGAAAGGCTACTCTCATTTCCTCTGGAAATGTACCTATTACATACAGTATACTCTATTAAGAAACTTGTGTTCTTCAAGTGAATGTTGGAGTGCTCAGTAATGTACTATTGGTAATGAAATTTTTAACCTGAATGAATAGTTATCCTTTTAAATAAGCTAAACAATTAAGGAAACTCAAATCCTAATCAACGAATGATACACATTTAAAAGACATCACAAAAAAAATATTTTTGGCCTTTATCTCTTTTCATAAGTGCTTTGTGGCACCTTAAAGATAGAACTCAAGTTTTTAAGAATATTAATATTACTTTTTTTTAGATAAATGCGAATAATATATAAAAAAAAAAAAGGAATTACTGCTAACAAGCCAAGCAACTAGCTGTAAAAGTAAAAAAGGCCAAATATACCAGTCCAAATATGAAAAATATAAACAAATCTCAAAAACCTGCTTACAAGCCAAGCAACTGAAAATACAACATAGAAAAGCCAATCCTATGGAAAGGAAAGAAGACCCAGGTCCCAAGCCGACCTAGTAGCTAAATTGTGGCCTCGTTAAAACCTACCAAGGTAAAACCCACCCTTGTGGGAAAAACCCTTGCAGGAAAAAGAGTACCCCTCGATGAAAAAGGCATAGAATCCGCCCGAGTGGCACGACGTAGAGCAACTAGGAATGCAAAGGATGCACGGGCCATGCAGATAAGCACACCCTTCCCGTGCGTGAGATCGAAGAAACAAAAAAACAAGAAGAAAGGTGCACTGGTCGTGCGAGAAGGCACAGATCACCCGTGCATGATGTCAAACGATGGTAAATCCATGCATGGCCCGTGCCATATAGCACGACCCACCCGTACGTGAGGACGAAGTGAAGGCACTCAGTGAACGTCGAGGCACGGGATGTGCTATCCCGCACGGACGGCTCATGCGTGATTCCAAAATGAAGAATCTCAGCTCCAAAATTACTTAATGTGAGAGAATATTTTACCCACTGCATCATCATGAATATTCGATTGAATGTCCTCTGGCATCACACGCGACCAGTCCAAGTTGCAATCCATCTTGCAGAGTTTATCCGCAACATGATTCCCTTCCCTAAAAATATGTGATACCACGAAATCTATCTTGGTGACGTAATAAAGAGCCCGACGCCAACGTCCGTAGTACGTCCAAGGGACCTTAATATTGATCCTTATAAATAAGCGAAAAAGAAAAGTAAACTCTAATCCTATTCAATGTATGATACACATTTAAGAAACATCACAAAGGAAGATTTTCGTCCCTCATTTCTTTTCATAAGTGCCTTTTAGCACCTTGAAGATTGAACACAAGTTATGTAGAATACCAATCTAACTTTATTTGATGAGTTTTGAGCCTTTGAAATGAGCTTAACAAATATTTTCCCCCTTGTTATTTTGCATTGTTGAAGAGGTTATGGGTAGATTTATTGCTGATTGCGTTTCTACGCAGACGATTAACCCATTTGTTGCGCCTCAAAAGATCCAATTTCCTTCTAGCATATTATATGCGGATGACATTGTTATGCTTTGTGAAGGGACTAGTTCTAATGCTCGACAACTCTACAAGATTTCTTGCCAATTATGCATCCATCTCAGGTCAATTGTTTAATTTTTTTAAATCCGAGGTGTTTTTTGGTAACAGGGTTTCCACTTATGTTCATGGTTGTATCCAGCATGTCATGGGCATTAGCACGGGTACCCTCCCCACTACCTATCTGGGCATCCCTATTTTCAAAGGGGCACCCAAACAGGCTGTGTTGCAGCCTCTCTTTGAAAAGATCTTGATGAAATTTAAGCGTTGGAAGGGCACTTCTTTGTCTTTGGCTGGCCGCATCTGCCTGGTCAATTCAGTTATTTCCAGCTCTCTTTTTTTTTAATAAAAATTGAATATAATATAAAAAGAAAAGAGAAGTTCGGATCACAAGCCGATCAGGTAGCACAATGTTTGGGGCCTCGTTAAAAACTTACTAGAGTAAAACCCACCCTTGTGGGAAAAACCCCTAGCGGGAAAAGTGTACCCCCGCGAGAAAATGCCATAATAACCAAAAACAGCACAAACAAAAATCATCTAACAAATCTATATTGTGCTCGTCCAACATAATCATTTGTGAGAAGTGTAATGATATCCGTCGGTGGGGTATCCCACCAGTTGGATTCCGTGTACTTGCTGAGATGATCTACCACACGATTTCCCTCTCGGTAAATGTGAGAAATTATAAAATTCATTTGAGAAATCAAGTGCAGATAATACTGCCATTGCCCCAGAAAACGCCATGGGATTGAGCCATCACGAGTATGAAATAAATCCACCACGAAAGTCGAGTTCAATTCCACCCAAAGATTGGCCCAACCCTTATGGAAAGTGTGAAAGATAGCACGCATAACCGCCAGTAACTCAGCCTCAAAAGCATATCCCGAACCACATTGTTCAACAAAACCACCTCTGAATAAGCCTCTTGCAGTGTGATATACCCCGGCTACCGTAAGTCGCCCTGGGGATCCAGCTGCACTGCCATCTGTATTAACTTTGATCCAACCTGGGAGAGGTAAATGACAATTAATCGGGATTACGCGGGGAGCCCGAGGAGCACGTCCCTGAACCTTCAGGCGATGAAGACATAGGAGATCGACTTGAGTGTTATTCATGCAGCCCTTGTCCAGACATGTCGATTCCAAAACCATCGCTTGTAATTGAACCAAAGCGGCATCCAGAGACCATTTCTTGTCGTTGAAAATGATATCTTTCCGAATGTGCCAAAGAAGCCAGATGCCGGAAATAAAAGCCACCTTCCATAGAAAAGCCACCTGATCACTGAACTGAAAACCCATAATATTGACCAAAAATTCATTGAAACTATGTGCCCTACGCTTAGTCACAGCGAAAGAATCCACAATCCATCCCCAGAGAGTCCCTGCAAAATCACAAGAAACAAAAAGTTGATCAATCAAATCCGAGTGAGAGTAACACAGAGCACAAAAGGTCGGCCCAATAAAGCCCTGAGTATGGAGAACGTCTAAAATCGATAGGCGTCCAAAGATTTCTCTCTAAACAACCACTGAACGTCTTTCCGGAATATGCACAGACCAAATCCAAGAACCACGTCTAACCACCACGAGAGTAGGCCGCAGGAATAAATAAGCCTCTTTAGAAGAAACCATCCCATTCATAGAGTGCGTCCAAACGCATTTATCCACGAAGTTCGGGGATATCGAACATCGAACAATATCACGAATGACATCCAAATAAGCCTCCACAAAATGAGATGGTAAAATGCCAGGTATTATCATAAAATAAATCTGAAATCCTATCCTAGAACTCACTGGAAGTGAATACGGTATTCATTGGGAATACCAATCCTGTCTGTAATAATAGCCAAGCCAATTATCCGTCCAAAAACCAACAGAAGAATGCTCCCCCAGGACCCAACGGGACTCCATCAAGAAACTCTGAACCAGAGGGCGGATACTAGCCCAGATCGATGAAGGAAGAAATGTGTAACAGATGGACCCATTTGCTAATTGATACCTTGTGCAAAGGGTAGTGTGCACAATTTAATCCGAGGTGATGATCTTCCAACCCAATTTCATCAGATAAGCACTATTAGCCATGATAATAGATTAAACCCAAGACCCCCTTCTTTCCTAGGGGTACAACAATGCGCCCAGTTGACCACATTATTCCTGTTTGATTAATGTCACTGGTCCAGATAAAATTACGATCGCTTTCTCAAGCTACTTAAGCATGGTAATTGGCCATTTGTAAACAAGCATAGTATGAACAAGTGAACTTGCGATCACAGAGTTCACTAAACAAACCCTGCCTGCCAACGAAAGGGAAGAACCTTACCAACGTTTAAACTTGAGAAAAACCTATTTTATTGTCACTTCTGGGATGTTATATCGGCTAAGGTGTCTGCCGCTGTCCCTTTTTTTCTTTATCAGCTCATCCCTTCCTTCGGGGTGCACTAGATTTATGGTGCTCATTTCGAAGGCTAAAGATGCTAATACTATTGAGAACTTTCGGCCAATTGTTATGAGTAATTTTCTTTTCAAGATTATTACCAAGATCTTGGCTACTCGTTTGGGCTCGATTATTTCTGCTTATTTGTCTCCTTCGTAGTTCGGGTTTATTCCGAGAAGGCAGATTCACAATTGTATCGCTATGGTTTCTAAAGGCTTCAATGCTTTGCATGGTCGGAATGATGCTAATATGATCTTGAAGATTGATATCCGAAAGACATTTGACAAGCTAAAGTGGGGATTCTTACTGCATGTCCTACATCGGTTTGGTTTCTCGGAGATTTTCATTCACTAGGTTGACGTTATTCTTCGGTTTTCCATGATTTTGGTTTTAGTGAATGGGATGCCTGTGGGGTTCTTCTCCTATTTTAGAGGTGTTAGACAGGGTGATCCTCTATCCCTGTTACTATTTTGCATCGTGGAGGAGGTTCTGAGCAAACTCATTGAGGCTGCGGTTACTCAGAATCAGTTAGGGTCGTTCATTACGCCTAGACACATCATTTTCCCTTCTTCCATTCTTTACGCTGATGACATTATTATTATGTGTGGGGCTTCTTTAGCTTACGCCCGTATCCTGGGAAATCTAAAGTTTACTTCGGTTCCAGTGTCTCAAATTATGTGCGTGGGCGGGTTTAGACTATCATGGGTAACCAGCCCGGGGCCTTCCCTATGGTTTATTTAGGAGCCCCGATATTTAAGGGCGCCCCGAAAGCTGCGGATTTATAGCCCGTCTTTGATAAGGCGATTCTCAAATTCAGAAGATGGAAAGGTACTTCTCTATCTCTTGTTGGTCGAGTTTGCCTTGTTAATTCGGTGATTACCAGTTTGTTTTTGCACACGATGTTGGTTTACAAATGGCCTCGATCCATGATCAAGAATATGGAAAGGGCCATGTGTAATTTTATTTGGACTAGGGATGTTAACTCTAAGGGTTCGGTGGTGGTTAATTGGAATCGTTGTTTCACTCCTCGGGCTGAAGGGGGTTTGGGCGTGTGGTCTATTGTTGTCTTTCTTCTATTTGGGCTGGGATTAGGCCATGCATTTTGGATTGTTTGGAGGATCCTCATTGGATCCCTGGGTGTAATTATGAGGTTTTATTTTGGCTCGACAACTGGTTGGGTTACTCTATAGCAGACAAAATTGGTATTCCAAATGAGTACAGACATTTATTTGGGCATCGCATTTCGTATTACTTCTATGATGAGTCCTGACACTTCACCTTCTCATTTGTGGAGGCTTACTGGGATCTGGTATGGGATATTGTGCGGGTCCCCATCGCACCTTCCTCGTGGGATACGCGGGTCTGGCTGAATTCTGATGATGGGAAGGTTACATCTAAAGCCGCGTATTCTCATATTCGTCCCCATTCTCCAGCAGTTAAATGGGGTTCTTGGATTTGGTCGCAACACATTCCAGTTGGAATCCTGATCCAAATAGACCATCAATCATTAGATAGCTCCCTGGGCCATTTCATCCGAGTTCTGGTGGATATTGATTTGTCTAAGCCCTTGGAGGATCACATTATGGTTGAACGGGTGGGGGTCAGTGCTCATTTGTGTCAGTTACGTACGAAAAGTTGTCGGAATTTTGTTCAAAGTGTGGTATTACGGGACACTCGACGGCATCTTGCCGCTTCATTCCAGCAGAGAAACTTACTATGGAAAGGCATGTTTCTCCAGATCAGGGACGTGCAGGGACGTCAGAACTCGGTGCAGCGGGAACATTCACGGGTTCGTAAAATTTATCGTCCTGTTCAGCAGGACAAGGGCAAGGCCGTTGATGACTCAATGGGAATACGGCCTCGACTACGCGCGTTGGTTCTCCTCCCCGCGCAATTGTCACTACCTCCAACACATTTGAGGCGCTTGGCTCAGACGACTCCCAGGATCAGCATCCCACAGATTTTCAGTCCGACTATCTAGCTAGGGAGTCTTCTCCCAAGGCCACTACGTCCAACACCGGCACAGTTTCCAACATTATGCCTATTACGGTTCAATATCCCTTGGGAAAGCCAATTCGAGCTCTCAGCCGTGCCTTCCGGGATAGCTCCTTGGACTCGGTGAAATCTAGAATTCTCCGGAGCGTGGCGTCGGGTCCATCCCTGCCGGCCCACGGCATCACTATCGAATAGGAGAATACGGAGCCACAGGAAATGAACATTGTAGCATCCAAGAGATGGGCAGACTATGCAGAAGTTGGAAACTGTCAATCGTCTGACTCCACAACACACCACACGCCTATTTTTACCGTGCGATCGACACAGACGCCACCTCCACCGCCTTCTCAATAAATTGCATCTTCTGGAATATCCGGGGGATTGGGAACATTGCATCTCGTAATGTCCTTAAGGCTTTATGTCACAAACATAAACCTTCTATTTTAGCCATTTGTGAACCTAAGGTGTACATTTCATCCATTTCGGATTCTTACTGGAATAGTTTGGGGCTCAGTTTCGCGGCTCAGAGCTTCCGGGCGAACGGTCGCCCAGATATGTGGGTCCTATGCGATGCGAGCATCTCTGTCCATAATCAGGTTTGGTCTTCTAATCAGTGTATTATTCTGCAAATTCAGTTTGGTTCTATGGTTTTCCATGTTGGTTTTGCTCATGGTTTATGTGAACATGTTGCTCGTCGTGCCCTTTGGTTGGAGCTGAGAAACTTGGGTATCACTGATCTGCTGTTGATTGGGGATTTCATTGCTGTCTTAGGTCATCATGAGCGCTCCGGCACGGGTACTTTATCCCAGGCTTCTTGTAAGGACTTCAGGGATTTCTTAGAGGATGCAGGGTTATTTGTTGTGCCGACTTCGGGGAATCTGTTTACTTGGTGCTCCCCCCGTAGGCCTCTAGTTCTACTTCAGGCTAAATTGGATCGAGCCCTGGCAACTGCTCAATTTTTCGCTCATTGGCAAGTTGTTAAGGGTTTGGTCCTTCCGTGCATTGGTTCAGATCACCATCCCATTTTGGTCTCTTGTTCTTCTTCCATTACCAAGGGCCCGTCACCCTTTCGGTTTCAGCGCATGTGGATTCATCATGATTCATTCTGGGATCTTGTCACTACCTCTTGGGCGCTCCCGTGCACGTCGCCTAACCCTTTGCAGCGTGTCATGTGGAAGCTCAAAAGGTTGAGACAGACGATCAAGGTATGGAACAAGGAGATTTTTGGGGATGTTAACTGTCAGGTGGATTATCAAATGGAAAGGGTCCAGCAGATTCAAGCAGATATTGAATCCGAGGGTTTCACGGAGGACCTCAGGGAAAGGGAATTGGAGGCGTAGAGGGAGCTTTCTCGCATGTTGCTCATGCAGTCTGATTTTCTTCAGCAGAAGGCTCGCTCCGCTTGGTTAAAAGATGGGGATCGCAACATGGCATTCTTTCATCGTCGCTGCCAAATTAGAAATGGGCGTTCAGGAATTCAGGGTCTGATGGTTGATGGTACATACACAGAGGATCTGGTGGCCCTTGGAAATCACATTATCTCATTTTATACGGATCTTTTCGCAGATACAGGGCATACCAGCTCGGATTACACTCTCGTCGACCAGTTGATCTCACCTATGGTTACCTCAGTTGATAATGCGCTCTTGACGGCCATTCCTTCGGAGTCCGAGGTCAAAGAGGCAGTGTTTGATATGGGTTTGGACAGTGCTCCGGGGCCGAGACGGTTTTAGTGGGAGATTTTATCAGCATTTCTGGGAAGTGGTGTCAGACGAGATGTTGGCAGTTGTCCGTTGCTTCTTTGTCACAGCCTCCTTTCTAGCGGGACTGAGCGCCAACTTCATGGCGCTCATCCCAAAGACCAAAGAGGCTAATGCGGTGGAGGATTTTCGACCGATCGTCATGAGTAACTTTCTTTTTAAGATTATCACGAAGATTTTGGCTACTCGTTTGGGCTCCATTATTTCTTCTTACTTGTCTCCGACTCAGTTTGGTTTTATTCCGGGAAGGCAAATTCACGACTGCATCGCGTTGGTTTCGAAAGGGTTTAATATTTTGCAGGGGCGGAATGACACCAACATGATCTTAAAAATTGATATCCACAAGGCTTTTGATACGGTTAATTGGGGATTTTTGATTCACGTGTTGCGTCGCTTTGGTTTCTCCGAATTGTTCATTCATTGGATAGAGATTATCCTTCATTCTTCCAGAATTTCGGTCCTTCTAAATGGGTCGCCTGTGGGTTATTTCTCTTGTTTTCGAGGGGTTAGGTAGGGGGATCCATTATCACCCCTACTCTTTTGCATCGCGGAAGATGTTCTGAGTAGGCTAGTGGAGGAGGCGGTGAGGAGGAACCATCTTCAGGCGTTTATGGTGCCTAATTAGGTGATTATGTGTGGGGCCTCCACGAGCAATGCACGTTCCATTATTCAAATGCTCAATCTTTATTCGGGCATTTCGGGGCAGGTTTTCAGTCCGAATAAATCTAAAGTTTATTTGGCAGCCGAATTTCGAATTATGTGCGAGGGCGTATCCAGACGATCACAGGGATGCATATGGGCGCCTTCCCTACGGTCTATCTAGGTGCCCCAATCTTCAAGGGGGCGCCTAAAGTTGCGGATCTTCAGCCAGTGTTCGATAAGATTATCTTCAAATTCAGGAGGTGGAAAGGGTCCTCGTTGTCAATTGCTGGTCGCATTTGCTTGGTGAATTCGGTGATTACCAGCTCCTTCGTGCACACCATGATGGTTTACAAGTGGCCTAGAATATTGCTTCGGCAAATGGAAAAGGCCATGTGTAATTTCATCTGGACTGGGAATGTGAACTCTAAGGGTTCAGTGGTGGTTAATTGGAGTCGCTGTTGTATGCCACGGGCGAAAGGAGGTTTGGGCATCCGTTCCATCGTTGTTGCCAACAATGCATTCCTTATGAAGATGGGTTGGAAGATTATGACTTCAAACTCTTTGGTTTACAGCACCCTCAGAAAGCGATTTTTCACTTCTGAAGGTTTTCCACGTCGATCGTACATCCCCTCTTCCATATGGAGGGGGGTTGGGCCTGGGGTCTCGGGATTCTTGGAGGACTGCCGTTGGATTCCAAGATGCAATTTCGGCATTTTATTCTAGCTAGATAATTGGCTGGGTTACACCATTGCAGATAGGATTGGTATCCCGCAGTAGTACATATATTTATTTCGGCAGCGCATCTCGAATTACTTTTACGATGGGACTTGGAACTTCACTCTATCATTCATAGAGGCATACTTGGATATGGTTCGAGATATTGTTAGAATCCCCATTGCCCGGATTTGTCAGACGCGCGGGCATAGATACACTCTGATGATGGGATCGTCTCCTCGAAGGTGGCTTACTCATTTATGCGCCCTCACTCCCCGGTGGTTCAATGGGGTTCCTGGATTTTGTCACCTTACATTCCGGAAAGATGATCAATTGTGACTTGGCATGCCATTCATAATCGACTGGCGGTTCTGGATGTTCTGCGACCTCGGGGTTCCTTTACAGGCCCCTCGGTTTGTGTTCTTTGTTGTGCTGACGCGGAATCTGTTGATCATTTATTTGTTTCATGTGCTTTTGCAGGAGCCCTATGGAAGTGGATTTTTGACTCTTTCGATATCCATCACTTTAGGGCATATAGCTTCAATGAATTCCTGGTGCATTTAATGAGTTTTCATTTCAGTGAGCAGGTTTTTTTTCTTTGGCGGGTTGCGGTGTTATCCTGTATTTGGCACATCTGGCAAATCAGAAATGACTTGACCTTCCATGACAAGATCTGGACACTTGAGGCGGCCATCCTACGCCTTCGTGTTCTTATTCTTGAGTCATCTTCCTTAGACAGAGATTGCATGCATAATGACCAAAGGGACCTTCTCATTCTCCATCGGATTCCCCTTCGCCCAAGACAGCCCCGAGATCGTTTTAATTGGTGGAAACCCTTGATGGATTAAAGTGAACACCGTTCGGTTTTGCCCGGGCGTCTCACCGCTGAGGGATTCTTTCGCGGATGTTTTGTGGAAAGATGTGGTTCGGGTTTTGCTTTTGAGGCGGAGTTGATGGCAGCAATGCGGGCCATCCATTACGCTTCTGAAAGGGGCTGGAATCATCTATGGCTGGAGTCGGACTCCGTTTATGTGGTGGAATTGCTACGGGAGAGATCCACAGAGGTTCCTTGTAGACATTTGATCATGTGGTGATACACTCTGCACCTCCTCTCTCAGATGAACTTGGTCGTTTCGCACATCTTCAGGGAAGGCAACCGGGCAGCGGATATTCTTAGCAAGACTTCTCACAAGGATACGTGGTGGGGGGCGCCCCCAGCGGCCATTATCTCGTCCCTTACACAGGATTCTATTGGCCAAGCCAATTATAGGTTTGTTAGCTAGTGCGATTGGTCTTCTAGTTTGCTCTGCTTTGGACGATTTTTCTTCATGGGGGGTACTCTTTTTCCTTCCAAGGGTTTTTCCCACAAGGGTGGGTTTTACCTTGGAAGGTTTTAACGAGGCCCCAACCATTCAGCCATCTGGTCGGCTTGTGACCATTTAGTTATTTTCTTTGACTTGGTTCCCATGCTTTACTTCTTTGGTTACCTGATCAGCCTGTGATCAGGAGTACTCTTTTTCATTTTTTATATATACTCGCATTAATTCAAAAATGAATTTTCATTTTAGTGAGCACTAGCTTGTAGCTCAAGTGGTATCACTAACCCTTTATAAGGGTGTTAACCAGGGTTCGAACCCTGTATCTTTCAGTTTATTTGAAATTCTCCAACCAGTACTCCCAACTTATTAAACAAAATTTTAGTGAGCAGGTTGCTTTCTTATGGCGTGTGGCGGTTTTGTCCTGCATCTGGCTTATTTGGCATATCCGGAATGAGTTGGTTTTTAACAACAAACTCTAGATGGTGGACGCAGCTATTCTTCATCTTCGGGTTCTTATCATTGAATCATCTTCATTAGATTGGGGCTGCATGCACAATGACCAACAAGACTTTCTCATCCTTCGTAGGTTGTGGTTCCTGGGCGGGCTAGAAAAGCCCCGAAGATCATGAAAATTAATTGGCAAAAATCCCTTCCGGGATGGATCAAGGTGAATATGGACAGTGCTTCCGGGGTGCCGGAAAGCCTCACAGCTTCCGGGGTCTTCCAAAATTGCAGAGGTTTCTTTCAGGGATGTTTTGTGACCCGTTGTGGTACGGGTTATGCGTTTGAAGCTGAGTTGGTGGCAGCGATGTGGGCAATCCATTATGCTTTTGTGAAGAGATGGACACAACTTTGGCTGGAGTCGCATTCGATTTATGTGGTGAACTTGCTTGATAAGAGATCCGTTGAGGTTCCATGGCGTCACCTTAGCAAGTGGCGTTACACTCTTCACCTGCTCTCACAGATGGATTTGGTGGTCTCACATATTTTTCGGGAAAGCAATCGGGTTGCAGACATGCTGAGTAAGAAGATGGACTATGGGACTTGGTGGGGCGTGCCGCCTGACGACCTCACTTCTTTTCTCAAAGATGACAATGTTGGCCAGCTCAATTATAGGTTTGTTAGCTAATGCGTCCGAGATTCTTTTTCTATATGTTTGGACGCCTTTTTCCATTATGAGAGGTACTCTTTTTCCTGCCAAGGGTTTTCCCCACAATGGTGGGTTTTACTTTGGGAGGTTTTAACGAGGCCCCAACCATTCAGCCATGTGGTCAGCTTGTGACCATTTCGCTTTTGAATCCAATTTATTTTCAGGCTTACTTCCTTGGTTACCTAATCAGCTTGTGATCAGGATTACTCTATATTTCATTTTTATATATCTTACAATTCATTTAAAAAATTGAGAAGAACCTTGTCGAAGGCAGGTTGTAACACCCTCTGCCTAGGTGCCCCCTTGAATATTGGAACTCCAAGATAATTAGTAGGGAAATCACCTGTCGGGATCCCAATAATGCCTTGTATCCGATTGCGAATGTGTCTAGAAACCGAAGCCCTAAAGAAAACCTTAGATTTTTGTTAGGATTGAAAACCTGTCCCGAGATGGAAGCATAGAATTGAAGAGCCTGACAAACATTCCAGGCATTCACTGCATTAGCCGCACAGAGCATGACAATATCATCAGCATATAGCATCGTAGAAGGAAACTAAATGTTGCGCAGGGCAATAAATGGCGTGAGACAATGGTTGGATACGAGTTCAGCAACACAAAATAAAAGCGGAGAAAGAGGATCCCTCTGTCTGACTCCGCGAGAGCAAGAGAAGTAACCCACAGGCGAACCATTCAGCAAGATTGAGATACGGGTTGAGTTCAAGATCACCGAAATCCAGGCAATAAACTTATCAGAAAACCCAAACCTGCGCAAGACATAGAGCAAGAAATCCCAGCTCAAAGTATGAAAAGGCCTTACGAATATCAATTTTTAAAATCATGTTTTTATCAGACCTATTCTGCAGAATATTGAAACATTTAGAAACCAGAGCAATGCAGTCGTTTTTTGAATAAGAGCGAATATATATATATATAAAATGAAAAAGAGTAGTCCTAATCACAGGCTGATCAGATAACCAAAGAGAATCCTGGAAATAATATCAAAATCCAAAATAAATGGTCATAAGCTGACCAAATGGCTGAATGGTTGGGGCCTCGTTAAAACCTTCCAAGGTAAAACCCACCCTTGTGGGAAAAACCCCTGGAAGGAAAAAGAGTACCCCCCAGGAAAAAGAAGGCGCCTGAAAAATGGGAAAGAATCCTGAAGCACTAACGCACTAATTAGAAACCTATAGTTGGATTGGCCAACATAGTCATCAGTGAGGTAGTGTAATAGCTCCGTGGGTGGGACGCCCACCATGTGCCGTCCGTCTTCTTGCTCGAAATATCAGCAACCCGATTGCCTTCCTGAAAAATATGTGATACTACGAGATCCATGTGGCCTAGGAGGTGTAATGTGTGGCGCCAGTAGCTCAGATGGCGCCACGGGACCTCCGTCGATCTTTTCTCCAGCAAATTCACCACATACATTGAATCCGAGTCCAGCCAAATTTGTGTCCAACCCTTAGCAAACGCATACTGGATCGCCCACATTGCTGCCATCAATTCAGCAGAAGCGATGCGATCGTGAATATGCCATCCCTAATAAAACCAAATCAAGGCGTCGGTGAAAGGATTATGCTAATAATCTTCCCAAATCTAGTAGCCAGGACCTTCGTAATGGTCTTGAAGATGAAATTACTCATGACAAGTGGCCTGAAATTGTCAATAGTGATTGCACCAGCTGGCAAAGAAATGGACACAAAGAAATGACGGACCTCATCAATGATATCAATTGAAAACATCCTAGCAATGTTGGTAGAATGCCCCATTGAAACCATCTGGGCCAAGAGAGCTATCAACACCAAGATCAAAAGCTGCCTCCCGTATCTCAATTTCAGAAGGCATGGCATTGAGAAGAACATTATCGATTCTTTATGAATAACAGGGGACCAACCATCTTTGCAAATAAATCCTCTAAGAATTGAATGACATGACCTCGGATTGTAGTCGGATCTGTAGACAAATGATCATCAATCATCAAACCATGAATACCAGACCGAATGGCCTTGGTTTGACATCGAATGGAAGAAAGAGGTGTTGCGGTCGCCATCCACAAGCCATGCAGCCCTTGATTTTTGTCGAAGGAATTCCGACTGAAGTAGCAAAGCATGATTAAGAGAACGTTGAGCGTCAAATTCCTGCTCCCTGAGGTTGTCATTATAACCAATAGTCTCGATATCCGATTGTACTTGACGAACCTTCTCTAAATTGCGATCCACAACACAATTCACGTCACCAAATACCTCCTTATTCCAAGTACAAAGCACATAATGCAACCGCTTGAGCTTAAACATTAAACGAGTCAAAGGATTCGTGCCCGCAATAGAAAGATTCCAAGAAGAAGAAAACGTCTGCTGAAAATCCGGGTGCTTAAGCCACATATGCTAAAAGTAAAAAGTCCCCGAACCCCGAATAGCCTGAGTTGAGCAAGAAAGCAAAAGGGGATGGTGATCGGAACAAATACGGAGAAGCACATAATTATCCACCTTCTGCCAAAGGTTGATAAAGTGAGAAGTAGCAATGGAACGGTCCAACCTAGCCTGAATGAGGGTATGCCGTCCCCTCGTAACACACCATGTAAAAAAATTGCCCATTGTAGGAATAGCAATCAACCCCGCATCATCAAAAAAATCCCGAAAGTCCTGACAAGATGCGAAGGAGGCGATCCCCTGACCCTTCTTTTCGTGATTGCCCAGAATAGCATTAAAGTCTCCCATTAAAACCAAATCATTAATACCCAAATCAGTGATATTGGCCCAGAGATAACAACGATCCACATGATTACAAAGAGCATGCACAAATCCCACATGAAAACTGACATTAGCATATTGAACCTTAAGAATAACACATTGATCAGAAATAAGAACATGTTGAAGAATGTTCACATAAACAAGCAATTCATTTGTTAACTTCAAGGGTTAAGGACCGTGTTGGAGACACGAAAAGAGAGTCATCAGAAACAGATTGATAGCTCAGAGTCTCCATGTCACCAACAGATTTACGAGGCTCTCTAGTGTGTTGATGCTCCTTATCATCATAATCAGCCCATTGTTGAGATATCTGCAAAAACAAAAAACAAACCCTAATATGCTCTCTTCTCTCTCCTCCCTTGTGCTTTCGTTTGGCCGTCCATCTTGAGTTCGCCGGCCATATCCTCTGCCATGGCAACGTTGGAATTCTTCCATGGATTAACATCTAATTTCGCTCCACATCATTCAAGTAGACATGGTTTGTTGTCTTCCTCTCCAAATATTGCTTCAACTCGGACGGATTCCTTACCAATTTCGCACTCAATTTCATCTTCTGATTTTCTACGTCCACATGTGATGGAGACTTGCCCTTTGCAATCTTCAACCCGTCCTTTGGGGTGTTCGTCATCTGCTATGGTTTCTGTCATGGTTCAGGAGCAGCCCGGAATTATGGATTGCGTTAACAATGGTGGACCGTCTTCTACTACTTCTCATCATTGATATGGTACCTTCTACCTAATTTTATCCCACATACGAAATAGCCTACTCAAAGCCATGATTATTGTTCGGTCACTTTTGACAAGGGTTTGGTTCTGCCGGAGTTTTACTTACTGTCTCTACTCCGGATCCCTCCCATGGTGGTCAGCCTTCAAATATAGTATGCAGGGGGCGGCTCCCCCTTCCCCCATGGTGTACTCTACCCATGGGGGGCGGCCTCCAATCCTACTATCATGGCCGCCCCCTCCTAGGGGGGTGATGACCCCTGGCCCCTCCCTCTGGCATCCCTCAACATGTCGTCAATCATGGTTGCAACAATCCTTCCAGCATCACTGAAACCAATAATATGGTTCTACTTCCTCAACCGCGTGATTATACCACTGTTTCCGCATTGTTGAATCATGTATCCCAATTTGTTACTGGGGATTCTCAGTTTGTGGCCACTACGTCCAATCTCAACCCAAATTTGGCAACTTCTTATGCCACGGTGATTTCTGGTAAGGACTCTAACAAGGATTCTTTTCAATCACCGACTCCAGGTAACCCTAAAACTTATTCCAATGTGGTTAATGGTTTAACTAATTCTATCCCTGAACCTGTTAAAAAGGGAGAATATTATTCGATTACTATTGATGAGAATCTCTATAAACAAAGTATCTCTGAATTTGCATTTTCTTTGATTGGTCGGGTTATTCTGGGAAAAGGTAATAAACCTTGGGCTCTCTTACCGCTTCAAAAATGACTTTCTGATTTATGGGGTATCAAAACTGATTGGAAATTAATCCCATGGGCAAGGGTTATTTTTGCATCAAATTTGACAATGCGCAGGATCGTTCTCGGGCTCAATCTCGGGTATCTTGGTCTCTTAATCTGGGCACTATCAGATTATCTCCGTGGGTGCCAGATTTCAAACCCCTACAAAGTCACGACTTTGATTGTGAGTGTTTGGGTCAGAATATTTGAGTTCAGTATCAAATATTGGAAACCTAACATCATTTTGGGACTTGCCAAGGCCGTCAGTAACCCTTTACAGATGGACAAGAGGTCCTTGGATGGTTCCTTGGGACATTTTGTTCGAGTTATGGTGGAAGTTGATCTTGCTAAGCCTTTGCAAGATTATATTATGTTGGAACGTATGGGTCACTGCTCTTTTTTGTCTGTTAGCTATGAAAGACTACCAGATTTTTGCCCTAACTATCCTGTCATGGGACATAATGCAGCTTCTTGTCGTCGAATGGCTAAGCCAGCTGAGAATAAAGAGCCTCATGGACGTCCTACATCTGAACGGGGGCGTTCTAAGGAACGTAAAGACTTATCGTCCTGTGTACAAATCTCATGGTAAAGGAAAAACCGTTAACTCAATGGATGATGCGGTTTCTTCTGATAATTATGAGTTGATTTCTCTCCCTTTGGTTTTGGTGTTTGATGTTCATAGTGTTCCGGCCTCCTCTAATGTGCATTTGGGTAATTCCTTTGCTGTTTTGGCTGAAGAGGATGCTCTGGCCAATGATTCACACGCTTCGGATGTTCCAGTTTCTGCCCTTGAGGATACTCGCCCTTTGCCTATGGCTTCCTTGCCATCTCACCCGGGATTACGAAAACAATCGTAGGCGATTATAACCATTGGAAAAGCCTATCAGGCTTCTCAGTAGGGCTATTCGGGACCGCCTGAGGAGCTTGTATGTTATCTCACTGATGACTATGTTGGCCAATCCAACTATAGATTTCTTAGCTAGTGCGTCCTGCTTCTAGTTTCTTTTCCCATTTTTGGACGCTCTTTCATTCATGGGGGGGGTACTCTTTTTCCTGTCAAAGGGTTTTCCCACAAGGGTGGGTTTTACCTTGGGAGGTTTTAACGAGCCCCAACCATTCAGCCATTTGGTCGGCTTGTGACCATTTCGTTTTTTTTTATGACATAATTTTCAGGCTTACTTTTGGTTATCTTATCAGCCTGTGATCAGGAATACACTCTTTTCATTTTTTATATATATTTTCGAATTTATTCAAAAAGTAGGGCTATTCGGGATAGCTCCCTGGACTTGGACAGACAATGTTTATAGAAAGATACCGAACACGCCTCATATTCATCAATTGCTATTACTCGGGATTCTGATGGTGCTAAGAATCTTAATATTGCGGCAGCTACGATGGGCTGATTATGATGATGAGGAGGCTCCACACGCTAAGAGCCTCGAAAATCTAGTGGAGACATTGAGTCGTTGAGCTCACAATCTGCTTCTGATGACCATCCTCCTTTGTCTCCAACACGGTCTTTACCCCTACAGGTTAACCAATGAATTGCTTGTTCTGGAACATCAAAGGGATAGGGAACGTTGCTTCCCACAATGTTCTCAAAGCCATTTGTCAACGTCACAATCCATCCTTGGTCGCCATCTCGGAACCCAAGGTGGAGCTAGATGTTATTCCTGATTCTTTTTGGGTCAGTCTGGGTTTACAGTTTGTGGTGCAGAATTTTTATTCTAATGGGAGATCGGATATTTGGATTTTTCGGCGTTCGGATGTGACAATTCTTTAGCATGTTCTGATTTCTGATCAGTGTATCATTCTCAAGGCTCAATATGATTATATCAGTTTTCATGTGGGGTTTTTGCATGCCCTTTGTAATCATGTGGATCGTCGTTATCTTTGGGATAATATCACTGGTTTGGGTATTAATGATTTGGTTTTAATGGGGGACTTTATTGTTATCCTGGGTAATCATGAGAAGAAGGGTTAGGGGATTGCCTCTTTCGCATCCTGTCAGGACTTCCGTGATTTTATTGATAATGCGGGGTTGACTGCTATTCCTACCATGGGCCACGTTTTTACTTGGTGTGCAACGAGGGGTCGGTATAACCTCATTCAGGTTAGGCTGGATCGTTCTATTGCTACTTCTCACTTTCTCACCCTTTGGCAGAAGGTGGATAATTATGTGCTCCCTCGTATTTGTTCCAATCACCACCCCTTTTAATTTCCAGCTCGACTCAGGCTATGCGGGGTCTGGGGCATTTCCATTTTCAGCATATGTGGATCAAGCATCCGGGTTTTCAGTAGATGGTTGCCTCTTCCTGGACTCTTCCTACGGCGGGTTCTAATCCTTTAATTAAATTGATGTTTAAACTCAAACAGTTGCGTCCAATGCTTCATATTTGGAATAGGGAGGTGTTCGGTGACGTCAATCATGCAGTGGATGATAAATTGGAGAAAGTTCATCAAATTCAATCGGATATAGAGACTATTGGCTATAATGACAACCTTAGGGAGAAGGAATTTGATGCTCAACGTTCTCTTAATCATGCCTTATTGCTGCAGTCGGAATTTCTTCGGCAGAAATCGAGGGCGGCCTGTCTTGTTGATGGCGTCCGCAATACCTCATTCTTCCATCGTCGATGTCAAACCAAGGCCATTCGGTCTGGTATTCATGGTTTGATGATTGACGATCATTTTTCCACTGATCCAATTGCCATCCGCGGCCATGTCATCTACTACTTTGAAGAGTTATTCGCAGCCCCGGTTGGCTCCTCTATCGATTCTTCACTCCTTGCCTTCTGAGACTGAGATCAGGGAGGCGGTTTTTGATCTTGTTGTTGATAGCTCCTGGTCCTAATGGTTTCAATGGGGTGCTCTATCATCATTGCTGGGATATTATTTCCACTGACGTCATTGATGCAGTTCGTCACTTCTTTGTGTCCGATTCTTTGCCAGCTGGACTCAATTGCAGCTTTATGGTCCTTATTCCATACAAATAGTCATAAATGGTCCAAGCAACCGAATTTAAATTTCAAGATTGAAGGATGGACGTGTGAAGACAATCTATCAAACATCGTCAAGCTTAAACCTTCAAATCCCGAATTTCAGCGGATGGTTTATCCAGTTGAGGGCAATGGGTCAAAAAGCGTTCCAATCGCATGTTTTCGCCCAGATGGATCCCATATTTACACTGACAGAGTTAGTTCTTATGGAGAAGAATCAGACTCTTAGGAGGACGAGCATATACGGAGATATTACCAACTAGCTTCTCAAGTGTTGTGCAGACTCTCATGCAAATTTTCATCACCCAACACCACTTTGGAAAAATCCAAAGTTCTTTATTCAGCTCCCTTCAAAAAAGAATGAAGATGTCAATGCTACCAGGGCCACTCATCCAGGAATAACTCCAGAAGAGCTGAACCTCACGAAGCAAAATGCAACCAACCATTAGCACTTGGACTCCTTGAGCCCACAAAGTCGAATTGGGCTTGCCCTGCATTCTACGTCAACAAAAGAGTTGAACATGTATGAGGGAAAAAGAGGCTTGTTATTGATTACAAAGCTCTTAACCATTTTATGCTTAATGATAAGTCCCCTTTACCTAAACTCAAATGCTTTTTTCCCAACTCTCTAAAGCCCAAATCTTTTCAAAGTTTGATTTAAAGTCAGGGTTTTGGCAATTGGGAATTGTCCAAGAGGATAGATATAAAATTGCATTTTGCCTTCCTACAACCCAATACCAATGGACAGTCATGCCATTTGGTTTGAAGGTTGCACCCTCCTTATTCCAAAAAGCAATGACCCAAATTTTAGAACCTATCCTACATACCACCCTAATCTACATTAATGTCAACTTACTATTCTCATCAAACAAACAAGATCATGAGGCTTTGCTACGCACATGGTATCATGCTATCTTCTTTTAATAAGTTGGGAGCGGTGGTTGGAGGGGAGGAGGTAAATTCAAAGAAACTAAAAGACTTAGGGTTTGACCCTGATTAATACCCTTATAAAGGGTGAGTTATACCACTTGAGCTACAAGCTAGTGGTATGGTATCGTGCTATCTGAAAAGAAGAACTATGTCGGTCAAACAAATATTAAGTTTTTGGGAAAGAAAATAATCGATGGAAAGTATCAGCCAGGTCCGCACATTGTTCAGGAATTGCTGAAGTTTCCAGAAGAAAACTTATAAATCAAAGAGATTCAACATTCTTGGAATCGGCAATTATCTCAGAGATTTCGTTCCGGAATGCTTCAGATACACTAGCCATCTTTCAAAATGCTCAAGAAGAATGCTCCACCATGGGGATCATCCCAGATCAAGTTCAACAACTCAAACAAGTATGTCAGAATCCTCCGCCATTGAATATCCCAAGTACAAGACAAAGGATTCTCCAAACTGATGCTAGTGATGAATATTGGGAAGCCATTTTCTTGAAAAGGAAGATGGGAATATCTTTTATTGTGGACATGCAAGTGGACAGTTCAAAGATTCTGAGAAGTATTACCATGCTGTTTACAAAGAAATTCTTGTTGTGAGGCATAGATCAAGAAGTTTGAATGTCATCTGTCCATTACAGCTAATGTCTTCGAAAGGTATATTCCCTATTATATTAATGGCATATCCCGAGAGCTAATTTCCCCGCACAAAAACACCTTCAAGGACCTAAGTGATTTACAAACTTATTCAAAACATTTCATGTTTTTTAGCCAAATTTGTCATTCAAGTTAATCTCCCTTTCGAGAAGGCATGTTTTTATCCAGATAAACCATTCCATGGGATCCTTACCATTTCCACTACTATTCCTATTCCAAAAGGTGGCCTATGGTATTTGTGGTGTCTTTCTACCCTTTACTATCATGTAGTGAAAATGCTCATTAGAAGTAGGTTATCGTTCCTCCAAAATCCAGTCAACCAGTCTAATCTCTGGACTTTTCTTGAATGGTATGACAAGATTCAAAATTGGAAGGAAATATTACATGCAGAAGTGGATCAGAACAAAGATGGCAGAGGAAGGCCATTAGTATTATTCATTCTTATAAAACGCAGGGGCCACAGCATAAATTCGCTCTCGAATAACGCTTACCTTCTTTCCATAGGTGGTCAGTGTGCAGAACCTTCCAGATAAATATGGCGGCGGCCGGAGGAACGGTGAAGGAAGTGAAATCGAAGGCGAAACTCGACAACACCGTCGGCGATGGTACTCCGGTTGTTTTACACTTCTGGGCTTCGTGGTGCAATGCCTCCAAGCACATGGATCAAGTGTTCTCGCAACTCTCCACTGACTTTCCTCTCTTGCGATTCCTAAGGGTGGAAGCTGAAGAACAACCTGAAATTTCTGAGGCGTACTCAGTTTCTGTTGTACCCTACTTTGTATTCTTTAAGGATGGCAAGGTAGTTGACACATTGGAAGGTGTTGATCCATCTAGTTTGGCCAACAAGGTTGCTAAAGTTGCAGGATCAATCGGACACTGGGAACTCCGCAACTCCGGCTAGCCATGGGATGGCTGCTTGCCCCACTGTTCTTGAAGCAGTCCAGGAGTTGGCGAAAGAAAATGGTGCATCTCAACATGGTAGCCAATCGCCTTCTGGTATAGGTGATGATCTGAAAAAGAGACTTCAACAGCTTGTTAATTCTCACCCAGTCATGCTTTTCATGAAAGGAAGTCCCGAGTCCCCCCAGTGTGGTTTTAGTAAGAAAGTAGTTGATATATTGAAGAAAGAAAACGTTAAATTTGGAAGCTTCGATATCTTAACCAATAATGAAGTTCGTGAGGGATTGAAGAAATTTGCAAATCGCCGACATTTCCCCAACTCTCTTTGTAAGGGAAAACTCGCTTGGTGGTTGTGACATAGTAATTGCAATGCACGAAATTGGAGAACTCGGTGAGGTGTTCAGAGATCACGAAATTCAAATTGGTAATTCCAATGAGGGTAAACTCGCCGAACCTGATAGTGGAAAGGGTGGCATCTCTGAGTCTTTAGGCTTGAGTGCAGCTACTAGTGATCGTTTGCGGGTCTGATTAATTCAGGTCCAGTTATGTTGTTTATGAAGGAAAACCTGATGAGCCACGATGTGGTTTCACCGCAAGGTCGTTGAAATCCTCGGGACAGAGAAAGTCAAGTTTGAGAGTTTTGACATTCTTACGGATGACGAAGTTCATCAAGGGCTTAAAGTGTATTCAAATTGGTCAAGTTATCCCCAGCTATACATAAAGGGCGAGCTTATAGGTGGATCGACATTGTGTTGGAGATGCGAGAAGAGTGGAGAGCTTAAGAAGGTTCTAGCTGAAAAAGGTGTCCCTTTTGGTGAGACTCTCGAGGATCGCTTGAAACAGTTGATAAATTCATCTCTGTGATGCTCTTTATGAAGGGTACGCCGAGATAATCCAAAATGTGGTTTCATTTCGAAGGTGTTAAACGCCCAAGGAGGAGGGTCCGAGTTTGGTTCTTTTGATATTCGACCGATGACGAGGTGAGGCAAGGATTGAAGACATTCTCAAACTGGCCAACTTTTCCGCAGTTGTATTACAAAGGAGAGTTGATGGGAGGTTGTGATATTGTGCTGGAGATGCGTAATAATGGCGAACTAAAGGATACGTTGTCGGAGTAAATGAACCAAGTATTATTTAACTTTTCATAATGTCTGTCCTCTGTTGGTATTTTTCCGGTAGTTCTATGATGTGTTATGGAGAGTAGCGTTGTGCACCTATATTTTCGTACTCTGTTAACTTATGAATGCGTGAAATGTGTTTCCGCAGAATTTTGTTAAGATGGCTTTCGTTCGGTTGGTGGTTATGGTAATTGTTATGTTATTCATTTACTTTTTGAAGCAAGCAATGATTTGTGAAGATGTGGATCAGAACAAAGATGTCTCAGATTTATATGTTGTCATGCTTTTCCACAGGTATTTTACAATGGGAAAGGATTTCAGTTTATACCGACGTCTTTAAATTTCAAATGAAAGGTTTAATTAGGAACAATCACCAACCAGCAGCATGAGGTTAATGATTGATGCATGCATCTCCTTGTTCTTAACAAGCTCCCATCGAACCCACCTAGACCGGAGCCTACAAATACCACTACAATTCATGACAAAAAGACGATGTCAGCATTGTATAGGTGTCCTTATAATGGACACATGTCAACTTGTAATAATAAGTGTCCTTTTAGTGGACACATGTCATTTTATGGTTGTAGGTGTTCTTTTGTTGGACACATGTCAGTTCGTTATCCTTGTAATGTAACACGTGTCAGCTTGATGTTGTAAGTGTCCTTTAATTGGACACATGTCAGCTTGTTGTTGTGAGTGTCCTTTTAGTGGACACGTGTTAATTTCCTGTTTAAGGTGTCTATGCAGTGACATGTGTATATGATAGGTGTCTTGTTAGTGGACACATATCTAGTTTTCATGAAGAAGGTTTAAAAAGGCAACACGTGTCTAGCAGAGGTGTCTTGTAAGAGAGATACGTGTCACTTGTTTTGTACATGAGGCCTATTTAAGGACCTCTTCAGTTGTATGGAAAACTCAGACGGAAAAAATAAAACACACGGTAATCAAAATAAAATCTTCCTTTTATAAAATATGAGTTTCTTAATCTCTTTTAGGTCTCTTCAAAAGCCTTTTAGCTAATCTGCAATTATCTTTCAAATTCTTCGATCTTCTTCGTGATGTATGCTATGTACTCGCCTCTTTGAGGATCCTGTACATCAGAACCATGATTGAAGTACCTGGCATAATATTTTTAGTCACAGTCCCCTCAATCCATATGGCGGTTAAGAATTCTTTGAAGTTTTAAATGAATGACCTTCCTATAAGGTTCTGCTGGAAAGCCGTGGCAAGGTGTGCCGCTTAGGCTAAGGTGCAGGAGATATCTCATGGTTGGTGTCATCTTTCTTAACCTCTTGGAGTGTCTAAGAATGCTTAAGGGTATAAGTTTGTGGGGCTCCCGGAACCTCGCGGTATCAAAGTAGGGTTAGATCCAACTAAGATGGTGAGTCGAAGAGCTCTTCCCTTTGATATGGAATCCCAATCTTTAAGTCTCAGCAATTGTTACCATGAGCTTGTAGCTCAAGCGGTATCGCCACCTTTTCTAATGGTGTTGACTGGGGTTCGAACTCGGTATCTCTCAGTTTTCTTTAAAAAAAAAGTCTCAGCAATTGTTTCTCTGGAACACCCTTGTTCTTGAGCTACATAATTGCTGGAAATGATGTGTTATCCATCTGGACTATGAATAGGAAAAAAATTCTCTCTCCTTGAGAATGCTCTCTACGCTGCACTGCCGCCTTTCTTCTTCCAATCGATGTTAACTTTGAATCCATGGATTTAGATTCTTTTTTATTCCCTGAGATCGACCTTTCTTGCAATCAAAGTCATGCAGCCATTCGATTAAATATCCAGCAACAACCCTAGGGGTTGAATTCTATAGAGGTTCTGAATAAATCTTCGTCCCCTTGTTCTATCGCGAGATTGCATCCATCCACATCTCAAATCTTGGATTATATTGTTGAAGACGTTCATCCTCCTCAGTTAGGATTTGAGAAACACGCAGATAACATGAGCCTGACAACCAACGATGCTAGGTTCAACCTAAGGTTTCTCAAAACCCTTACTTAAACCATAATTCTGCTATTCACGATTCTAGGGTTCAACCTAGGATTCCTACGTTAAACCCTAATAACATGGGTTCGAAAACAGGTGTTTCAAATGATCGAGAACATGTTGCTCAAATCCATAGGCCACCCAAACCTCCCTGCAAGAACAACGGACAACAGGCATAGCAAAAACCGTGCATGGGGATAAAATCTTGAACTTTGCGTAAGCCCTAACGCCGGAGGAGTCACGACTGGTAAAAAAAGGTGAATACTTCTTGTTTACAATGGATGAACATATCTATCAACAGCGTAGGCTAAGCTCCAAAATACTTTGATTGGTCGGCTTCTTCTCCCTAAACGGTTAAACCACTATCCTTGGTTGATCTAAAACTGAAACTTACGAATTTATGGAAGATCACCCATGAATGGCGTCTGGTACCTTTGGGCAAGGGATATTACAATTTACAATTCAACAACATGGAAGAACGCAATCACATTTTTGCTAGGTCTTCTTGGAATATTTAGCCCGGTACGATACGGCTAATTAATTGGATTTCAGATTTTAATCCTTATAAGGTAAACACTTTAATTGCTCAGGTTTGGATCCGAATTTACGAGTTAAGCTTTGAATATTGGCATCCTTCATTGATTACAAAAATAGCTATTGCGGTTGGTACTCCGATTCAAATAGATGGATGGTTTATGAAGGGAGAAGTGGGTCACTTTATTCGAGTTCTTGTGGAAATAGACTTGAATAAACCTTTACAAGAATTTGTTATGGTAGAAAGAGTGGGTCATTTCTCTTTTGCATCGCTCAGTTACGAAAATATACCGGAATTTTGTGTGCAGTGTCGTATTGTTGGTGACAACATAAATCAATGCAATCATGCTAGGCCCAATGAAGTTCATACACAGACTGATAACACAAAAATAGGAGTTAGTCCTGTGAGAGGGCGATCTGTTGTCAGAGAGCGAACCATTTTTAACAAAGGCAAAGCAGTGGAGACGGAAACATGGGTTCAAGTGAAAAAACAGGGAGGTCGACCATTGGCAGAGGCCACCTCGAAGTCGAATATTAATGTGCAGAATTCCTTTGATCTCTTACGTGAAGAGGAAGATGATTCACAAAATGCAACTTTTTTGGAGAAAGCAAATTCACATGATGAAGAAAATGACATACCGTTGGATCCCGGTGTTGCCAGTGTTCAGTCGAGTATGATCAGGAATAATAATACAGTCAATCATGATAGAAGGATGGTTCTGGTTCACCCAAATCAGCCGGATACGTTAAATGACATTGTGGTGGTTGATGCGCACTTACATGACAAATACAAGGCAGAAGTGCACATAGCTATGGAAGAGGTTGGTTGTAGCAAGCCTATCAGTCAATATGAGCTGAATAATAAAAATCCTTCGGAGAGTTTTCAAGCAATGGCGGCTTCTGCTCAGAAGCGATGGTCTGACATGGCGGAAGAAGAAGAACTAGGTAATGCTTTTCTTGAAAACATTGATGCAGACATGCACATGGTGCGTCCCCCTCCACCTGGTTCATCATGAATTGCTTGTTTTGGAATGCTAGAGGTCTTAGAAATGAGGTCTCTAGATCCATGCTGAAAGATTTATGTCGAGTACATAAACCTGATATTGTTGCTATTGCAGAGCCCAAAGTTCAATTTTCTTCTATTAATTCTTCGTATTGGAACACTATTAGCTTGACTTTGGTGGCATAAAGTTTCGGTGCCAACATAATTCTAGATATTTGGATATTTGTTCGTACTAGTAATATACAGGTGCAGTCTCATTACATCACCGATCAATTGGTGGTTTGTAAAGTGGGGTTTCAGAATTTGCAGTTTTACATGGGTTTTGTTCATGCTCAATGTTTGTATATTGCTAGACGGCAACTCTGGTTGGATGTTCAAGATTTGGGTGTGGATAGCCTTGTTATTTTGGGAGATTTCAATGCCATCCTTAGGGCTCGTGAGAGACAAGGTGGCACACGGATTCATGTTACTTCTTGCAGGGAGTTTCAAAATTTCATTGATGACAATAATTTTACTCAAGTTCCTATGGTAGGCAACGATTTTACTAGGGGAATATTATGTCCATCTGGTGGTTTGATTTAGGCTAAGTTGGATCATATTCTGGCAACTACTCAGTTAATGGATATGTGGCATACTATTGGAGGATATGTGGGCCTCGGGCATTACTCTAATCATAACCCCATTATTTTGACATGCAATTTTTCAACGCCCCCAGGTACTTCGCCGTTCAGATTTCATTCAATGTGGCTTCAGCATGAGGTATTTAAAGGATGTGGTTGCAAATTCTTGGATGATGGAATGCATAGTCATCAACCCGATGGTTAGAGTGATGCAGAAATTAAAGAGGTTATGTCATGTTCATCGACATTGGAATCATTTGTTTTTTGGGAACATTCATCGTCAGGTTGACTCAGTTCAAGGTCGTCTTCAAACTCTTCAAGCTGCCATCTCCACAAATGGTTATTTGGATGATCTTATCCAGTAGGAATTGATGTTACACAGGAATTAAGTAAGCTCTTAAACAGTCAGTATGAATTTTTAAGGCAAAAAAGTCGCACACAATGGTTTCAGGATGGGGATTGAAACATTGAGTTTTTCCATAGAAAACTCCGGGCCAAATGGTCTAAGAGCTAGATTACTCATATGGTCATGTCATTTGATTTTACGAACAACTTTTTTCAGATATGGCGAACGGAAGCACTGGTTACTCTTTAGTAGATAACGTCATATATCCTACGGTACTCAAGAGGATAATACAAGGATGTTTGGAATCCCCACAAATGAAGAGATCAAAACGACTATTTTTTTGGTTTGAGCCTGGATAGTGCACCGGGTTCGGATGGATTTGGGGGACATTATTACCATAATTGCTGGGATATTATTGCAGAGGATGTTTTGTCGGTCATGCGTTCTTTCATTGTTAGTAATCATCTTCCTATGGAGTGTAATTCAAGCTACATGGTTCTTATACCTAAGAATAATAATGTTGTATCGGCCTATAATCCTAAGTAACATTCTCTTCAAAATAGTTACTAAGATTTTGGCTACTAGTGATACGGATTGTACGAAGGACCCATTGAGCATATCGATTCAAGAACCCAACGTATACAAGTAGGCAGCGGATATTCCAGATCGATGATCTAGTTTGATCTTACCTAGAGCTTTATAACCTTGACCCGTTGGCTATATGATCAGCCAAGAACCTTGGTATGGTGAACACCACAAGATATTGCTCAAGTATCTTGATAAGTTCTTAAACAATTGAAAACTCTACAAAGAGAATTTCAACTCACAAAGGCAAATGCCAATTTCAATATATCAATCAATTGTCCATTCTTACATGGCTGCCATGCTTTTATAGTTACAATATGATGCTTCAATGTTAATCCCGAATTGGCTTTTCATGGGATTTGAAGAGACATTCTTGACCCCTTTTTCTAGTCTTACAACATAGAAAATGACTCCCCATGTGAAGAGACACTCTAGACCACCTTTACTAGACTTGGAAAATGATTACTAGACTAGACAACCTTTCTAGACTTGGAAAATGACTACTAGACTTACTTTATTGAATAATCATACTTGATTAACTTAACTAAGACACTTTGACTAACAAAATGCTGAAAATTGACCATTTTAAGCAAAATGAAACATCACTCCTCTTGGGCTTGAGGTGTTGGACGAAAATCATGGCTCATAAACTCCAAATTAAGTCTTCAATTCAGTTCCATGCTTGAGCCCAACTTATTTGATGCATTCGCCCAACAACTTGAATAACATTCATTACTTGGCCTTGTATTGAGCTCCCTTGCACATTTTCTTTAATTTCAGCAACAAGAGTCATCAAAGCTTGCTTAATTTGTTTAGCTCTTGCTCTCGTGATTGGCCCTCCATGAATCATCATCGGTTCTTTATTTCCTTGAGTTGTAACTACGGGATGACCTTCATCAACTAGATTTGGTTCTATTCTTAAAAAACATGTTTACAGTATGTAATTTAGTTTTATCCCTAGAAAGCAAATTCATGATTGCAATGCTTTGGCATATGAAGGGTTGAACTGTCTTGTTAATTGTTCGAAAGGATGACCTTCATCATTCCCTTCTTCTTCGAAAGGATTCATCCTCGAATCTGATTCTGCATTAAAAGGAGATAGATCAGACACATTAAAAGTAGCACTCACATTATACTCACCTGGAAGATCAATCTTGTAGGCATTGTCATTGATCTTTGCAATCACTTGAAATGGCCCATCACCCCTTGGTTGTAGCTTGGACTTTCGCTTTGTTGGAAACCTTTCTTTTCTCAAATGCAGCCACACCCAATCTCCTGGTTCAAATATTACTTGCTTTCGACCTTTGTTGGCTTGTTTAACATATCGCTCGGTTTGCTTCTCAATATTAAGTTTCACCTTTTCATGCAACTTCTTTACCAATTCTCGCTTAGCTTTTCCATCAAGACTTGCTTGCTCTTCAACAGGATAGGAACAAGATCAAGTGGACTCAATGGATTAAATCCATAAACAACTTCAAAAGGAGTAAAGTTAGTAGCGAGAATGCACACTCTATTATATGCAAACTCAACAAATGGCAAACAATCTTCCCAATTCTTTAAGTTCTTTTAAATCAAAGTTCAAGTAGTTGAGACAAAGTTCTATTTACTACTTGATTTGCCCATCGCCAGTGGGTGGCAAGTAGTAGAAAATAGAAGTTTAGTTCCCAATTTGCTCCATAACACGCGCCAAAAGTGACTTAAAAATTTTGCATCTCTATCACTCACAATTGTTCTTGGAACTCCACGCAAACGCACAATTTCTCTAAAGAACAAATCAGCAACATGAGTAGCATCATCACTTTTATGACAAGGAATGAAATGTGCCATTTTAGAAAATCTATCAACAACCACAAACACAGAATCTCTACCCTTACTTGTTCTAGGTAAACCCAAAACAAAGTCCATAGATATGTCCACCCAAGGTTCATTTGGAATAGGTAAAGGTTTATACATTCCATGAGGTTGTGATTTTGATTTAGCATGTTTACAAGTTATGCACTTTTCACAAATTCTTTCAACATCAACACGCATACAAGGCCAAAAGAAATGATCACGTAGGACTTCCAAGGTTTTATGCACACCAAAGTGTCCCATTAAACCTCCCCATGCGCTTCTCTAACAAGTAACTCTCGAATAGAACATTTGGGGATGCAAAGTTTGTTTTCACGAAATAAGTATCCTTCATGTTTATAGAACTTTCCAAATGCGATGCTCACAAGCTATATAAATAGAAGAGAAATCAGAATCAATGTCATACATTTCCTTTATTGACTCAAAACCAAGAAGCTTAGAACCCAAGGTAGTGATTAAGGCATGCCTCCGAGATAATGCATCGCTACAATGTTTTCTTTCCCCTTTTTATATTTAATCACGTAAGAAATGATTCAATGAACTCCACCCATTTGATATGTCGCTTGTTCAACTTACCTTGGCCCTTGAGATATTTTAAAGACTCATGATCAGTATGAATCACAAACTCCTTTGGCCACAAGTAGTGCTTTGCCAAGTTTCCAATGCTCTCACCAAAGCATAGAGCTCTTTATCATACGTCGCATAGTTCAATTGTGCTCCTTTCAACTTCTCGCTAAAGTAAGCAATTGGTCTTCCCTCCCGCATCAAAACAAAGACCTACACCCACTCCGGATGCATCACATTCAAGCTCAAATGATTTATCAAAATTAGGTAATGCAAGAATAGGTGCACTAGTTAGTTTTTCTTTAAGGAGTTCAAATGCATGTTGCTTTGTTTTTCTCCCAATGAAAACCAACTTCCTTTTTGATTATTTCATTCAATGGTGCAGCAATGGTGCTAAAATTCTTTACAAACTTCCTATAGAAGCTTGCAAGACCATGAAAACTTCTCACTTCAAAGAATGCTTTTAGGAATTGGCCAATCTAAGATAGCATTGACTTTTTTCTTTTCCATTTCAATTCCATTAGCACTTACTACAAATCCAAGAAAAACAACTTTGTCCATGCAAAAAGAACACTTTTTCAGATTAGCATGCAAAGACTCTCTTCTTAAAGTGTTTAACACTTCTCGCACATGATCAAGATGTTCCTCTAAGCTTTTGCTATAGATAAGGATGTCATCAAAATAAACTACAACAAACTTGCCGATAAAGTTACGCAAAATATGGTTCATTAATCTCATGAAAGTGCTTGGAGCATTAGTTAAACCAAAAGGCATTACTAACCACTCATATAAACCATACTTTGTTTTAAAGGCGCTTTTCCATTCATCACCTTCTTTAATTCGAATTTGATAATATCCACTCTTTAAATCAATTTTAGTGAAGACTACAAAGACACCATGTAATTCATCAAGCATATCATCTAACCTAGGAATAGGATAACGATACTTTACAAAGATTTTATTGATGGCACGGCAATCTGTACACATTCTCCACGCTCCGTCTTTTTTGGTACCACGATCACCGGTACGGCACAAGGACTCATGCTTTCTCTAATTTTACCCTTTGTCAACAACTCCTCCACTTGCATTTGAATTTCTTTTGTCTCTTCCGGGTTGGCTCAGTATGCTGGTCGGTTTGGAAGCACCGCTCGGGGATGAAATCAATTTGATGTTCAATTCCTCTTAGTGGCGGCAATCCATTTGGCTCTTCTTCCGGAAAGACATCATTATATTCCCGCAAAAGAGAAATAAAAGAACTTGGCAAAGATGGTGTTAGCTCATTAGTGTTCAAATAGGACTCCTTAAACACCATTACTAACACACTCTTTTCTTCAACTAATGCCCTTTTTAACTCACTTGCTTTTGCATAGAAATTCAGCCTTTTTTGCCCTCTACCTTTTCTCCCTCATTCACACTCAATTCATTCCTCTTATTATTATCTCCACTCTTTTTTCACTCGAATTTTGCCCCTCTTCCTTACTCTTTTTTTTTTTTCTCTCGGCCTCTCGTATTTTTCTTGCTTGGGAAATTTTGATTTGATCTTCTTGCATTTGTTGTGGAGTCAAAGAAACAAGTCGGATATTTTTATTATGATGCTTGAGTGTGCATCGATTAAGAAAACCATCATACGTCACCCTTCTATCGAATTGCCATGGTCTCCCCAATAGAATATGGCTAGCATGCATTGGTACCACATCACATAGAACATCATCCTTGTAATTGCCAATTGAAAATGATACCAAAACTTGCTTAGTCACACGAATTTCTCCACAATCATTAAGCCATTGCGGCTTGTATGGATTGGGGTGCTTCGTGGTAGCTAAATTCAGTTTTTCCACCATTTCACAACTAGCAACATTAGCACAACTCCCTCCATCAACAATTAACATGCACACCTTACCTTGAACTAAACACCTTGTGTGGAAGATGTTCTCCTTTGTTGTTCAAACTTCTTCCATCTTTGTCTCCGCATGTTTAGAGCTCTTCTAACAACCAAAAGCTCTCCATGTTCGGGTATGGTCTCTTCAAGTTGTTCCTCTTCATGTTCACTTTCGATTCTATCTCTCCATTATCCTTCACGAGCATCACTCTCTTGTTTGGACATTGAGATGCAATATGTCCAAACCCTTGACAACGAAAACATTTGATATCTCGATTTCGAGAATTGGAGTTGAGACCCTTTCCTTATCAACCTCATTGTACTTGGTTTTGAACGCCTCAATTTGAGTTTTAGAGGTTGTTCCAACACTTGCTTTCAACATTCCTTCTTTCATCTTGTTGGAAGACTGAAAATTCGATCTGTGACTCTTTTGAAACCAACCCTTCTTCAATTTGATGTTCCCTAAATCCCGATCAACTTCATTATTTTGCCTTCTCCCAACTCGTCTATTTCCATGGTGTTGCGGCTCCATTTTCTTTCCTCCTCGATTTCCCACTCCTCATTATGTCTCCATTGATTTGGTTGAGGAATCTCACGCCTCCTAGTCAGCCTTTGGTTGTTCAAGCCTCTCCAAACGATCCGTTATATTTTCAAGAATTGCTGTAAATCTTGCAAATTGTTGTTGCATAGCCTCAATAGTGAAATCTTTTTCTCAACCTTGCTTCTTTGCCAAGTATCCTCCATGATATATTCCTCACAAAACACTCGTGTATCACTCAAGATGATTCACTCAATTGGCTTTTACCTCCCCTCTAATGACCTCACCACTCAATGCCTTTTACCACTCAAATTCTCATAAGTAGGCTCAATAAGAATAAGAACAAATCAAGACAAGCAATTCCAAGTCACGTTCAACAAATGATATGCCCGTGTACAAAAAGAACAATAAGTATTTTTTCTAAGAAACAAGATACAATTTTCTTTTGGTGGTGGAGTCTTTAGGATCCAACAACAAGATTTTTTTTTGTTTTTGTATGTACTTCTCAAGATTGAATGGAGAAGGAATTCAGATTTTTTTTCTGTTTTTTTTTTTTTTTTTTTTTGAAACTAGAAGATAGAATATGGATAAAATGATAGGAAATCGATCAATACCAGAATTCTCGATACCAAACGATACGGATTGTACGAAGGACCCATTGAACATATCGATTCAAGAACCCAACGTATACAAGTAGGCGGCGGATATTCCGGATCGATGATCTAGTTTGATCTTACCTAGAGCTTTATAACCTTGACCCGTTGGCTATATGATCACCAAGAACCTTGGTATGGTGAACACCACAAGATATTGCTCAAGTATCTTGATAAGTTCTTAAACAATTGAAAACTCTACAAAGAGAATTTCAACTCACAAAGGCAAATGCCAATTTCAATATATCAATCAATTGTCCATTCTTACATGGCTGCCATGCTTTTATAGTTACAATATGATGCTTCAATGTTAATCCCGAATTGGCTTTTCATGGGATTTGAAGAGACATTCTTGACCCCTTTTTCTAGTCTTACAACATAGAAAATGACTCCCCCATGTGAAGAGACACTCTAGACCACCTTTACTAGACTTGGAAAATGATTACTAGACTAGACAACCTTTCTAGACTTGGAAAATGACTACTAGACTTACTTTATTGAATAATCATACTTGATTAACTTAACTAAGACACTTTGACTAACAAAATGCTGAAAATTGACCATTTTAAGCAAAATGAAACATCACTCCTCTTGGGCTTGAGGTGTTGGACGAAAATCATGGCTCATAAACTCCAAATTAAGTCTTCAATTCAGTTCCATGCTTGAGCCCAACTTATTTGATGCATTTTGGCCCAACAACTTGAATAACATTCATTACTTGGCCTTGTATTGAGCTCCCTTGCACATTTTCTTTAATTTCAGCAACAAGAGTCATCAAAGCTTGCTTAATTTGTTTAGCTCTTGCTCTCGTGATTGGCCCTCCATGAATCATCATCGGTTCTTTATTTCCTTGAGTTGTAACTACGGGATGACCTTCATCAACTAGATTTGGTTCTATTCTTAAAAAACATGTTTACAGTATGTAATTTAGTTTTATCCCTAGAAAGCAAATTCATGATTGCAATGCTTTGGCATATGAAGGGTTGAACTGTCTTGTTAATTGTTCGACATCGCATAATATGATTCTTAAAGTGGACATCCGAAAAGCTTTTGATACGTCCCAGTGGGACTTCATTCTTTAGGTTCTCCGACGTATGGGATTTGAACAAGAGTTCGTGAATTGGGTTAGCACAATCTTTAACTCAGCCTGCATTTGTATTCTTTTAATTGATGTCGGGGGGGTTACTTTCAGTGCACTCGAGGTGTTTTCAGGGTGACCCATTATCCCCACTACTTTTCTGCACAGCGGAGGATGTTCTGGCACGTACTTTGGATGTGGCCGTCCATCAGGATATTCTTTCCCCGTTCAAGGTTGCACAATCCATTAGATTCCCCCTTGTTTATTATACGCCGATGATATTCTTATCATGACCGCAACAACTTGGGAGAATTGTCAACATTTGAGGAAAATTTTAACGGATTATGGCATCATTTCTGGCCAGCAGTTCAACCCGGACAAGTTGAAAGTTTATTTTCGGGATACTACACCCCCACGCCTCATGAGAAGAATTCAGACGCACTTGCAGATTTCAAAAGTCTCTTTCCCTTTTACATATTTAGGCGCTCCGCTATTTAAGGGGGCTCCTAAAATTAGGTACTTCCAGCCTTTACATGATAAAATTTTGTCAAAATTTAAAAGGTGGAAAGATACCTCGTTGTCAATGGCTGGATGCATTACTCTAATGAATTCAGTTATCACAAGCTCTTTCGTCCATTCTATGCTTATTTACTGATGGCCAATGACTTTACTTAAATCCATGGAGAAGCTATCAAGAACTTTATTTGGTCAGGGGATATCTCCAAAAAAGGTGCAGTGACAGTAAGTTGGGCTCGGTGCTTCTCGCCAAAGGAAGAAGGGGGTTTGGGAGTAAGGTCACTAATTGTTGCCAATAAAGCTTTTCTTATAAGAATTGCTTGGAAGTTGATTCAATCTGAGACTGCAGTCTTTACTATTTTACGCCAAAGATACATAGATGATGAGCCAAGAACTACTTACATTGGTTCGTCCATTTGGCTGGGATGGCGCCCTCTCACTCTGAATTTATTTTCTCAATCTCGACGGATTTCAGGAGATCGTTTTAATGTCCAATTTTGGCTTGACAATTGGTTAGGATATTCAATTGTCGACCGCATTGGAATTCCTAATAATATGCTCTGCAATTTTGTCTATCCCATCTCAGATTATTTATTCAATGGATTTTGGCACATTACAGAGAATTCATGTGGCTTATACGAGTATTGTCATTGATATCCTTCATATTCCAATCATTCAACACTCGGAGGATAAACGCATTTGGGCTTATTTGAAGGAAGGGGAGGTCCCTTCTAAGGAGTCTTATAAATTTGTTAGGAATCATTTGCCAAAGGTCCCAATGGGGAAAATGGATATGGTCTCCACATATTCCGACAAGAAGATCAATTACTATCTGGAGATCCATTCATAATCGTCTGGCAGTGCTAGACAACCTTAGATTTCGGGGATTCTGTCGACCTTCAACGTGCCCTTTTTGCTATGAAGAATCTGAGTCAGTGGATCACATTTTTACCAATTGCAGTTTTGTTAAGTCCATTTGGAGTTGCATTCAAGATGCCTTCGAAGTCATTATTCCATTGGATGGGGGAGTTAATCACTTATATACTTGGGCTATTCGACAACGGTTTAGTCCGCAAATATCTTTTATTTGGAAGGTTGCTCTTATCTCGGCAATTTGGGTTATTTGGCTATACAAAATGAGTGGATTTTTGGGGATGCCAGACCTCAAACTACAGCTGCTATTATTTTGATTCGTGCATTTATTATTGAATCTTCAGCTTTGGATTGTAGTTACATGTCGAATTTGGTGAATGATCTTTTGTGCCTTAGATGGCTTTCGATTCCTGGACGACCTAAGACATTGCCACAGCTTAAAAGCATTTGATGGTATCCTCCATTGCCGAGATGGATGAAGTTTAATATTGATGGTTGTGCGTATAGAGCTCCGGGGAGTTGTGTGTCAGTGGGTGTTCTTCGAAATTATAGGGGTTTTTTCACTGGGTGTTTTATTCATAGAATTCGTATTGGCTTTGCTTTCCAATTCAAACGGCAATTGAGTGTGCTTTTAGGAGATGATGTCATATACTTTGGTTAGAGTCCGACATACATTTGCGGTCTGCTTGATACTCGATCTCTCAAGGTGCCTTGGAAATTCTTAGCTAGATGGAGGCTTACCCTTCATTATCTTTCTCGGATGGAATTCATGGATTCGCACATTTACAGGGAGGGAAATAAAGTGGCTGATAAACTTTCGAAAATGGATATTCAAATAGACTGGTCTCATATTCCTCCAGATTCAATTTCGACAGAGCCTTATGAAGACTTTAGTGGCAAGATTTTCTATCGGTTTGCATAGCTTTGTTTATTTTTGCTATTCTCTTTTCATGGGGTACTCTTTTTCCTATCAAAGATTTTCCCACTGGGTTTTACTTTGGTGGGTTTTAACGAGGCCCCATTTTTTAAGCTAGTTGCTTGGCTTGTAAGCAGCACTATTATTTCAGCTCTCACGACCCAGCTGCTATTGAATCAGCATAAGGGGATGTTGATGAGGGTACAATATAGAAAATAATTCGCTTTGGTTCAGAGCTTGAATCAGAATATCCTTCAGTCACCCTAGGTGAGGAGTTCGGCTAAGCCGGAAAGGTTTACGAGACAGGGTTGGGTTGCCGAGACTGCCTTTAGTCTCGAGAGGTCTTCGTGGTCTGTTGGTTTTTCTGTTTTCGTGGGGGAGATTGGCGCATCTACAAGTTGAGAGTGTGCTCGGGCAAGTGGGCTAAGTAGAACTATATTGGGGTACTCTTTTTCCTATCAAAGGTTTTTCCCTATGGGGTTTTACTTTGATAGGTTTTAACGAGGCCCCAATTTTTCGGACCATGCTGGGTTCGTTTGTTATGCTTCTCCTATTTTCCTCTTTTTAAGCTAGTTGCTTGGCTTGTAAGCATCAACAAGTTTTCCTTTTCATATTTATTTTCTAATTCGATCAAAAAAAATCTATCTGAACTATGAAATGGTTACCATTGGCCTATGGTTTACTTGAATAATGTTGTAAAGGCGAAAAAATTCTCTCTCTAACCCTAAAGACCACCGGCTGCCAACCTCTTTCTCTTCCGGTCATCTTCATCAGGTGATCTCATGGCGGAGCCGCCATGGTACGGCTACACTTCGAATTTCGCACCACCCACACATCCGAGACAACCAGTTCGACCACCCACAGTATCTGTGGAAAATCTCGACATTGCGTCGCATAGCTCCGATGTCTCAACGGTAGCAGCAACGGAACCAAGCATGACGATGATGGCGCGCCCACGTGATCCTGCAACTACGTCTCCTTCGCACGTGTTCATGGTTTCTGATAACGAAACCCTACCTTCATCTTTACCATCGCACATCGGTGACGGACAGCTGCATGGGCAACGGTGGAATACATCGCGCGCAACATCTTAGGCAGCGCAGCAAATCCATTCCGGCACCGAAATTCCTCATGCTCCGGGCCCTTCGTCCTTCTATTGATTGACTTGGAATTTTCTCCCTCCTAAACCCGCTACTCCTCCGACGGCGGTGCCCTTGTCTCTAGCGTCCGGCAATCAAGGGGTAGTCACCCATCCTCCACCGGCGGTTATGGAGGATCGTTCATGGGGGTGGGTGCCCCCCTTCACACATGGCATCTGGGAGTGTTGCATCCCTTACCCCCATGGTTGCCCTTCACCATGGAGGGGCTGGCCCCTCCAAGTGCTCTCATGAGGGGCCGACGACCACTCTATCTTCTAGAGTGGTCCCCACCTAGGGGGGTGATGACCCCTGGGCCACAGTCTCCCATCCTTAGGGCATTCCTCCAACATGCCAGTCCACGGGCCCACATCCTATTGCTGATCCCAGGAACTCACCTCAGATTACTGGAATATCTTCGTCAACGACACCCAACTATGAAACTAACTTGCGACATTCGGCTCATATTCCTAATTCCAATTTGGGACATACTTTTGTTAAAATTGTTTTAGGTACCCATCTTATGGATTAAACTATGCAGGCCCCAGGTAATTTCACCCCATTTTCCCAATTGGTTTCTGGTAAATCCCATTCTATCCCTAAACCTGTCAGAAAGGGAGATTACTATTCCGTTACAATAGATGAAAATGTTTACCAACAACGCCTAGCAGAATTTTCTTATTCTTTAATTGGAAGGGTTATTTTGGGAAAAGGTAACAAGCCATGGGCGACAATGCTCTTGCATAAACGCCTATCTGATTTATGGGGTATTAAAACCGATTGGAAATTAATTCCCTTGGACAAGGGTTTTTCTGTGTCAAGTTGTTTAATGCGCAGTATCGATCACGAGCACTACAACGCACCAACTGGTTGCTTAACCCGGGGACTATTCGCCTATCTTTATGGGTGACAGATTTTAACACTTACAAGGTGGAAACTTCAGTGGCCAGCGTTTGGGTTCGCATTTTTAAGCTCAGTTTGGAATACGGGATCCAATACCATTCTGGGATTGCCAGTGCTCTTGGAAGCCCCCTACAAATTGATCAGCGTTTGCTGAATGGTTCTCTGGGTCATTTCATTCGGGTTCTGGTGGAATCAATCTCTCAAAGCCGTTGGAGAACCACATCATGGTGGAACGCATTGGTCAGTGCTCCTTTGTGTCAGTCAGTTATGAGAAACTACCAGAGTTTTGTTCAAGGTGTAGTGTTATGGGACATTTGACAACTTCTTGCCATCTTAACAACGTGGGTAATTCGGCTCCAGAACGGCGTCCATCTCCTGATCAGAGGTGTTCCCGGGTGCCAGTTTCTCATACTAATTCAGTGCAGCAAGGTCGCTCCAGGGTACGTAAAGTTTATCGTCCTGTGCAGCAGGACAAGGGCAAGACCGTTGATGACTCATTGGGAAATATGGGTTCGGCTATGCGTGTAGGATCTCCTACCCGCGCAATAGTCACTTGCTCTTCGGATATCCACCTTGGTAACACCTTTGTGACTCTTAGTTCAGTTGACTCCTAGGATCAGCAATCCACAGATTTCCAGGCCGATTATCCAGCTAGGGAGTCATCTCCCAAGGCTACTACTTCCAACACCGGCACGGTCTCCGCCATTATGCCTATTACGGTTCAGTATCCTTTGGGAAAGCCTATTTGAGCTCTTAGCCGTGCTTTTCAGTACAACTCCTTGGACTCGGGTAAATCTAGAATTCTCCGAAGTGTTACGTTGGGTCCGTCGCCCCCAGTCCACGACCTTACTATCGAATCGGAGCGCCCATAGCCACATGAAATGGACTTTGCAGCCTCAAAGAGATGGGAAGATTATGCAGATGAAGTGGGTAACTCTCAACAGTCAGACTCTGCAACGCACCATAAGCCTGTTTTTACCGTGCGATCGACACAGGCGCCACCTCCCCTGTCGTCTCAATGAATTGCATCTTTTGGAATATCCGGGGGATTGGGAACATTGCATCTCGTAATGTTTTTTTAATAAGTTCGAATATATATATAAAAATAAAAAAAGAGTAGTCCTGATCACAGGCTGATCAGGTAACCAAAAGTAAGCCTGGAAATAATGTCAAAAAACCAAAAGAAATGGTCACAAGCCGACCAAATGGCTGAATGGTTGGGGCCTCATTAAAACCTTCCAAGGTAAAACCCACCCTTGTGGAAAAAACCCTTGGAAGGAAAAAGAGTACCCCCCCGGAAAAAGTAGGCGCCTAAAAATGGGAAAAGAAACCTGAAGCAGTGGCGCACTAAGTGACAAACCTATAGTTGGATTGGCCAACATAGTCATCAGTGAGGTAGTGTAGGAGCTTTGTGGGCGGGACGCCCCACCATGTGCCGCAGTCTGTCTTCTTGCTCAGCATGTCCTCAACCCGATTATCTTCCCAAAAAATATGTGAGACTACGAGATCCATGTGCATGAGAAGGTAAAGTGTGTGGCGCCAGTAGCCCAAATGGCACCACGGGACCTCTGTCGATCTTTTCTCCAACAAGTTCACCACATACATTTTGTCCGACTCCAGCCAAAGTTGTGTCCAGCCTTTCGCAAACGCATACTGAATCGCCCACATTGCTGCCATCAATTCAGCTTCAAACGCATACCCTGAACCATAATGATGAATAAAGCACTCTCGAAAGAAGCCTCTACAATTCCAAAACACCCCGGACGCTGTGGGATTTCCCGGCGCCCCTGAGGCGCTGCCATCCGTGTTAACCTTGATCCAACCCGGGAGGGGTTTTTGACAATGAACCTCCAGAATCCTTGGAGCTTGTCTAGCCCTTCCAGGAACTCGCAGACCGCACAATATAAATAAGTCTTGTTGATCATTGTTCATGCATCCCCGGTCCAAAGATGATGATTCTACAATGAGTACCTCTAGATGGATGATCGTCGCCTCCAGTGTCCAAGTTTTGTTGTGAAAAATCAGCTCGTTTCGGATATGCCATATGAGCTAGATGCAGGAAAGAATCGCCACACGCCAAAGAAAGCAACCTGGTCACTGAAATGAAAAGACATTAACCGCACCAGTAACTCATTGAAGCTATATGTCTGAAAAGGTTGAACTTGGAAAGCATGGAAGATCCATCGCCATATATGTCCTGCAAAAGCACAAGAGACAAATAAATTATCAACCGATTCTTCCGATTCCCTACAAAGAACACAAACCGAAGGGCCAGTAAAACTTCCCCTAGCTCGTAATGAATTCTGGACATCCAGTTGGTTGTGTATGGCCCTCCATGCAACCACCGATCTCTGTTCCGGGATATGTTGCGGCCAAATCCAAGAACCCCATTTAACTGTGGGGTGTTGGGGGCGTATATGATTGTAAGCCGCCTTCGAGGTAACCGAACCATCCTCTGAGTTCAACCAAACACGGGTATCCTAGGAGTCTGGCGCGATCGGGACGCACACAATGGCGCGAACCAGCTCCAAATAGGCCTCCACGAATGAGAGTGTGAAGTGCCAGGACCCATCATAAAAGTAGTCAGAAATGCTCTGATGGAATAAGTATCTATAGTCCTCTGGGATGCCAATTATGTCTGCTATAGAGTAGCCCAACCAATTGTCAATCTAGAATAAAACCTCTGAGTTGGCGCCTGGGATCCAACGAGCACCATCCAAGCAATCCGAAATACAGGGTTTAATCCTAGCCCAAATAGAAGAAGTGATAAAGGATCGCCGAATCTCCCCATCCCTTGTAAAGTACCGTTGTCTGAGGGTCCTGTAAATAACCAAATCCGAGTTCAAAACCTTCCAACCCAGTTTCATCAAGAAAGTTGTGTTAGCAACCACAATCGATCGCACGCCACCTTCGGCCCTAGGCGTGCAACATCTATTCCAATTGACCACCACCTTCCCCTTAGAATTCACATCCCCCATCCAAATGAAGTTGCGCATGGCCTTTTCCATTTGTTTGAGCAGCGTTGCAGGCCATTTATAAACCAACATGGTGTGCACAAAAGAACTAGTAATCACCGAGTTAACAAGACAAACTCTGCCAGCAAGGGAAAGAGACGAACCTTTCCATCTTCTGAATTTGAGGATTATCTTGTCAAATACAGGCTGTAAATCCGCAACCTTGGGAGCGCCCTTAAAGATTGGAGCACCTAAATAAACAGTAGGGACGCTCCTGGATGGATCCACAAAATGTGTTGCACCCTCCCACGGATATATGGCGAAACCTGTGAACCAAAGTACACTTTGGATTTCTGTGGATTAGACACTTGACCCGAGATATCTGCATAATGAGTTAAAATCTGAAGCAAGACCCGGGCATTGGTAGAAGATGCCCCACACATGATGACAATATCATCCGCGTATAAGATGGACGATGGAAAGATGATACTTCTGGGCGTCGTGAAGGGAGATAACCGAGACTGATCCATCGCCACTTCAATAAATCGTCCAAGAACATCTTCCGCAATGCAAAACAATAACGGTGATAAAGGATCCTCTTGTCTGGATCCTCTGAAGTAGGGGAAGTAACCTACCGGCATCCCATTCAACAACAATAAAATCCTGGATGACCGAAGAATCAGCTCGACCCAACGCACAAAGATCTCAGAGAAACCGAAACGGCGCAAGACGTAAAATAAGAAATCCCACCTCAATGTGTCAAATGCCTTCCGGATATCGATTTTTAGGATCATATTCGAATCCGTGCGACCATGTAGCACATTGAACCCTTCGGATACCATGGCAATACAATCATGAATCTGTCTGCCGGGGATAAAACCAAACTGAGTTGGGGATAAATAGTTTGCAATAATCAAACCCAAACGCGTAGCCAATATCTTCGTGATGATCTTGAAAAGGAAATTGCTCATAACAATTGGGCGGAAGTTTTCAATGACATTCACATCCTTAGTCTTTGGGATGAGTGCCATGAAACTGGCATTCAACCCCGGAGGTAGTGACGAATTACTGAAGAAAAAGCGAACCGCTGCAGTCACCTCGGTAGAGATGACATCCCAGAAATGGCGATAAAAATCCCATTGAACCCATCTGGTCCCGGAGAACTATCTAAATCCATATCAAAAACCGCTTCCTTAATCTCTGAATCCGAGGGAATGGTTGTTAGGCTGGCATTATCCTGTGCCCCAACCCTTGTAGTAATAACCTGGTCGATTAATGAGAAATTCGAGGTGGAACGCTCGGTATCCGCGAAGAGCTCCTTGTAAAAGGAAATGATATGATCCCCAAGGATCGTAGCATCGTCAGTGAAACTGCCTGCCACCATAAGCCCCTGTATTCCCGCATGCCCCGTACGAATCTGGCTACGCCGATGAAAAAATGCTGTGTTACGATCCCCATCCTTAAGCCAGGCAGTACGGGCCTTTTGCTTAAGGAATTCGGATTGTAACTGCAGCGTCTGCGAGAGCCTCAGCTGGGCGTCCAACTCACTATCCCAGAGAGCAGTGGTATAGCCCAATGTCTCAATGTCTGACTGAATCTGACGAAGTTGCTCCATCTGATTATCCACCCTACGGTTTACATCCCGAAACACGGATAATAGAGGATTGGGCGTGCCACATGGAGATACCCACGAAATTGTAACCAAATCCCAAAATGAATCGTGATGAACCCACATATGCTGAAAACAAAATGGAACCGGTCCCCTGCTAATGGCAGAAGAACAGGAAACAAAAATGGGGTGGTGATCAGATCCAATACGTGGAAGAACTAAGCCCTTAACAACCTGCCAAAATGCAAAAAATGGACAAGTCGCAAGGGCTCTATCCAGCTTAGCCTGAAGTAAAGATAGAGGCCTTCGGGAGGAGCACCAAGTAAATGAATTCCCAGTAGTCAGCACCGCAAATAAACCAGCGTCCTCCATGAAGTTCCTGAAATCCTGACAAGATGCTTGGGAAAGAGTATCATTGCGCGAGCGCTCATGATGTCCCAAGACCGCATTAAAATCCCCAACAAGTAACAGATCAGTAAGACCCAAATTCCTCAAATCCAACCAAAGCTCACGTCGTGCAATATAATCACACAAGCCGTGAGTAAAACCAACATGAAAATCAAAACACCAAATTGAACTTGCAATACAATACACTGGGAAGAGGACCAAACCTGATTAAGAATTGAGATCGTAGAGTCATAAAATACCCAAATGTCTGGCCATCCAGCTCCCCGAAAACTTTGAGCCGCAAGAGTCAAACCCAAGCTATGCCAATATGAATCTGAAATTGCCAAAATATCCATCTTAGGTTCACAAATAGCCAAAATAGAAGGTTTATGTTTTTGACATAAAGCCTTTAGAATGTTGCGAGATGCAACATTCCCAATCCCCCGGATATTCCAGAAGATGCAATTCATTGAGATGGAGGGTGGGGCGGCGCCCGTGACGAACGCACGGTAAAAACAGGCTTGTGATGCGTCTCAATGTCTAATGGTTGAGACTGACCCACTTCATCTGCGTAGTCTGCCCATCTCTTGGAAGTTGCACAGTTCATCTCGTGTGGTCTTGGGCGTTCCGGTTCAATAGTAATGTCATGAACAGGTGGGGACGGCCCCGGCGTTACTTTCTGGAGAATTCTATCTTTAGCCGAGTCTAAAGAGCTGTCCCGGAAGGCACGGCTCAAAGCACGAATAGGCTTCCCCAAAGGATACTAAACTGTAATGGGCATAATGGTAGAGACCGTTCCCGTATTGCAAGTATTGGCCTTGGGATATGACTCCCTAGCTGGATAATCGGCTTGGTAATCTGTGGATTGCTGATCCTGGGTCTCGATTGAATCAAGAGCCTCAAAGGTATTACCAAGATGGATGTCCGAAGAGCAAGTGACTATTGCGCGAGGTGGAGAACCTGCACGCATAGCCGAACCCATAGTTCCCATTGAGTCATCGACGGCCTTGCCCTGGTCCTGCTGAACAGGACGGTAAACCTTACAAACCCTGGAGCGGCCGCGCTGCACTGAATTCTGATGAGTACCCGGTGCCCGTGAACGTCCCTGGGCCGGTGATGAACGCCCTTCTGCAGCCGTATTACCCGCATTGTTAAAATGACATGAAGCTGTCGAATGTCCCGTAACGCTACACCTCGAGCAAAACTCAGGGAGTTTTTCATAAGTGACCGAAACAAAAGAGCACTTGCCAGTGCGTTCAACCATGATGTGTTCCTCCAATGGCTTGGAGAGATCAATATCCACCAGAACCCAAACAAAATGACCCAAAGAACCATCCAGAGAACGCTGATCAATTTGTAATGGATTACCAAGAGCACTGGGAATCCCCATGATGTTATTGGGGTCCCAGTATTCCAGACTGAGTTCAAAAATGCGTACCCAAACGCTGGCCACTGAAGTTTGTGCCGTATAAGGATTGAAGTTAGGCACCCATGGAGATAGACGGATAGTGCCAGGGTTTAGCGTCCAATTAGTGCGTTGCTGAGCCCGAGAATGATCCTGCACACTAAACAATTTTGCACAAAAGAATCCCTTGCCCAAGGGAATTAATTTCCAGTCATTCTTAATACCCCATAATTCAGATAGGCATTTATGCAAAAACATAGTCACCCATGGCTTGTTACCTTTTCCTAAAATAACCCTTCCAATCAATGAGTAGGAAAATTCAGCGAGACGTTGTTGGTAAATATTATCATCAATGGTAACAGAGTAGTAATCACCTTTGCGAACCAGTTTTGGGATAGAGTGACTTTTACCAGAAACAACTGTGGAAAACAAAGTAGGATTACCTTGAGCCTGAGACGTGTAATCCCGATGATTGGTACCTACAACTATTTTAGCAAAAGAATATCCAAAATTGGGGTTAGCATTAGGATTATGAGCAGAATGTCGCAAATTCGTTTCATGGTCGGATGACGTTGGAGCAGGATTTCCAGCATTCGGTTGCACGTTCTTGGAAGCTGAAATAGGATATGGGCCCGTGAGTAGTGGACCAAGCGGATGGTGGACAGCGGCCCAGGGGTCATCACTCCCCTGGGGAGGGGCGGCCTATGATGGAAGGTAAGTAGCCGCCGGCCCCTCATAGGAAGATGGGAGGGGGCCGGCCCCCCCATGGCTGGCAGCGGCCATGGGGGTAAAGGACCGCCCCATCATAAGGGGCGCAGGATCATTAGGGACCGCAGCCCCCGTCTCGCTTGCCTGCTGCGTGAAGGGCTGCTGTATGGAGGCATGCTGCTGTTGCGTGGGGACCACGCTGGGAGGTTGCTGCGCATAATTTGTTAGCGCGCTGCTGGAGGCTTGTTGGAACGAGGTTGTTGATGTTTTGCTACAGATAGGTGTGTGGCGGGACCACTCCTGCTGGGGAAAACGTCGAAGGACGCTGCTGCTTGCTGCAGTTACTCGCCAGGAAGTTCCATGGCACACCATAGAAGGAGAAACGACCCGATGACAAAGACTTACCATCGACAGATTTTGCAGAGCAGGTTGGAGGAGAACATGAATGGTGTTGTTCAAAATTCGAAGTTAAACCGGAGAAAGCAAGAGACTCTAGCGAGGCCATGGCCGGCGATGGCGCCGGAGGTGGAAGACGTGTCGTCCAATCCATGATCAAGAGAGAGGAGAGAGAAAAACCCTAGAGAGAGAGAAATATTTTAAAGTGGCTTTTGAAGTGTCATTGCATCTCGTAATGTTCTTAAGGTTTTGTGTCAAAAATATAAACCTTCTATTTTAGCCATTTGCGAACCTAAGGTGGACATCTCATCCATTTTGGATTCTTATTGGAGTAGCTCAGCCATAGCAAGTTCAATTTGGTTCTATGGTTTTCCATGTTGGCTTTGCTCATGGTTTGTGTGATCATGTTGCTCGTCGTGCCCTATTGTTGGATCTGAGGAATTTGGGTCTTACTGATCTGCTGCTCATTGGGGATTTCAATGCTGTGTTGGGACATCATGAGCGCTCTGGCAGTGGTACTTTATCCCAGGCTTCTTGTCAAGACTTTAGGGACTTCTTGGAGGATGCAGGATTATTTGGGGTGCCGACTACGGGGAATTCGTTTACTTGGTGCTCCCCCTGAAGGCCTTTATCTCTTCTTCAAGCTAAGTTGGATCGAGCCCTAGCAACTAGTCAATTTTTCTCTTTTTGGCAAATTGTTAAGGGCTTAGTTCTTCCGCGCATTGGATCCGATCACCATCCTATTTTGGTTTCTTGTTATTCTTCCACTAGCAAGGGTCCATCTCCTTTTCGTTTTCAGTGCATGTAATCCATCATGATTCTTTTCGTAATATTGTGACTGCCTCTTGGGAGCTCCCGTGCGCGTCGCCTAACCCTTTGCAGCGCGTCATGTGGAAGCTCAAAAGGTTGAGACAAACGATTAAGGTATGGAATAAGGAGGTATTTGGGGATGTTAATCGTAAGGTGGATTATCAGATAGATAGGGTCCGATAGATTCAAGCAGATATTGAATTCGAGGGTTTCATGGAGGAACTCAGGGAGAGGGAATTGGAGGCGCAGAGGGAGCTTTCTTGCACGTTGCTCATGCAATCTGATTTTCTTCAGCAGAAAGCTCGCTCCGCTTGGTTAAAAGATGGGGACCGCAACACGGCATTCTTTCATCGTCGCTGCCAGATTAGAAATGGGTGTTCAGGGATTCAGGGATTGATAGTTGATGGTACATACACAGAGGATCCAGTGGCCCTTGGAAATCACATTATTTCATTTTATATGGATCTTTTCGTAGATACAAGGCAGACCAGCTCGAATTACACTTTAGTTGACCAGCTGATCTCACCTACTGTTACCACTATCCATAATGCGCTCTTGACGGCCATTCCTTCGGAGTCCGAGGTTAAAGAGGTAGTGTTTGATATGGGGTTAGATAGTGCTCCGTGGCCGGACGGTTTCAGTGGGAGATTCTATCAGCATTTCTGGGACGTGGTGTCAAATGAGGTGTTGGCGGCCCTTCTTTTTTTATTTGTAACAACCTCCTTTCCGGTGGGACTAAACACGCATTTCATGGCACTCATCCCAAAGACAAATGAGGCTAATGCGATGGAGGATTTTCGACCGATCGTCATGAGTAACTTTCTTTTTAAGATCATCACGAAGATTTTGGCTACTCGTTTGGGCTCCATAATTTCTTCTTACTTGTCTCCGACTCAGTTGGGATTTATTCCAGGCAGGCAAATTCACGACTGTATCGCGTTGGTTTCGGAAAGGTTTAATATTTTGCAGGGGCAGAATGACACCAACATGATCTTAAAAATTGATATCCACAAAGCTTTTGATACGGTTAATTGGGGTTTTCTGATTCACGTGTTGCGTCGCTTTGGTTTCTCCGAAGTGTTCATTCACTGGATAGAGATTATCCTTCATTCTTCTAAAATTTCGGTCCTTCTGAATGGGTCATCTGTGGGTTATATCTCTTGTTTTCGAGGGGTTAGGCAGGGGGATCCGTTATCACCCCTACTCTTTTGCATCGCAAAAGACGTTCTCAGTAGATTAGTGGAAGAGGCGGTGAGGAGAAACCACCTTCAGGCATTTATGGCGCCTAAGCAGGTGATTTTCCCGTCGTCGATTATGTATGTGGACGACATTGTGATTATGTGCAGGGCCTCCACGAGTAATGCACGTACCATTATTCAGATGCTCAATCTCGGGGCAGATTTTCAATCCGAATAAATCTAAAGTTTATTTTGTTAGCCGGGTTTCTAATTATGTGTGAGGACGTATCTAGACGATTACAGGGATGCATATGGGCGCCTTTCCCACGGTCTATCTAGGCGCCCCAATCTTCAAGGGTGCGCCTAAAGTGGTAAATCTTCAGCCAGTGTTCGATAAGATTATCTTTAAATTCAGGAGGTGGAAAGGGTCCTCTTTGTTTATTGCTAGTCGCATTTGTTTGGTGAATTCGGTGATTACCAGCTCCTTCGTGCATACTGTGATGGTTTACAAGTGGCCTAGAACATTGCTTCGGCAAATGGAAAAGGCCATGCGTAATTTCATCTGGACTGGGAATGTGAACTCTAAAGGTTCAGTGGTGGTAAACTGGAGTCGTTATTGTATGCCACGGGCGGAAGGAGGCTTGGGCGTCCGCTCCATTTTTGTTGCCAACAATGCCTTCCTTAAGAAGATGGGTTGGAAGATTATGACTTCAAACTCTTTGGTTTACAGCACCCTCAGAAAAGATTTTTCACTTCTGAGGGTTTTCCACGCCGTTCGTACGTCCCCTCTTCCATTTGGAGACGGGTTCGGCCTGGGATCTCATTTTGGCTGGATAATTGGTTGGGTTACACCATTGGGGATAGGATTGGTATCCCGCAGGAGTACAGATACTTATTTCGTCAGCGCATCTCGGATTACTTTTACGATGGGACTTGGCACTTCACTCTATCGTTTATAGATGCATATTTGGATATGGTTTGAGATGTTGTTAGAATCCCCGTTGCCCCAGATTCGTCAGACGCACGGGCATGGATACACTCTGATGATGGGACCGTTTTCTCGAAGGCGGCTTACTCTTATTTGCACCCTCACTCCCCGGTGGTTCAGTGGGGTTCCTGGATTTGATCACTTCACATTCTGGAAAGACGTTCGATTGTGACTTGGTGCGCCATTCACAATCCACTGGCAGTTTTGGATGTTCTACGACCACAGGGTTCCTTCACAGGCCCCTCGGTTTGTGTTCTTTGTTGTGCTGACGTGGAATCTATTGATCATTTATTTGTCTCATGTGCTTTTGCAGGGGCCCTATGTAAGTGGATTTTCGACTCTTTTGATATCCATCATTTTAGGGCTTATAGCTTCAATGAATTCCTGGTGCGTTTAATGAGTTTTCATTTTAGTGAGCAGGTTTCTTTTCTTTGGCGGGTTGCAGTGTTATCCGGTATTTGGCTCATCTGGCAAATCAGAAATGACTTGACCTTCCATGACAAGATCTGGACACTAGAGGCGGCCATCCTACGCCTTCATGTTCTTATTCTTGAGTCATCTTCCTTGGACAGAGGTTGAATGCATAATGACCAAAGGGACCTTCTCGTTCTCCGTTGGCTACGAGTTCCTGGGCGCCCAAGACAGGCCCCGAAGATTGTGCAGGTTAATTGGCAGAAACCCTTGCTGGGATGGATTAAAGTGAATACCGACGGCAGCACATCTGGCTTGCCCGGGTGTCTCACTGCTTCCGGAGTTTTTTGCAATTGCCGAGGGTTCTTTCGCGGATGTTTTGTGGAAAGATGTGGTTCGAGTTTTGCTTTTGAGGCGGAGTTGATGGCGGTAATGTGGGCCATCCATTACGTTTCTGCAAGGGGCTAGAATCATCTATGGTTGGAATAGGACTCGGTTTATGTGGTGGAATTGCTGCGAAAGAGATCCACAGAGGTTCCTTGGCGACATCTGAGCATGTGGCGATACACTCTGCACCTCCTTTTGCAGATGAACTTGGTGGTTTCGCACATCTTCAGGGAAGGCAATCGGACAGCGGATATTCTTAGCAAGACTTCACGTGAGGATACGTGGTGGGGGGCGCCCCCAACGGCTATTATCTCGTCCCTCACTCAGGATTATGTTGGCCAAGCCAATTATAGGTTTGTTAGCTAGTGAGTTTGGCCTTCTTGTTTCCTCTGCTTTGGACGCTTTTTTCTCATGGGGGTACTCTTTTTCCTTCCAAGGGTTTTTCCCACAAGGGTGGGTTTTACCTTGGAAGGTTTTAACGAGGCCCCAACCATTCAGCCATCTGGTCGGCTTGTGACCATTTTGTTAGATTCGTTGACTTTGTTACCAGGCTTTACTTCTTTGGTTACCTGATCAGCCTGTGGTCAGGACTACTCTTTTCATTTTTACATATATATTCACATTTATTCAAAAAATCGCGGAAGACGTTCTGAGTAGATTGGTTAAGGAGGCGGTTCACAGGAATCAGCTTCAGCCTTTCCGGGCGCCTAAGCAGGTGGTTTTCCCCTTGTCTATTATGTATGCGGATGATATTGTGATTATTTGTGGGGCCTCCACGAGCAATGCACGTATCATTATTCAGATGCTCAATCTTTACGTGGACATCTCGAGTCAGATTTTCAATCCTAACAAATCTGAAGCTTATTTTGGCAGTCGGGTTTCTAATCATGTGCGAGAACGTATTCAGACGATTACAGGAATGCATAGGGGCGCTTTCCCTACGGTCTATCTAGGCGCCCCCATCTTCAAGGGTGCGCCTAAAGTGGCTGATTTACAACCGGTTTTCGATAAGATTATTTTCAAGTTCAGAAGGTGGAAAGGGACTTCTCTGTCTATTGCTGGCCGCGTTTGTTTGGTGAATTCGGTGATTACCAGTTCCTTTGTGCATACGATGATGGTTTACAAGTGGCCTAGAACATTGTTACGGCAAATGGATAAGGCCATGCGTAATTTCATCTGGACTGGAAATGTGAACATTAAAGGGTCAGTGGTGGTTAACTGGAGTCGTTGTTGTATGCCCCGGGCGGAAGGAGGCTTGGGCGTCTGCTACATCATTGTCGCCAACAATGGTTTCCTTATGAAAAGGGGTTGGAAGATTATAACTTCAAACTCTTTGGTTTACGACACCCTCATAAAGCGCTTTTCGACTTCAGATAGATCTCCACAACGTTCGTTCATCACCTCTTCCATCTGGGGAGGGATTCGACCTGGGATCTCGGGATTCTTGGAGGACTGCCACTGGATCCCCGGATGCAATTCTGGCATTTTATTCTGGCTGGACAATTGGCTGGGTTACACCATTGCCAATAGGATTGGAATTCCGCAGGAGTACATGCATTTTATTTCGCCATCGCATTTCAGATTACTTTTATGATGGGACTTGGCACTTCACTTTCTCGTTCATTGAGGCATATTTGGATATGGTCCGGGATATTGTTAGAGTCCCCATCGCTCTAGCATCGTCGGATACGTGGGCTTGGCTACATTTTGATGATGTGAGTATCACTTCGAAGTCGGCTTACACCTATCTTGCGCCCTCACTCCCCTGTGGTTCAATGGGGTTCCTGGATTTGGTCATCTCACATTCCAGAAAGACGTTCGATTGCGGCTTGGAACGCCATCCATAATCGACTCGTGGTATTGGATGTTCTGCGATCGCAGGGTTCCTTCACAGGCCCCTCAGTTTGCAGTCTTTGTTGTGCTTACGCGAAATCCGTTGACCATTTGTTTGTCTCATGTGTTTTTGCAGGGGCTCTCTGGCAGTGGATTTTTGAATCTTTTGATATCCATTATTTTAGAGCTTATAGCTTCAATGAATTCCTGGTGCGTTTAATGAGTTTTCATTTCAGTGAGCAGGTGGCCTTTTTATGGCGGGTTGCAGTGTTATCCGGTATTTGGCTCATATGGCAAATCAGAAATGAATTGACCTTCAATGACAAACACTGGACAATAGAGGCGGCCATCCTACGCCTTTGTGTCATGATTCGGGTGTCTTCCTTCTTAGACCATGGTTGCATGCATAATGATCAATAGGACCTTTTCATTCTCCACAGACTTCATGTTCCGGGGCGCCCAAGACAGGCTCCGAAGGTTGTGCAGGTCACTTGGCAAAAACCTCTGCCGGGCTGGATCAAAGTCAACACGGACGGCAGCACCGTGGGAGTGCCCGGGCGTCTCACAGCATCCGTGGTGTTTAGAAACTGTAGAGGCTTCATTCATGGCTGCTTTGTGGAAAGTTGTGGTTTGGGTTTTGCTTTTGAGACGGAGTTGATGGCGGCCATGCGGGCAATTCATTACGCTTTCGAGAAGGGCTGGACTCAATTGTGGCTGGAGTTGGATTCAGTTTGTGTGGTGGAGTTGCTGTGGAAGAGATCCACAGGGGTTCCTTGGCGTCACTTAAGCAAGTGGTGTCACACACTTCATCTTCTGACGCACATGGATCTCGTTGTTTCACATATTTTTTGGGAAGGCAATCGGGTTGCAGACATGCTGAGCAAGAAGACGGAGTACGGCACATGGTGGGGCGTCCCGCCCACAGAGCTTGTACACTATCTTACTGACGACTATGTTGGCCAATCCAACTATATTTTTGTTACGTAGTGCGTCACTGCTTCAGGTTTCTTTTCATATTTTTTGGACGCCATTCTCTTTCTTGAGAGGTACTCTTTTCCATTTCAAGGGTTTTCATCTTAATGGTCGGCTTGTGACCATTTTGTTCTTAATAGTATTTCCAGGAACCTTTTCGTTTTTGACATAATTTCCAGGCTTATATTTGGTTACCTGATCAGCCTGTGATCAGGACAACTCTATTTTTATTTTTATAATATTTCGCATTCATTCAAAAAAAAATTGAAATGGTGACCATTAAGATGAAATTCAAACTTTTTGATCCCATTCTTCACATCAAGGATTTCTTTGTAGATAACATGGTAATGCTTTTCAGAATCTTTGAATTGTCCATTTGCATGTCCATAATAAAATATTTTATCATCTTTTTTTTCAAGCAAACTGGCTCCCCAATATTCATCACTAGCATCAGTCTGGAGAATCCTTTGTCCTATACTTGGAATTATTAATTATCTCAGAGATTTCATAGCGGATTGCTCCATATACACTAGCCATTTTCAGAGATGTTCAGGAAAAATGCTACAGCATGGGGATCATCCCAGACCAGAGCAGCTCAACAACTCAAACAAGTATGTCAGAATCCTCTCCCATTGGAAATCCTAAGTACAGGACAAAGGATTCTCCAGACGGATGCTAGTGATAAATATTGGTCAGTTCAAAGATTCTGAAAAGCATTACCATGATGTCCACAAAATAATCCTTGCTGTGAAGAATGGGATCAAGAAGTTTGAATTTCATCTTACTGGTCACCATTTCATAGTTCAGATGGATAACACATCATTTCCAGCAATTATGGAGCTCAAGAACAAAGGTGTTCCAGAGAAACAATTGTTGAACTTAAAGATTGGTTTTCCAAGTATCAGTTCACAGTTCAAAATATTAAAGGAAATCACAATCTTGTTGTAGTCTATCCAGATCATAACCATTACAGCTGGTATCATCGAAAGGTATTTTCCCAGTTATATTAATGGCATCCTGAAGGCCAATTTCCCCCCATAAAAACACCTTTCAAGGACCTAAGTCATTTACAAAATTATGCCAAACATTTCATTTTTTATCACTTAGCCAAATTTGTTGTTCAAGTTAATCTCCCTTTCGAGAGGGCGTGCTTTTATCTACTACTCCCATTCCAAAAGATGGCCAGTATTTGTAGTGTCTTTCCACCTTTTACTATCATACATTGGAAATGCCCGTTAGAAGTATGTCATCATTCCTCCAAAGTTCAGTCAACCAGTCGTCCAATCTCTGGACTTTTCTTGAATGGTATGACAAAGATGTCCCGGATTTATATATTGTCATGGTCTTCCATCGGTATTTTACAATTTGAAAAGGATATTAGTTTATACCGACATCTTTATATTTCAAATGGAAGGTTTTATCAGGAACAATCACCAACCAGCAGCATGAGGTTAATGAATTATGCATGCATCTCCTGGTTGTAAACAAGCTTCCACCAAACCCACCTAGACCGAAGCCTATATGTACATCACTCATAGTAGATCCATGTGTTGCCGAACCAGAGTCGAGTCACCAAGAAGAAAATAATTAAGAAGGTGACACAAATACTCAGATGTTCGAGCCAATTTCCCAAGACCCGTGGCTTGTTAAAGTTGAAGACATTGATCGGGATGGCTTTGGATTGTTTTGGACAGAACCCTGGTCAAAGGAATACTACGACTACCACTACAATCCATGACAAAAGGATAATGTCAGCACTGTATAGGTGTCCTTATAATGAACACGTGTCAGTTGGTAACAATAAGTGTCCTTTCAGTGGACACATGTCATTTTATGGTTGTATGTAAGTTTTCTGTTTAAGGTGTCTATGCAGGTGACATGTGGACATGATAGGTGTTTCTTTAGTGGACACACGTCTAGTTCACATGAAGAGAGTCTAAGAAGGCAACACATGTCTAGAAAAGGTGTCTTGTAAGAGGGACACATGTCATTTCCTTGTTTTGTAAATGAGGCCTATTTAAGGACCTCTTCAGTTGTATGGAAAACTCAGATGGAAATTAGAATAAAATTTTCCCTTTTACAAAATATGAACTTTTAGCTAATCTGCAATTATCCTCCTCCCTTCACATCATCGCCGGCTGCCCTCTTTATCTTACTGGTTGTCCTTTTCCGGCATGAATATGCCGGATTCCTTCATTGGTCTAACATCCAACTATGTGCCCCATAATCCTCGTACTTTAACCAATACGTCGGTTCTGTCGTTTGGCATGGAAACAGCGCCAACACCAAACATGGTTAACTGCTCGATGGGATCTTCATCACCGTCGAATGTTTCTAAGCCGATTGTTGTGGACAAGATAAAATTTAACCCTAGTTCTTCACATGTAGGGTTATCATATGTTTTGTCTTCGAATTTCATTCCCCGCTCTATGGTTTCTACGATCGATCGAATTTCCCCCCAGGGTTTCGATTGGTGCCGGAATCTGTCTATTTGGAAACACAACAGAAGTCATCTTGCACTCCTAGTCCTCTTACACAACAGTGTTCCTTGTTGAAGAACACGGCTGCTATGAAGCAAGGGGGGTCGGACCCCCTCACACATGGAGTTGCTCCTCCTTATGCCCCCATGGCTCCCAATGCCCATGGGGGTGACGCCCCCCAGTCTGCTCCCTTGGGGGGTGGCCAAGTGGCAGCACCCTATGGCTGCCACTGCCCAGGGGGGTGATGACCCCTGGGCTTCTATCCGCAATATGCCTTGCATCCATTCTGCATGCTCCTCCAAAGATGTTGCTCAGGTCGCTGGAAGTTCTTCTACAACGATGTGCAATCCTAACTCGAACGCTTTTGCTAAGGTTGTTTTAGGTAATATCAATGCTACGAATTATACTCTTCCCCAGGCCCTAGTTAATCCTGCATCATTTTCCCATATTTTTCTGGTAAGATTCAATCTATTCCTAAACCGGTTAGGAAAGGGGATTATTATTCGGTCATTATTGATGAAAATGTTTACCAACAATGTCTTGACTGAGTTCTCTCACTCTTTGATTGGGAGGGTTCTTTTGGGAAAAGGTAATAAACCATGGCCTACTATGCTTTTGCATAAAAGGCTATCCGATCTATGGGGCATTAAAAATGAATGGAAACTAATCCCCTTGGGTAAGGGATATTTTTGTGTTAAATTTTTTAATGCGCAGGATCGAGCTATTCGGCTCTCTTCTTGGGTCCCAGATTTCAATCCATATGAGGTGCACACTTCGGTTGCCAGTGTTTGGGTCCGTATCTTCGAGCTCAGTCTGGAATATTGGGATCCTAATACTATCTTAGGGATCGCCAGTGCGATTGGTAATCCGATCCAAATTGATCATCGCTCACTTGACGGATCTCTTGGACATTTCATTCGGGTGCTGGTAGATATTGATCTCGCAAAACCATTGGAGGATCACATAATGGTGGAACGGGTTGGCCAGTGTTCATTTGTGTCGATTAGCTACGAGAAACTCCCTGAGTTTTGTTCTAAGTGCAATGTTACGGAACACTCGACGGCCTCTTGCCGTGTATCTTCTATGAGAACCTCGGATAAGGAAAGATGTCCCAGTCCTACCTCGGGACGTTCCAAGGCTCCAGCGGGGCATCCAAATTCAGCTCAAAGAGGATGTTCTAGAGTTCTTAAAGTTTATCGTCCTGTGCAGCAAGATAATGGCAAGGTCGTTGATGACTCAATGGAAAATACGGGTTCGACTATGCGGCTAGGCTCCCCTTCCTGCGCCATAGTCACTTGCCCTACTGACATTCACCTTGGTAATAATTTTGAGGCGCTTGCTTCAGATGACACTCCAGAGCCACAGTCCATGGATTACCCTTCAGATTTACCCACTCGACATCCGGTTCCAAAGGCTCCTTCTTCCACCACCGGTTACGTTGCTACAAATCTGCCGCTTATGATTCAACATTTGTTGGAAAAACCTATCTGTGCTGTTAACCGTGCCTTCCGGGACAGTTCCCTGGATTCGGCCAAATCCAGATTTCTTCAGAGTGTTGCTCAGGGTCCCTCCCCAGCTATTCATGACATCACTATTAAGTCAGATCACCCAGGGCCCAATGAGTTAGATTTTGTTGCTTAATATGATGGGCGGATTATGTTGATGAGGTTGCTAATGCCTAATCGTCGGATTCTGCGACACACCACACTCTTGTTTTTATCGTGCATTCGACACGGGTGGCTCCACCCCCTCTGTCTCAATGAATTGCATCTTCTGGAATATCCGAGGGATTGGGAACATTGCTTCTCGTCATTCTTAAGGCGTTATGTGAGAAACATAAACCTTCTATTTTGGCTATCTGTGAGCCTAAAGTGGACATTTATTCAATTTCGACTTCCTATTGGAGTAGTCTGGGATTGAGTTTCGTGGCTCAGAATTTTCAGGCTAATGGACAGGCTGATATTTGGGTGTTCTGCGATTCAGGCATTTCTGTTTTGCAACAGGTTTGGTCTTCTTCTCAGTGTATTGTTCTGCAAGTTCAATTGAATTCTATGATTTTTTATATTGGTTTTGCTCATGGTTTATGTGATCATATTGCTCGACGCACACTTTGGTTGGATTTGAGAAATTTGGGTCTTGATGACTTGATGCTTATTGGGGATTTTAATGTTGTTTTGGGTCATCATGAGCGCTCGGGTAGTGGAATTTTATCCCAAGCCTCTTGTCAAGATTTCAGGGACTTTTTGGAGGATGCTGGTTTGTTCGCGGTGCAGACTACGGGAACTCGTTCACTTGGTGCTCCCCCCGCACGCCCCTATCACTTCTACAGGCTAAGTTGGATCGAGCCCTAGCAACGTGTTAATTTTTCTCTCTTTAGCAAGTTGTTAAGGGTTTGGTTCTGCCTCGCATTGGCTCAGATCATCGCCCCATTTTGTTTTCTTGCTCATCTTCTATTTGCAGGGGTCCGGTTTCGTTTCGTTTCCAGCGTATGTGGGTTTATCATAATTCATTTCAAGATCTGCTTACTTCTTCTTGGGCCCTTCCATGTGCCATGCCCAACTCTCTTTTGTGCGTCATGTGGAAGCTTAAAAGGTTGCGTCAGGTTATTAAGGTCTCGAATAGAGATGTTTTTGGAGATGTGAATCGTCGGGTTGAGAGTCAGATGGAGAAAGTTTGGCAGATTCAGGCAGATACTGAGAACTCAGGCTTTACAGCTGCACATCGGGAATAGAACTTGAAGCCCAGAATGAGTTGTCTCACACGCTCTTATTACAATCTGAATTCCTTAAGCAGAAAGCCCGCTCGGGGATCCAGGGCCTGATGATTGATGGTAGTTACTCAGATGATCCAACTCTTCTTGGGAACCATATTATCTCCTTCTATAAGGAGCTTTTCGCGGATTCAGAGGGTAGCACTTCGGATTATACTATGGTTGATCAGGTTATTTCTCCTATGTTGGGGGCTTTGGATAACGCTAGCTTGACCGTTATTCCTTCGGATTCAGAGATTAAGGAAGCAATTTTTGATATGGGTTCAGATAGTTCTCCTGGCCCAGGCGGCTTTAATGGGATGTTTTATCGTCATTTCTGGGATGTTATTTTAGCAGAGTTGTCCGTCGCTGTCCGTTTTTTCTTTATCAGCTCGTCTTTATCTTCGGGGTTGAACGCTAGTTTTATGGCGCTCATTTCGAAGACTAAGGATGCTAACACTATTGAGAACTTTCGGTCGATTGCTATGAGTAATTTTCTTTTCAAGATTATTACCAAGATCTTGGCTACTCATTTAGGCTCGATTATTTCTGCTTATTTGTCTCCTACGCAGTTCGGGTTTATTCCAGGGAGACAGATTCACAATTGTATCGCTATGGTTTCTAAAGGCTTCAATGTTTTGCATGGTCGGAATGATGCTAATATGATCTTGAAGATTGATATCCGTAAGGTAGTTGATACGTTAAAGTGGGTATTCTTACTGCACGTTCTTTGCTGGTTTGGTTTCTCGGAGATTTTCATTCACTGGGTCGACGTTATTCTTCGGTCTTCCAGAATTTCCTGAATGGGACGCCTGTCGGGTACTTCTCCAATTTTAGAGGTGTGAGGCAGGGTGATCCTCTTTCTCCGTTACTATTCTCCATCACGGAGGAGGTACTGAGCAAACTCATTGAGGCTGCGGTTGCTCAGAATCAGTTGGGGCCGTTCATCGCGCCTAGACATATCATTTTCCCTTCTTCCATTCTTTATGCTGATGACATTGTTATCATGAGTGGGGCATCTTCGGCTAATGCCCGTATCCTGCTTCAGATCCTCACCTTATATGCTGATATCTCGGGTCAAGCTTTCAACCTCGGAAATCTAAGGTTTACTTTGGATCCCAGGTCTCAAACCACGTGCATTGGCGGGTTCAGACCATCATGGGTATCCAGATTTACAGCCCGTATTCGATAAAGTGATTCTCAAATTCAGAAGATGGAAAGGTTCTTCCCTTTCTCTATCTAGTCGTGTTTGCCTTATTAATTCGGTCACTACCAGTTCGTTTGTGCACACGATGATGGTTTACAAATGGCCACGATCCTTGCTTAAGCAAATGGAAAGGGCCATGCGTAATTTTATTTGGACTGGGGATGTTAATTCTAAGGGTTCGGTGGTGGTTAATTGAAATCGATTTTGCATGCCTAGAGCTGAAGGGGGTTTGGGCGTGTGGTCCATTGTTGTGGCTAGGGCTGCAATCAAACCGAACCAAGCTGAGCTTTTGAGTGTTTGAGTTTGGCTCGTTTATTATCGAGTCAAACTCGAGCCTGAATTTATGGAACATATTGATGGCTCACGAACTTTTTCGAGCTTAATCGAGCCTAAACGAGCTTGGTAAATATTAATTATAAATCAAATTATTCTTCAATTTATTACAAAAATAAAATTATATATATCTAAAACGCATAATATATTTACTAAAACTTATAATTTTATTCAAACACATAAGTTTATTGAAATATTTTTATATTATCTTAAGTAAAAATATGAAAATTAAAATTAAAGTCAAATTATTAGTTTAATTTATACGAGCTTACTATCGAGCCTACTCACAAGCTTATTAACGAGCTTGTTCACGAGCTAACGAACCAAATATCTCTAAGTTTGAGTTTGGTTCGTTTATTTTAATGAGCCTCATTAAACGAACTCGAACGAGCTTTTATCGAATCGAGCTCCGAATAGCTCACGAGCGGCTTGGTTCATTTGCAGCCCTAGTTGTGGCTAACACTGCCTTTTTGATGAAACTGGGTTGGAAGGTTATAATTTAAGACTCGGTGATTTTCAAAACCCTTAGGAAGCGTTACTTGATGGCGGATGGTGCTCTCCGTAGGTCGTTCATCCCTTCTTCTATTTGGGATGGGATTAGGCCCTGCATTGCGGATTGCTTGGATGATTCTTGTTGGATCCCTGGGTGTAATTCTGAGGTTGTATTCTGGCTTAACAACTGGCTGGGTTACTCTATAGCAGACAGGATCGGGATTCCACATGAGTTCAGGCATTTATATGAGCATCACATCTCGGACTACTTCTATTATGAGTCCTGGCACTTCACCTTCTCATTCATGGAGGCTTACTTGGATCTGGTCTGGGATATTGTGCGAGTTCCTATCGCACCTTCCTCATAGGATACACGGATCTGGCTGAAATGGGAAGGTTACATCGAAAGCCGCATATTCTCATATTCGTCCCCATGCTCCGGCAGTTAAATGGGGTTCTTGGATTTGGTCGCAACATATTTCGGAGCGGCGATCGGTGGTGGCGTGGAAGGCTATCCACAATCGGTTGGCAGTCTTGGACTTATTGCGTACTAGGGGAAGTTTCATTGGCCCCTCGGTTTGCGCTCTTTGTTGTGCATCCGCTGAATAGATTGACCATTTATTTGTCTCTTGTGTCTTTGCAGGGGCTCTTTGGAGATTGATTTTTGGTTCATTTGACCCTCACCTATTTATGGCTCGTAGCTTTAATGAATTCTTTGTGCATTTAATAAATCTTCATTTTAGTGAGCAGGTGGCTTTCTTATGGCGTGTGGCAGTCATGTCCTGCATCTGGATCATTTGGCACATCCGGAATGAGTTGGTTTTCCACAACAAACTCTGGACAGTGGACGCAACTATTCTTCATCTCCGGGTTCTTATGGTTGAATCATCTTAATTAGATCGGGACTGCATGCATAATGACCAACAAGATCTTCTCATCCATCGTAGGATGCGTGTTCCTGGGCAGGCTAGACAAGCCCCAAAGATCGTGGTAGTTAATTGGCAAAAACCCCTTCCGGGATGGATCAAGGTGAATACAGACGGTAGTGCAACTGGGCGCTGGGAAACCTTACTGCCTCCGGGGTCTTCCAGAATTGCCGAGGTTTCTTTCGGGGTGTTTTGTGAATAATTGTGGTGTGGCTTATGCATTTGAAGCTGAGTTGATGGCAGCGATGTGGGCGATCCATTATGCTTTTGTTAAGGGATGGACACAACCTTGGCTGGAATCAGATTCAATTTATGTGGTGAACCTGCTTGATAAGAGATCCGTTGAGGTTCCCAGATGGATTTGGTGGACTCACATATTTTTCGGGAAGGCAATTGGGTCGCAAATATGCCGAGTAGGAAGACGGACTATGGGACTTGGTGGGGCGTCCCGCCTGTAGACATAACGCCTTCTCTCACTGATGACTATGTTGACCAGTCCAATTTTAGGTTTGTTAGATAATGCGTCCGGATTTCTTTTTAATTTTGTTTGGACGCCTATTTTCATTATGGGGGGTACTCTTTTTCCTGCCAAGGGTTTTCCCCACAGAGGTGGGTTTTACCTTGGGAGGTTTTAACGAGGCCCCAACCATATTTTGTTTCGGATTTATTTCTAGGCTTACTTCATTGGATACCTGATCAGCCTGTGATTAGGATGACTCTCTTTTTTCATTTTTATATATCTTTCTATTCATTCAAAAAAAGCTAATCTGCAATTATCTTTTTTTTTTTAATAAATTGAATATTGGTTGTAGGGGAGGAGATAAATTCCAAAGAAACTGAAAGATACAGGGTTTGAACCGTGGTCAACACCATTATAAAGGGTTAGTGATACCACTTGAGCTATAAGCTAGTGGTAATCTGCAATTATCATTCAAATTCTTCGATTTTCTTCATGAAGTATGCTATGTACTTGCCTCTTTGACAATCATGTACATCAGAACCATGATTGAAGTACATGGTATAATATTATTAGGCATGGTCCCCTCAATCCATACGGCGGTTAGAATTCTTTGAAGTTTTGAATGAATGACCTTCCTATGAGGTTCTGCCGGAAAGCCGTCCAGGCAAGGTGTGCCGCTTAGGATAAGGTGTAGGAGACCTCATGGTGGTGTCATGATGTCTTAACCTCTTGGAGTGTGGCTAAGACTGCCTAAGGGTATGGGTTTGTGGGGCTCCTAGGACCTCGTGGTATGAGAACCAGGTCTGTTCTCTTACGCCCCCAGAGAATTCATTAGATAATGGTTAGATACAACTAGGATGGAGAGTAGAAGAGGCGTTCCCCTTTATATGGAATCCGAATCCTCGAATAGCTCTCTTGGTATCCCTTTTAGCCACCACACTACCCATTCCACGAGTTCATCACACTATAGATTGGAAGGTTATACTCATCTCCACCTTGGAGCTGGACGACTTGTTCTCTCTTACCAAAGAAGAAAAGGTCTTCAAGTATCTGCAATAATTGCTATCTTAGATACTGGGTTTCTCCAATATGTTTCATGATCCAAAACTTTACATTCAAAAACTATCATGATTAAGTCATTAAGTAAATGCATTTTCATATCACGTTAGAGATCAATTGGTTTTATATTAATATATTACTTGACATGGAATTTGGATATTAACTTTAATAGGTATTAGGTGATCATTCACTAATATATATGCATGTAAATGCTTACACACACGTAAGATACACATACTTGACATGTGTACATATATGTATATAATATATATGGATAAGTTTACTTTCAGACAATAGATAAACATAAACACTTACACTAAGAATATTATAATATATAAGTGTATGAAATTTCTACCGACTTAGTCCTTAATTGTTAAGCAATCTAGTAAGATATATATATATATATATATATATATATATATATATATATATATATATATATATATATATATATATATATAATATTGCATAAAGGATTAGGAAAAAGAAAAAAAAACAAAATCTAAACTAGATAGAATCACGCCATAGAACTCACGACCGGGAGGCTTTGCAATTTCAACTTTTTGGTAAGTACTCTTCTGCTATAATATTTTTGTAGAGGTAATCTATAGTGCTCAAATTCAACTATTAAACTGGGAACTAGAATATCCAATTGTTGGTGTGCACTCGTTGTGTATATCTATTATGAGGTTAATGATCTATAAGCCTTATTTGACTATTTAATGAATCAAGTCGCTAAATTGCGTGGAAATTAGTTAATGAGAAAGCTCTAGACACTTAATTCATTGAGTTTCTCTTTAATTCCTGGTGTGATTAATTATTGATTGGTATTTTAAGATAACGATAATAATAATAAATAAAATGAAACAATATCATACGAAATAGTTGATTTTCTAAATGTTATATATATATATATATATATATAGTATTCTCGACTACTATTAATGGTTAAGCAAAAAGTTAAGAACTTGCAATTCGAATTTCCATTTGGGTGCAAATCGACTTAGTAAAAATATAATAATAATATAAAATGAAATAGATATATGTGAGATAATTATAACCGTAAATTTATACAATACATCGTTATAGAGCTATAGAAAGAGCTATAGGAAGATAATGAAATCGAACAGACATACACCTCTAATTGAATTAATAATCATATCACCTAACATTTCCTTTGTATGAGTATGTCATAAATAACATACACAAGATATTGTAATTTTAAATCTATGATATTTTAAAATGACTGTATTTCATATTTATCAATTATCAGTAGGTCAAAATCTTGACAAGGAAGCGTACAAGGCCAACTAGACAAGGTCATCGAATTAAGGGCACCACTTGTGAGTATAATCTTTTAGCTTGTTATTTTACTTGTGTGATTATATGATTAATGTGTTGGAAAGAATTGTTTACTTATTTGGCTACAATGATTAGTAGCTTATCGTGCCTTAATGTGAATTGCATGATTCTCTATGATGATATTGTGATGAAATTGAGATATATTGATCTCTATGTGATGAGATGGATATAAAATTGAGATATATGATCTCTATGTGATGAGATGGATATAAAATTGAGATATATGATCTCTATGTGATGACATTGAAATGGAATTGAGATATGTGATCTCCAATGATGTTATTGATATGGAAATGAGATATGCGATCTCTACGAATGTTATTGATACGGAAAGCAAATATGTGATTATGGAAATGCATTCATCGAGATTAATGGATTCTCGTTATGGCCACTAATGACCTTGAATCACGAAATTACGATCATCCGAAATTTACGGATTACGAGTCACCGTACCACCCCGAGTTCACTGAACTCTACGTGAAATAAAGAATTACAGAGTGCCATGGCCATCTTCGTGATCACGATTTATTCTTGGTATTAGCTGGCCCATAACAGTAAAAGAATATGACTAAGCACGTGCATTTATGTGGTTATGAATATTATGAACAAAGAGTGTGAAATGATGGTGATTGTGACAATATGCTTGTGTGATGTTAAATAACTTGTTATTGGATTATACTTCTTGAGCTTGCAACTCACCAAATGCAATGTTGTCAATTTTTAGTTCTTTGTAGATAAAAGTTGATCTGTGAGGTGGGAAAGAAGTTAAAGCATGGATCAAAGGTCGACGGCTGGATTTCCATCCTTCTCCCTCAGCTCATCATTTGCATTTCATATAGGGAGTCTATTTTGGTCTGTATATAAAAGAGCACGGTCGTTAATGTTATGTAATATGGATAAATGCACGTGTGTAAATATATGTTGTGAAATCTTCTAAAGTGATTCCGTTTGCGAAAAAGAAAAGGTTATAGTTGATGATTAACGTATTAATCTTATGTGCGATACGATTGTACGCTTATGAACTATAGTTTTGTGCTATATAAATACATGTTACAGGGGTAAGGGTGTTACAGTTAAGTTTGGTATCAGAGCCCGGGTAGGGGTTCTGTAGATCATGGCATGACATGTGCATTATCATTAAATATTATACGAAAGTTACAATTTCTGTCATATTATAGGCAAAGAGTTGTGAGTCAAGAAGCACATGTACATAATGATGAGCAAAGTGTTCACGGAGGAAGGAGCGGTGAGCAGTCACACTCATCTCATTCACCTACGTATCATGTGCATGGAATACCTGCTCATTTTGGGTATCCACCTTATCCACTGGTAAATCCCCCTGAACCATGTGAAAGAAAATATGATAAACTTAGAAAGATGGGAGCTGTTGATTTTGTGGGTACTACTGACCCAGCGGAGGCTGAAACATGGCTGACATGAACAGAAAGGGTTCTAAACTTGATGAAATGTACTCCTGAAGAAAAGTTTGATTATGCAAAGATCACTCCTTCTCCTTGGAAATGCGTATGATTGGTGGAGACTATACCACATAGTATCTTTGTTCAACCACCAAAGATTGACATGGGATGATTTTCTAAGAGAATTTCATGATACATACTTGCCAGAAGTTTACAGAGATCAGAAAGAAAAGGAGTTTCTAGAACTTAAACAGGGAAATCGATCAGTTGCCGAGTATGAAGTGTTGTTTAATCAGCTTTCTCATTATGCCTTACATATGGTAGCCACGGAAAAGAAGAAATGTACTAGATTTGAATTTGGACTCCGATTTGCTATTCGAAATCGTATTACACCTACAGATATGGAGTCTTATAGTAAGCTGAGAGCTGCAGTAATACGTGCTGAGAAATTGGAAACTGAATCAAAACAAAACTTTCAGTATAATAAGAAGAGGCACGGTGATGAAACGGGAGGATTTAGAACTAGAAAGGAATTTACGGCGCCTACACAGAGGAGTTTCCCGAGTAGTTCAAAAAGTGGTAGTTTTAGGGGCGCAACATCAGCCAGTAAGAGTGTTGGTTCTACACCACCAGTTCCCACATGTGCACATTGTGGTAAGAATCATTATGGAGAATGTAGATTGCTTACAGGAAAATGTTTTTGATGTGGTGAACCTGGACATATAGCAAGGAATTGCACAAAACCACGCGAGGAACCCACAGTTGAGCAAACTAGATTTAGTGGTTTCAATCCTAATAGAGGTAGAGGTCGAGGAAGATTCGGTATAGGAAGAGGCGCTAGTACAGTGGAAAGTGAAGCGAGCGGACAACAAGGCCCAGCTCGAGTTTTTGCTATGACTCAAGAAGAAGCTAAAGCTGCACCAACCGTAGTTAAAGGGGAAAGAGAAATTTTGCCTACATGTATAATATCTGCATCTACAGCTTTTAAAATGATTAAGAAAGGCTGTGAATGTTACTTAGCCCACGTAATAGACACACGTTTATGTGGTTTGAAACTCGAAGACACTCCAAAATGGTTAAAGAGTATCCGATGTATTTCCCGATGATTTACCCGGATTACCTCCAGATAGAGATATAGAGTTCACCATTGAATTACAACCTGGTATAAGCGCCAATTTCTATCCCTCCTTATCGAATGGCACCTGTTGAGTTACAAGAATTAAAGACCTAGCTACAAGAACTGTTGGATAAAGGATATATTAGACCGAGTGTTTCGCCATGGGGTGCACCTGTGTTGTTTGTTAAAAAGAAAGATGGTACACTGAGATTGTGTATAGATTATCGGCAGTTGAATCGAGTAACAGTAAAGAATAAATATCCATTGCTTAGAATAGATGATTTATTTGATCAGTTGCAAGGTGTTAGAGTTTTCTCAAAGATTGATTTGAGATCAGGATATCACCAGTTAAAGATTGCAGAGGCTGATATTTCAAAAATAGCTTTTAGAACAAGGTATGGCCATTACGAGTTTTTGGTAATGCCTTTTGGACTGACTAATGCACCCGTTGTATTTATGGCATTGATGAATAATGTGTTTAGACCCTACCTGGATAAATTTGTCATTGTCTTTATTGATGATATCTTGGTATATTCTAAATCTGCTGAGGAACATGAACAACATTTGAGAAATGTGTTGCAAACCTTGCGAGAGAAACAATTATATGCAAAACTTAGTAAATGCGAATTTTGGTTAGATCAAGTAATCTTTTTGGGACACGTTGTTTCTGGTGATGGAATTAAAGTTGATCCACAGAATATCGAAGCAGTGATCAAGTGGGAAAACCCAAAAAGTGTTACAGAAGTTCGTAGTTTTCTAGGTTTAGCTGGATACTATCGACGTTTGTTGAGAATTTTTCGCTTATTGCAATTCCACTAACAAAATTACTACGAAAAGATGTTCCTTTCAAATGGACAGATGGTTGCCAAAAGAGTTTCGAAGAATTGAAGAAGAGGCTTACCACTGCCCCAGTTTTGACTATTCCTTCAGGTACCGATGGATTCGTTGTTTACAGTGATGCTTCTTATCAAGGTTTAGGCTAAGGTGTGCCGCTTAGGCTAAGGTGTAGGAGACCTCATGGTGGTGTCATGATGTCTTAACCTCTTGGAGTGTGGCTAAGACTGCCTAAGGGTATGGGTTTGTGGGGCTCCTAGCACCTCGTGGTATGAGAACCAGGTCTGTTGTCTTACGCCCCCAGAGAATTCATTAGATAATGGTTAGATACAACTAGGATGGAGAGTAGAAGAGGCGTTCCCCTTTATATGGAATCCGAATCCTCGAATAGCTCTCTTGGTATCCCTTTTAGCCACCACACTACCCATTCCACGAGTTCATCACACTATAGATTGGAAGGTTATACTCATCTCCACCTTGGAGCTGTACGACTTGTTCTCTCTTACCAAAGAAGAAAAGGTCTTCAAGTATCTGCAATAATTGCTATCTTAGATACTGGGTTTCTCCAATATGTGTCATGATCCAAAACTTTACATTCAAAAACTATCATGATTAAGTTATTAAGTAAATGCATTTTCATATCACGTTAGAGATCAATTGGTTTTATATTAATATAATACTTGACATGGAATTTGGATATTAACTTTAATAGGTATTAGGTGATCATTAACTAATATATATGCATGTAAATGCTTACACACACGTAAGATACACATACTTGACATGTGTACATATATGTATATAATATATATGGATAAGTTTACTTTCAGACAATAGATAAACATAAACACTTACACTAAGAATATTATAATATATAAGTGTATGAAATTTCTACCGACTTAGTCCTTAATTGTTAAGCAATCTAGCTGTAAGATATATATATATATATATATATATATATAATATTGCATAAAGGATTAGGAAAAAGAAAAAAAAAACAAAATCTAAACTAGACAGAATCACGCCATAGAACTCACGACCAGGAGGCTTTGCAATTTCAACTTTTTGGTAAGTACTCTGCTATAATATTTTTGTAGAGGTAATCTATAGTGCTCAAATTCAACTATTAAACTGGGAACTAGAATATCCAATTGTTGGTGTGCACTGTGTATATCTATTATGAGGTTAATGATCTATAAGCCTTATTTGACTATTTAATGAATCAAGCTGCTAAATTGCGTGGAAATTAGTTAATGAGAAAGATCTAGACACTTAATTCATTGAGTTTCTCTTTAATTCCTGGTGTGATTAATTATTGATTGGTATTTTAAGATAACGATAATAATAATAAATAAAATGAAACAATATCATACGAAATAGTTGATTTCTAAATGTTATATATATATATAGTATTCTGACTACTATTAATGGTTAAGTGGCAAAAAGTTAAGAACTTGCAATTCAGAATTTCCATTTGGGTGCAACTGACTTAGTAAAAATATAATAATAATATAAAATGAAATAGATATATGTGAGATAATTATAACCGTAAATTTATACAATACATCGTTATAGAGCTATAGGAAGATAATGAAATCGAACAGACATACACCTCTAATTGAATTAATAATCATATCACCTAACATTTCCTTTGTATGAGTATGTCATAAATAACATACACAAGATATTGTAATTTTAAATCTATGATATTTTAAAATGATCGTATTTCATATTTATCAATTATCGAGGGTCAAAATCTTGACAAGGAAGCGTACAAGGCCAACTAGACAAGGTCATCGAATTAAGGGCACCACTTGTGAGTATAATCTTTTAGCTTGTTATTTGACTTGTGTGATTATATGATTAATGTGTTGGAAAGAATTGTTTACTTATTTGGCTACAATGATTAGTAGCTTATCGTGCCTTAATGTGAATTGCATGATTCTCTATGATGATATTGTGATGAAATTGAGATATATTGATCTCTATGTGATGAAATGGATATAAAATTGAGATATATGATCTCTATGTGATGACATTGAAATGGAATTGAGATATGTGATCTCCAATGATGTTATTGATATGGAAATGAGATATGCGATCTCTACGAGATGTTATTGATACGGAAAGCAAATATGTGATTATGGAAATGCATTCATCGTGAGAGATTAATGGATTCTCATTATGGCCACTAATGACCTTGAATCACGAATTCACGATCATCCGAAATTTCGGATTACAGACCGCACGGCCACCCCGAGTTCACTTTGAACTCTACGTGAAATAAAGAATTACAGTGTGCCATGGCCATCTTCGTGATCACGATTTATTCTTGGTATTAGCTGGCCCATAACAGTAAAAGAATATGACTAAGCACGTGCATTTATGTGGTTATGAATATTATGAACAAAGAGTGTGAAATGATGGTGATTGTGACAATATGCTTGTGTGATGTTAAATAACTTGTTATTGGATTATACTTGCTGAGCTTGCAACTCACCAAATGCAATGTTGTCAATTTTTAGTTGCTGTAGATAAAAGTTGATCCGTGAGGTGGGAAAGAAGTTAAAGCATGGATCAAAGGTCGGCCGGCTGGATTTCCATCCTTCTCCCTCAGCTCATCATTTGCATTTCATATAGGGAGTCTATTTTGGTCTGTATATAAAAGAGCACGGTCGTTAATGTTATGTAATATGGATAAATGCACGTGTGTAAATATATGTTGTGAAATCTTCTAAAGTGATTCCGCTTGCGAAAAGAAAAGGTTATAGTTGATGATTAACGTATTAATCTTATGTGCGGTACAGTTGTACTGCTTATGAACTATAGTTTTGTGCTATATAAATACATGTTACAGGGGTAAGGGTGTTACAGTTAAGTTTGGTATCAGAGCCCGGGTAGGGGTTCTGTAGATCATGGCATGACATGTGCATTATCATTAAATATTATACGAAAGTTACAATTTCTGTCATATTATAGGCAAAGAGTTGTGAGTCAAGAAGCACATGTACATAATGATGAGCAAAGTGTTCACGGAGGGGAAGGAGCAGCCGAGCCAGAGTCACACTCATCTCGTTCACCTACGTATCATGTGCATGGAATACCTGCTCATTTTGGGTATCCACCTTATCCACTGGTAAATCCCCCTGAACCACGTGAAAGAAAATATGATAAACTTAGAAAGATGGGAGCTGTTGAATTTGTGGGTACTACTGACCCAGCGGAGGCTGAAACATGGCTGAAACGAACAGAAAGGGTTCTAAACTTGATGAAATGTACTCCTGAAGAAAAGTTTGATTATGTAGTATCACTCCTTCAGGGAAATGTGTATGATTGGTGGGAGACTATACCACATAGTACTGTTCAACCACCTGTATTGACATGGGATGATTTTCTAAGAGAATTTCATGATACATACTTGCCAGAAGTTTACAGAGATCAGAAAGAAAAGGATTTTCTAGAACTTAAACAGGGAAATCGATCAGTTGCCGAGTATGAAGTGTTGTTTAATCAGCTTTCTCATTATGCCTTACATATGGTAGCCATGGAAAAGAAGAAATGTACTAGATTTGAATCTGGACTCCGATTTGCTATTCGAAATCGTATTACACCTACAGATATGGAGTCTTATAGTAAGCTGAGAGCTGCAGTAATACGTGCTGAGAAATTGGAAACTGAATCAAAACAAAACTTTCAGTATAATATAAGAAGAGGCACGGTGATGAAACGGGAGGATTTAGAACTAGAAAGGAATTTACGGCGCCTACACAGAGGAGTTTCCCGAGTAGTTCAAAAAGTGGTAGTTTTAGGGGCGCAACATCAGCCAGTAAGAGTGTTGGTTCTACACCACCAGTTCCCACATGTGCACATTGTGGTAAGAATCATTATGGAGAATGTAGATTGCTTACAGGAAAATGTTTTTGATGTGGTGAACCTGGACATATAGCAAGGAATTGCACAAAACCACGCGAGGAACCCACAGTTGAGCAAACTAGATTTAGTGGTTTCAATCCTAATAGAGGTAGAGGTCGAGGAAGATTCGGTATAGGAAGAGGCGCTAGTATAGTGGAAAGTCAAGCGAGCGGACAACAAGGCCCAGCTCGAGTTTTTGCTATGACTCAAGAAGAAGCTAAAGCTGCACCAACCGTAGTTACTGGTAATCTTTCAATCTCTGATACAAATGCTTATGTTTTATTTGATCCAGGAGCAACACATTCATTTGTTTCACAATCATTTGCATCACATTTGGGTAATAAACCAGAAACATTAGGCTATGATTTACTGGTTCGAACCCCAGTAGGAAGTGTGGTGATTGTAAATACTGTATATCGTGATTGCAAAATTGTGATCGGTGAATCAAAATTGAGTGCTAGCTTACTTGTTATGCCCTTAAGAGATTTCGATGTGATTTTGGGTATGGATTGGTTAACTGAACACCATGCTAAACTGGATTGTTTTACAAAAGAGATATTGTTAGAGCTTCCTGATCAGACGCAGATTGTATATAAAGGGGAAAGAGAAATTTTGCCTACATGTATAATATCTGCATCTACAGCTTTTAAAATGATTAAGAAAGGCTGCGAATGTTACTTAGCCCACGTAATAGACACACGTTTATGTGGTTTGAAACTCGAAGACACTCCAGTGGTTAAAGAGTATCCAGATGTATTTCCCGATGATTTACCCGGATTACCTCCAGATAGAGATATAGAGTTCACCATTGAATTACAACCTGGTACAGCGCCAATTTCTATCCCTCCTTATCGAATGGCACCTGTTGAGTTACAAGAATTAAAGACCCAGCTACAAGAACTGTTGGATAAAGGATATATTAGACCGAGTGTTTCGCCATGGGGTGCACCTGTGTTGTTTGTTAAAAAGAAAGATGGTACACTGAGATTGTGTATAGATTATCGACAGTTGAATCGAGTAACAGTAAAGAATAAATATCCATTGCCTAGAATAGATGATTTATTTGATCAGTTGCAAGGTGCTAGAGTTTTCTCAAAGATTGATTTGAGATCAGGATATCACCAGTTAAAGATTGCATAGGTTGATATTTCAAAAACAGCTTTCAAAACAAGGTATGGCCATTACGAGTTTTTGGTAATGCCTTTTGGACTGACTAATGCACCCGTTGTATTTATGGCATTGATGAATAATGTGTTTAGACCCTACCTGGATAAATTTGTCATTGTCTTTATTGATGATATCTTGGTATATTCTAAATCTGCTGAGGAACATGAACAACATTTGAGAAATGTGTTGCAAACCTTGCGAGAGAAACAATTATATGCAAAACTTAGTAAATGCGAATTTTGGTTAGATCAAGTAATCTTTTTGGGACACGTTGTTTCTGGTGATGGAATTAAAGTTGATCCACAGAAAATCGAAGCAGTGATCAAGTGGGAAAACCCAAAAAGTGTTACAGAAGTTCGTAGTTTTCTAGGTTTAGCTGGATACTATCGACGATTTGTTGAGAATTTTTCGCTTATTGCAATTCCACTAACAAAATTACTACAAAAAGATGTTCCTTTCAAATGGACAGATGGTTGCCAAAAGAGTTTCGAAGAATTGAAGAAGAGGCTTACCACTGCCCCAGTTTTGACTATTCCTTCAGGTACCGATGGATTCGTTGTTTACAGTGATGCTTCTTATCAAGGTTTAGGATGTGTTTTAATGCAACACGGTAAGGTTATTGCGTATGCGTCTAGACAACTTAAACCATACGAGATGTCTTATCCTACTCATGACCTTGAGCTAGCTGCGGTTGTGTTTGCTTTAAAAATATGGAGACATTATCTATATGGTTCTACATTTCAAATTTTCACTGATCATAAAAGCTTGAAATACTTATTGAGTCAGAAAGAGTTGAACATGTGTAAGAGAAGATGGCTTGAATTGCTGAAAGATTATGATTGTACTATCGAATATCATCCAGGGAAAGCTAATGTTGTTGCTGATGCTTTGAGCCGAAAATCTTATGGTACTGTTTCTTATCTCTCGGTGCATGCTTTACCGTATCTACTAGATATGAGGAAGATGAATGTTGAATTGAATATAAATGACATGGGTGTTTTATGTGCTTCACTTGGTGTTCGTCCTATGATGATTGAAAGAATTAAACAAGCACAATTTTGTGATGATAAACTGACCATATTGCCAAAAAAAGTGAAACAAAGAAATAGTACATCATTTGTTCGAATAGTGATGGTAGTTTGACGATCAATAATCGACTTTGTGTCCCTGATGTTGATGGCTTAAGGCATGAGATAATGGAAGAGGCTCATACTGCACCATATGCCATGCACCCAGGTAGTACAAAAATGTATCAAACCTTAAAGAGCCATTATTGGTGGCCCGAATGAAGAAAGATGTAGCCGAGTATGTTTGAAATGCTTAACTTGCCAAATAGATTAAAGCGGAGCATCGGCACCGTGAGGTAAATTGCATCCATTACCTATTCCTGTTTGGAAGTGGGAGCGTATTACTATGGATTTTCTTTATGGTCTCATTGATGACACCGAGGAAAAATGACGCATTTTGGGTTATTGTTGATCGACTAACAAAGTCAGCTCACTTTTTACCATTTAGATGGGCTTCTACTCTAGAAAATCTGGCAAAACGATATGTGAATGAGATTGTTAGACTACATGGTGTACCCTTGTCTATTGTTTCAGATCGCGATCCTCGTTTTACGTCTAGATTTTGGGGTAGCTTACAACAAACATTAGGCACTAAGTTACATTTTAGTACAACATTTCATCCACAGACAGATGGGCAGTAAGAGAGGACTATTCAAACTCTAGAAGATATTCTTCGCGCTTGTGTTCTGGAATTTAAGGGTTCTTGGGATGACTATATTGCGTTGATGGAATTTGCATATAATAATCAACATCATAGCATCATTGGTATGTCGCCTTATGAAGCATTATATGGTAGGAAGTGCAGGAGTCCAGTATGTTGGGATGAAGAGGGAATACGATTACTGGAAGGCCCAGATCTAATTCAAGACACAGTTGAAAAAGTGAAAATAGTTAAAAGTCGATTAAAAGCAGCTCAAGATAGGCAAAAGAGTTATATTGATCAACATAGGCGAGAAATGGAATATGATGTCGGTGAGAAAGTATTTCTTCGTGTTTCACCTTGGAAGGGTATTCTTACATTTGGAAAGAAAGGTAAATTGAGTCCTCGTTATATCGGCCCATATGAAATACTTGAAAAGGTGGGACCATTAGCTTATAATAGGCTTGCCTTACCACCTGAATTGTCTCAGATTCATAACGTGTTTCATGTTAGTATGCTTCGTCGATACAGATCTGACCCATCACATGTTCTTCGAGATGAACCAGTAGAAATTGCTGATAACCTGAGTTATGTCGAAGAACCAGTTGAAATAGTGGGGTATAAAGAAAAACAACTTAGAAACAGGGTGATTCCACTGGTAAAGGTATTGTGGAGGAATCACTCTAAACAAGAAGCTACATGGGAAACAGAACAACACATGAAAGAACAGTATCCATGGTATTTACCGATACAGGTACAAATTTCGAGGACGAAATTTTTAAGGGGGGGAGAATTGTCATGATCCAAAACTTTACATTCAAAAACTATCATGATTAAGTCATTAAGTAAATGCATTTTCATATCACGTTAGATATCAATTGGTTTTATATTAATATAATACTTGACATGGAATTTGGATATTAACTTTAATAGGTATTAGGTGATCATTAACTAATATATATGCATGTAAATGCTTACACACACGTAAGATACACATACTTGACATGTGTACATATATGTATATAATATATATGGATAAGTTTACTTTCAGACAATAGATAAACATTAACACTTACACTAAGAATATTATAATATATAAGTGTATGAAATTTCTACCGACTTAGTCCTTAATTGTTAAGCAATCTAGTAAGAAGATATATATATATATATATATATTGCATAAAGGATTAGGAAAAAGAAAAAAAAACAAAATCTAAACTAGACAGAATCACGCCATAGAACTCATGACCAGGAGGCTTTGCAATTTCAACTTTTTGGTAAGTACTCTGCTATAATATTTTTGTAGAGGTAATCTATAGTGCTCAAATTCAACTATTAAACTGGGAACTAGAATATCCAATTGTTGGTGTGCACTGTGTATATCTATTATGAGGTTAATGATCTATAAACCTTATTTGACTATTTAATGAATCAAGCTGCTAAATTGCGTGGAAATTAGTTAATGAGAAAGCTCTAGACACTTAATTCATTGAGTTTCTCTTTAATTCCTGGTGTGATTAATTATTGATTGGTATTTTAAGATAACGATAATAATAATAAATAAAATGAAACAATATCATACGAAATAGTTGATTTCTAAATGTTATATATATATATATATAGTATTCTGACTACTATTAATGGTTAAGTGTCAAAAAGTTAAGAACTTGCAATTCAGAATTTCCATTTGGGTGCAACTGACTTAGTAACAATATAATAATAATATAAAATGAAATAGATATATGTGAGATAATTCTAACCGTATATTTATACAATACATCGTTATAGAGCTATAGGAAGAGCTATAGGAAGATAATGAAATCGAACAGACATACACCTCTAATTGAATTAATAATCATATCACCTAACATTTCCTTTGTATGGGTATATGTCATAAATAACATACACAAGATATTGTAATTTTAAATCTATGATATTTTAAAATGACTCGTATTTCATATTTATCAATTATCGAGGTCAAAATCTTGACAAGGAAGCGTACAAGGACAACTAGACAAGGTCATCGAATTAAGGGCACCACTTGTGAGTATAATCTTTTAGCTTGTTATTTGACTTGTGTGCGTATATGATTAATGCGTTGGAAAGAATTGTTTACTTATTTGGCTACAATGATTAGTAGCTTATCGTGCCTTAATGTGGATTGCATGATTCTCTATGATGATATTGTGATGAAATTGAGATATATTGATCTCTATGTGATGAGATGGATATAAAATTGAGATATATGATCTCTATGTGATGAGATGGATATAAAATTGAGATATATGATCTCTATGTGATGACATTGAAATGGAATTGAGATATGTGATCTCCAATGATGTTATTGATATGGAAATGAGATATGCGATCTCTACAGATGTTATTGATACGGAAAGAAAATATGTGATTATGGAAATGCATTCATCAGAGATTAATGGATTCTGTTATGGCCACTAATGACCTTGAATCACAGAATTACAGTCATCCAGAATTTCTGGATTACAGAGTACCGTATGGCCACCCTGAGTTCACTGAACTCTACGTGAAATAAAGAATTACAGAGTGACATGGCCATCTTCGTGATCACGATTTATTCTTGGTATTAGCTGGCCCATAACAGTAAAAGAATATGACTAAGCACGTGCATTTATGTGGTTATGAATATTATGAATAAAGAGTGTGAAATGATGGTGATTGTGACAATATGCTTGTGTGATGTTAAATAACTTGTTATTGGATTATACTTGCTGAGCTTGCAACTCACCAAATGCAATGTTGTCAATTTTTAGTTGTTGTAGATAAAAGTTGATCCGTGAGGTGGGAAAGAAGTTAAAGCATGGATCAAAGGTCGGCCGGCTGGATTTCCATCCTTCTCCCTCAGCTCATCATTTGCATTTCATATAGGGAGTCTATTTTGGTCTGTATATAAAAGAGCACGGTCGTTAATGTTATGTAATATGGATAAATGCACGTGTGTAAATATATGTTGTGAAATCTTCTAAAGTGATTCCGCTTGCGAAAAGAAAAGGTTATAGTTGATGATTAACGTATTAATCTTATGTGCGGTACAGTTGTACTGCTTATGAACTATAGTTTTGTGCTATATAAATACATGTTACAGGGGTAAGAGTGTCACAGTTAAGTTTGGTATCGAGCCGGGTAGGGGTTCTCAGAGATCATGGCATGACATGTGCATTATCATTAAATATTATACGAAAGTTACAATTTCGTCATATTATAGGCAAAGAGTTGTGAGTCAAGAAGCACATGTACATAATGATGAGCAAAGTGTTCACGGAGGGGAAGGAGCAGCCGAGCCAGAGTCACACTCATCTCATTCACCTACGTATCATGTGCATGGAATACCTGCTCATTTTGGGTATCCACCTTATCCACTGGTAAATCCCCCTGAACCACGTGAAAGAAAATATGATAAACTTAGAAAGATGGGAGCTGTTGATTTTGTGGGTACTACTGACCCAAAGAGGTCGAAACATGGTTTGAAACGAATGCGAAGGGTTCTAAACTTGATGAAATGTACTCCTGAAGAAAAGTTTGATTATGTAGTATCACTCCTTCAGGGAAATGTGTATGATTGGTGGGAGACTATACCACATAGTACTGTTCAACCACCTGTATTGACATGGGATGATTTTCTAAGAGAATTTCATGATACATACTTGCCGAGTTTACAGAGATCGAAAAGAAAAGGATTTTCGGAACTTAAACAGGAAATCGATCGATTGCCGAGTATGAAGTGTTGTTTAATCAGCTTTCTCATTATGCCTTACATATGGTAGCCATGGAAAAGAAGAAATGTACTAGATTTGAATCTGGACTCCGATTTGCTATTCGAAATCGTATTACACCTACAGATATGGAGTCTTATAGTAAGGTCGAGAGTCATAGAATAATACGTCTTTGAAAATTGGAAATCGAATCAAAACAAAACTTTCAAGATAATATAAGAAGAGGCACGGTGATGAAACGGGAGGATTTAGAACTAGAAAGGAATTTACGGCGCCTACACAGAGGAGTTTCCCGAGTAGTTCAAAAAGTGGTAGTTTTAGGGGCGCAACATCAGCCAGTAAGAGTGTTGGTTCTACACCACCGCCTCCCACATGTGCACATTGTGGTAAGAATCATTATGGAGAATGTAGATTGCTTACAGGAAAATGTTTTTGATGTGGTGAACCTGGACATATAGCAAGGAATTGCACAAAACCACGCGAGGAACCCACCGTTGAGCAAACTAGATTTAGTGGTTTCAATCCTAATAGAGGTAGAGGTCGAGGAAGATTCGGTATAGGAAGAGGCGCTAGTATAGTGGAAAGTCAAGCGAGCGGACAACAAGGCCCAGCTCGAGTTTTGCTATGACTCAAGAAGAAGCTAAAGCTGCACCAACCGTAGTTACTGGTAATCTTTCAATCTCTGATACAAATGCTTATGTTTTATTTGATCCAGGAGCAACACATTCATTTGTTTCACAATCATTTGCATCACATTTGGGTAATAAACCAGAAAAATTAGGCTATGATTTACTGGTTCGAACCCCAGTAGGAAGTGTGGTGATTGTAAATACTGTATATCGTGATTGCAAAATTGTGATCGGTGAATCAAAATTGAGTGCTAGCTTACTTGTTATGCCCTTAAGAGATTTCGATGTGATTTTGGGTATGGATTGGTTAACTGAACACCATGCTAAACTGGATTGTTTTACAAAAGAGATATTGTTAGAGCTTCCTGATCAGACGCAGATTGTATATAAAGGGGAAAGAGAAATTTTGCCTACATGTATAATATCTGCATCTACAGCTTTTAAAATGATTAAGAAAGGCTGCGAATGTTACTTAGCCCACGTAATAGACACACGTTTATGTGGTTTGAAACTCGAAGACACTCCAGTGGTTAAAGAGTATCCAGATGTATTTCCCGATGATTTACCCGGATTACCTCCGGATAGAGATATAGAGTTCACCATTGAATTACAACCTGCAGTACGGCGCCAATTTCTATCCCTCCTTATCGAATGGCACTGTTGAGTTACAAGAATTAAAGACCCAAAATACTAAAGAACTCGTTGGATAAAGGATATATTAGACCGAGTGTTTCGCCATGGGGTGCACTGTGTTGTTTGTTAAAAAGAAAGATGGTACACTCGAGATTGTGTATAGATTATCGATAGTTGAATCGAGTAATGATAAAGAATAAATATCCATTGCCTAGAATAGATGATTTATTTGATCGATTTGCAAGGTGCTTTAGAGTTTTCTCAAAGATTGATTTGAGATCGAGGATATCACCGATTAAAGATTGCATAGGTGATATTTCAAAAACAAATTTAGAACAAGGTATGGCCATTACGAGTTTTTGGTAATGCCTTTTGGGTGACTAATGCACCCGTTGTATTTATGGCATTGATGAATAATGTGTTTAGACCCTACCTGGATAAATTTGTCATTGTCTTTATTGATGATATCTTGGTATATTCTAAATCTGTGAGAACGTGAACAACATTTGAGAAATGTGTTGCAAACCTTGCGAGAGAAACAATTATATGCAAAACTTAGTAAATGCGAATTTTGGTTAGATCAAGTAATCTTTTTGGGACACGTTGTTTCTGGTGATGGAATTAAAGTTGATCCACAGAAAATCGAAGCAGTGATCAAGTGGGAAAACCCAAAAAGTGTTACAGAAGTTCGTAGTTTTCTAGGTTTAGCTGGATACTATCGACGATTTGTTGAGAATTTTTCGCTTATTGCAATTCCACTAACAAAATTACTACGAAAAGATGTTCCTTTCAAATGGACAGATGGTTGCCAAAAGAGTTTCGAAGAATTGAAGAAGAGGCTTACCACTGCCCCAGTTTTGACTATTCCTTCAGGTACCGATGGATTCGTTGTTTACAGTGATGCTTCTTATCAAGGTTTAGGATGTGTTTTAATGCAACACGGTAAGGTTATTGCGTATGCGTCTAGACAACTTAAACCATACGAGATGTCTTATCCTACTCATGACCTTGAGCTAGCTGCGGTTGTGTTTGCTTTAAAAATATGGAGACATTATCTATATGGTTCTACATTTCAAATTTTCACTGATCATAAAAGCTTGAAATACTTATTGAGTCAGAAAGAGTTGAACATGCGTAAGAGAAGATGGCTTGAATTGCTGAAAGATTATGATTGTACTATCGAATATCATCCAGGGAAAGCTAATGTTGTTCTTTGATGCTTTGAGCCGAAAAATCTTATGGTATCTTGTTTCTTATCTCTCGGTGCATGCTTTACCGTATCTACTAGATATGATGAAGATGAATGTTGAATTGAATATAAATGACATGGGTGTTTTATGTGCTTCACTTGGTGTTCGTCCTATGATGATTGAAAGAATTAAACAAGCACAATTTTGTGATGATAAACTGACCAGTATTGCCAAAAAAGTGAAACAAAGAAATAGTACATCATTTGTTCTGAATAGTGATGGTAGTTTGACGATCAATAATCGACTTTGTGTCCCTGATGTTGATGGCTTAAGGCATGAGATAATGGAAGAGGCTCATACTGCACCATATGCCATGCACCCAGGTAGTACAAAAATGTATCAAACCTTAAAGAGCCATTATTGGTGGCCCAGAATGAAGAAAGATGTAGCCGAGTATGTTTCAAAATGCTTAACTTGCCAGCAGATTAAAGCGGAGCATCAGGCACCAGTAGGTAAATTGCATCCATTACCTATTCCTGTTTGGAAGTGGGAGCGTATTACTATGGATTTTCTTTATGGTCTGCCGATGACACCGAGGAAAAATGACGCAGTTTGGGTTATTGTTGATCGACTAACAAAGTCAGCTCACTTTTTACCATTTAGATGGGCTTCTACTCTAGAAAATCTGGCAAAACGATATGTGAATGAGATTGTTAGACTACATGGTGTACCCTTGTCTATTGTTTCAGATCGCGATCCTCGTTTTACGTCTAGATTTTGGGGTAGCTTACAACAAACATTAGGCACTAAGTTACATTTTAGTACAGCATTTCATCCACAGACAGATGGGCAGTAAGAGAGGACTATTCAAACTCTAGAAGATATTCTTCGCGCTTGTGTTCTGGAATTTAAGGGTTCTTGGGATGACTATATTGCGTTGATGGAATTTGCATATAATAATCAACATCATAGCATCATTGGTATGGCGCCTTATGAAGCATTATATGGTAGGAAGTGCAGGAGTCCAGTATGTTGGGATGAAGAGGGAATACGATTACTGGAAGGCCCAGATCTAATTCAAGACACAGTTGAAAAAGTGAAAATAGTTAAAAGTCGATTAAAAGCAGCTCAAGATAGGCAAAAGAGTTATATTGATCAACATAGGCGAGAAATGGAATATGATGTCGGTGAGAAAGTATTTCTTCGTGTTTCACCTTGGAAGGGTATTCTTACATTTGGAAAGAAAGGTAAATTGAGTCCTCGTTATATCGGCCCATATGAAATACTTGAAAAGGTGGGACCATTAGCTTATAGGCTTGCCTTACCACCTGAATTGTCTCAGATTCATAACGTGTTTCATGTTAGTATGCTTCGTCGATACAGATCTGACCCATCACATGTTCTTCGAGATGAACCAGTAGAAATTGCTGATAACCTGAGTTATGTCGAAGAACCAGTTGAAATAGTGGGGTATAAAGAAAAACAACTTAGAAACAGGGTGATTCCACTGGTAAAGGTATTGTGGAGGAATCACTCTAAACAAGAAGCTACATGGGAAACAGAACAACACATGAAAGAACAGTATCCATGGTATTTACCGATACAGGTACAAATTTCGAGGACGAAATTTTTAAGGGGGGAGAATTGTCATGATCCAAAACTTTACATTCAAAAACTATCATGATTAAGTCATTAAGTAAATGCATTTTCATATCACGTTAGATATCAATTGGTTTTATATTAATATAATACTTGACATGGAATTTGGATATTAACTTTAATAGGTATTAGGTGATCATTAACTAATATATATGCATGTAAATGCTTACACACACGTAAGATACACATACTTGACATGTGTACATATATGTATATAATATATATGGATAAGTTTACTTTCAGACAATAGATAAACATTAACACTTACACTAAGAATATTATAATATATAAGTGTATGAAATTTCTACCGACTTAGTCCTTAATTGTTAAGCAATCTAGCTGTAAGATATATATATATATATATAATATTGCATAAAGGATTAGGAAAAAGAAAAAAAAACAAAATCTAAACTAGACAGAATCACGCCATAGAACTCATGACCAGGAGGCTTTGCAATTTCAACTTTTTGGTAAGTACTCTGCTATAATATTTTTGTAGAGGTAATCTATAGTGCTCAAATTCAACTATTAAACTGGGAACTAGAATATCCAATTGTTGGTGTGCACTGTGTATATCTATTATGAGGTTAATGATCTATAAACCTTATTTGACTATTTAATGAATCAAGCTGCTAAATTGCGTGGAAATTAGTTAATGAGAAAGCTCTAGACACTTAATTCATTGAGTTTCTCTTTAATTCCTGGTGTGATTAATTATTGATTGGTATTTTAAGATAACGATAATAATAATAAATAAAATGAAACAATATCATACGAAATAGTTGATTTCTAAATGTTATATATATATATATATATATAGTATTCTGACTACTATTAATGGTTAAGTGTCAAAAAGTTAAGAACTTGCAATTCAGAATTTCCATTTGGGTGCAACTGACTTAGTAACAATATAATAATAATATAAAATGAAATAGATATATGTGAGATAATTCTAACCGTATATTTATACAATACATCGTTATAGAGCTATAGGAAGAGCTATAGGAAGATAATGAAATCGAACAGACATACACCTCTAATTGAATTAATAATCATATCACCTAACATTTCCTTTGTATGGGTATGTCATAAATAACATACACAAGATATTGTAATTTTAAATCTATGATATTTTAAAATGACTGTATTTCATATTTATCAATTATCAGTAGGTCAAAATCTTGACAAGGAAGCGTACAAGGACAACTAGACAAGGTCATCGAATTAAGGGCACCACTTGTGAGTATAATCTTTTAGCTTGTTATTTGACTTGTGTGCTTATATGATTAATGCGTTGGAAAGAATTGTTTACTTATTTGGCTACAATGATTAGTAGCTTATCGTGCCTTAATGTGGATTGCATGATTCTCTATGATGATATTGTGATGAAATTGAGATATATTGATCTCTATGTGATGAGATGGATATAAAATTGAGATATATGATCTCTATGTGATGAGATGGATATAAAATTGAGATATATGATCTCTATGTGATGACATTGAAATGGAATTGAGATATGTGATCTCCAATGATGTTATTGATATGGAAATGAGATATGCGATCTCTACAGATGTTATTGATACGGAAAGCAAATATGTGATTATGGAAATGCATTCATCAGAGATTAATGGATTCTGTTATGGCCACTAATGACCTTGAATCACGAATTACGATCATCGATCCGAATTTACGGATTACAGAGTACCGTATGGCCACCCTGAGTTCACTGAACTCTACGTGAAATAAAGAATTACAGAGTGCCATGGCCATCTTCGTGATCACGATTTATTCTTGGTATTAGTTGGCCATAACAATAAAAAGAATATGACTAAGCACGTGCATTTATGTGGTTATGAATATTATGAATAAAGAGTGTGAAATGATGGTGATTGTGACAATATGCTTGTGTGATGTTAAATAACTTGTTATTGGATTATACTTCTTGAGCTTGCAACTCACCAAATGCAATGTTGTCAATTTTTAGTTCTTTGTAGATAAAAGTTGATCCGTGAGGTGGGAAAGAAGTTAAAGCATGGATCAAAGGTCGCCGGGGATTTCCATCCTTCTCCTCCTCGGCTCATCATTTGCATTTCATATAGGGAGTCTATTTTGGTCTCGTATATAAAAGAGCACGGTCGTTAATGTTATGTAATATGGATAAATGCACGTGTGTAAATATATGTTGTGAAATCTTCTAAAGTGATTCCGCTTGCGAAAAGAAAAGGTTATAGTTGATGATTAACGTATTAATCTTATGTGCGATGCGGTTGTACTTTTATGAACTATAGTTTTGTGCTATATAAATACATGTTACGGGGGTAAGGGTGTTACGATTAAGTTTGGTATCGAGCCGGGTAGGGTTACGTAGATCATGGCATGACATGTGCATTATCATTAAATATTATACGAAAGTTACAATTTCTGTCATATTATAGGCAAAGGGTTGTGAGTCAAGAAGCACATGTACATAATGATGAGCAAAGTGTTCACGGAGGGGAAGGAGCAGCCGAGCCAGAGTCACACTCATCTCATTCACCTACGTATCATGTGCATGGAATACCTGCTCATTTTGGGTATCCACCTTATCCACTGGTAAATCCCCATGAACCACGTGAAAGAAAATATGATAAACTTAGAAAGATGGGAGTGTTGAATTTGTGGGTACTACTTTTGACCCGGCGGAGGTCGAAACATGGTCTTTGAAACGAGCGAAAAGGGTTCTAAACTTGATGAAATGTACTCTGAAGAAAAGTTTGATTATGTAGTATCACTCCTTCCGAGGAAATGCGTATGATTGGTGGGAGACTATACCACATAGTATTGTTCAACCACCTGTATTGACATGGGATGATTTTCTAAGAGAATTTCATGATACATACTTGCCGAAGGTTACAGAGATCCAGAAAGAAAAGGAGTTTCTAGAACTTAAACAGGGAAATCGATCGATTGCTTAGAGTATGAAGTGTTGTTTAATCGACTTTCTCATTATGCCTTACATATGGTAGCCACGGAAAAGAAGAAATGTACTAGATTTGAATTTGGACTCCGATTTGCTATTCAAATCGTATTACACCTACTGAGATATGGAGTCTTATAGTAAGTCGAGCCAGCTGATGTACGTCTTTGAGAAATTGGAAACGAATCAAAACAAAACTTTCAAAAGATAATATAAGAAGAGGCACGGTGATGAAACGGGAGGATTTAGAACTAGAAAGCAATTTACGCCGCCTACACAGAGGAGTTTCCCGAGTAGTTCAAAAAGTGGTAGTTTTAGGGCGCAACATCAACCAAGAAGAGTGTTGGTTCTACACCACCGCTTCCACATGTGCACATTGTGGTAAGAATCATTATGGAGAATGTAGATTGCTTACGGAAAATGTTTTTGATGTGGTGAACCTGGACATATAGCAAGGAATTGCACAAAACCACGCGAGAACCCACATTGAGCAAACTAGATTTAGTGGTTTCAATCCTAATAGAGGTAGAGGTCGAGGAAGATTCGGTATAGGAAGAGGCGCTAGTACGGTGGAAAGTCAAGCGAGCGGACAACAAGGCCGGCTCGAGTTTTTGCTATGACTCAAAGAAGAAGCTAAAGCTGCACCAACCGTAGTTTCTTGGTAATCTTTCAATCTCTCGATACAAATGCTTATGTTTTATTTGATCCAGGAGCAACACATTCATTTGTTTCACAATCATTTGCATCACATTTGGGTAATAAACCGAAACATTAGGCTATGATTTCTTGGTTCGAACCCCAAAGATAGGAAGTGTGGTGATTGTAAATACTGTATATCGTGATTGCAAAATTGTGATCGATGAATCAAAATTGAGTGCTAGCTTACTTGTTATGCCCTTAAGAGATTTCGATGTGATTTTGGGTATGGATTGGTTAACTGAACACCATGCTAAACTGGATTGTTTTACAAAAGAGATATTGTTAGAGCTTCCTGATCAGACGCAGATTGTATTTAAAGGGGAAAGAGAAATTTTGCCTACATGTATAATATCTGCATCTACAGCTTTTAAAATGATTAAGAAAGGCTGCGAATGTTACTTACACGTAATAGACACACGTTTATGTGGTTTGAAACTCGAAGACACTCCAGTGGTTAAAGAGTATCCAGATGTATTTCTCGATGATTTACCCGGATTACCTCCAGATAGAGATATAGAGTTCACCATTGAATTACAACCTGGTACAGCGCCAATTTCTATCCCTCCTTATCGTTTGGCACCTGTTGAGTTACAAGAATTAAAGACCCAGCTACAAGAACTGTTGGATAAAGGATATATTAGACTGAGTGTTTCGCCATGGGGTGCACCTGTGTTGTTTGTTAAAAAGAAAGATGGTACACTGAGATTGTGTATAGATTATCGGCAGTTGAATCGAGTAACAGTAAAGAATAAATATCCATTGCCTAGAATAGATGATTTATTTGATCAGTTGATTCCGCTTGTGAAAAGAAAAGGTTATAGTTGATGATTAACGTATTAATCTTATGTGCGGTACAGTTGTACTGCTTATGAACTATAGTTTTGTGCTATATAAATACATGTTACAGGGGTAAGGGTGTTACAATATGAGCATGCAGTTATTGGTACAATTCTCTCCACACTCAATGTCGGAAGTGTTGTGGTCACTTTCTTCCCCAACTTCGTAGTATCTTGAGTGATCCAACCCTTGCATTGGCTTTCAAGGTGAAAGTTCAACTTTCTGGAGCAAATCAGAGCTCAAATTCCATCGTAGCAACCCTTCATCAGCAAGTTGTATACTGGTTGCAAGATCACAACCTAGATCTGCAGAATCAAGGCATAAAAGATGCTTTGATGGTCCTTTTTTTTAAATAAATGCGATAATATATATAAAAATGAAAAAGAGTATTCCTGATCACAGGCTGATCAGGTAACCAAAGTAAAGCCTGTTAACAAAGACAAAAGAAAATAACGAAATGGTCACAAGCCGACCATATGGCTGAATGGTTGGGGCCTCGTTAAAACCTTCCAAGGTAAAACCCACCTATGTGGGAAAAACCCCTGGAAGGAAAAAGAGTACCCCCCATGATAAAAGCGCCCCAAAAGCCGACAAGACTGAAAATGCGACGCACTAAGGAACAAACCTATAATTCGATTGGCCCACATAATCCTGAGTGAGGGATCGGGATAATGGACGCCGGGGCGAACCCCACCACGTATCCACCGCGACGACTTGCTTAGAATATCTGCTACCCGGTTTCCTTCCCTAAAGATGTGCGAGACCACAAAATCCATTTGAGAAAGAAGGTGGAGAGTGTATCTCCACATACTCAAATGGCGCCAAGGAACACTAATGGATTTCTTACGCAGCAACTCCACCACATACACCGAGTCCGACTCCAGCCATAGTTGGTTCCAACCCTTCGAGGACGCGTATTGGATGGCCCGCATAGCCGCTGTAAGTTCCGCCTCAAAAGCAAAACCAAAACCACATCGTTCCACGAAGCACCCGCGAAAAAACCCCCTACAGTTGCGAAAGACACCAGAAGCTGTGAGATTTCCGGGTGCCCCCGTAGCGCTACCGTCTGTGTTAACTTTGATCCATCCCGGCAACGGTTTCTGCCAAGTGACTTGCACAATCTTCGGGGCCTGTCTAGGGCACCCAGGAACACGAAGTCTGCGGAGAATGAAGAGGTCCTGTTGATCATTGTGCATGCAACCTCTGTCCAAGGAAGATGACTCCAGAATTAGGACACGAAGGCGTAGGATGGCCGCCTCCAGAGTCCAAGTCTTGTTGTTGAAGGTCAAGTCATTTCTGATTTCCCAGATGAGCCAAATACCGGAAAGAACAGCCGCGCGCCAAAGAAAGCCCACCTGATCACTGAAATGAAAACGCATCAAACGCACCAGAAATTCATTAAAGCTATAAGCCCTAAAGTAATTGATATTAAAGGCATCAAAAATCCACTGCCATAGGGCCTCTGCAAAACCACAAGAGACAAATAAATGATCAACAGATTCATTGTTAGCACAACAAAGACCGCAAACCGAGGGTCCTGTGAAGGAGCCACGCGAACGCAGAACGTCTAAAACCGCAAGACGATTGTGGATAGCCCGCCAAGCCACAATTGAACGTCTTTTCGGAATGTGAGGAGACCAAATCCGGAACCCCAATGAACCGTTGGGCGAGGACGCAAAATGTGTAGCGATTTCGGTGATACAACCATCATCGAGTGAAGCCACACCCGTGTATCCGACGATCTTTGAGCGATGGGGACTCTAACAATATCTCGGACCATATCCAAATAAGCATCAATGAATGAGAAAGTAAAGTGCCATGACCCATCATAAAAATAATCCGAGATGCGATGTCGAAATAAGTGTCTCAGACTCCTCAGAATCCCAATCCTATCGGAATGATGTAACCCAACCAATTATCCAGCCCGAGACGAACTCCGGAATTGCATCCCGAATCCAAATGATAGTCCTCCAAGAAACCCGAGATCCTAGGCGAATCCCTCTCCGGATGGAAGAGGGGATGAAAGAACGGCGTGGAGATCCATCGAAAGCCAAGAAACGCTACGGAGGATGTTGTAAACCAAAGAGTTTGAAGTCATAATCTTCCATCCCAACTTCATAAGGAAAGCATTGTTGGCGACCACAATAGACCGTGCGCCCAAACCGCCTTCCGCCCGCGGCATGCAACAACGGCTCCAATTAACCACCACAGATCCTTTCGAGTTCACATCGCCAGTCCAGATGAAATTACGCATTGCCTTTTCCATTTGCTTTGTAACAAAGTTCGGGCCACTTGTATACCATCATCGTGTGCACAAAGGAGCCGTAATCACCGAATTCACCAAACAAATGCGGCCAGGCAATAGACAGAGCGAACCTTTCCACCTTCGAACTTGAAAATAATCTTGTCGAAAATGGATTGAAGGCCGCCACTTTGGCGCACCCTTGAAGATGGGGGCGCCCAAGTAGATTGTAGGGAAAGCGCCCATATGCATCCCACTAATCGTCCGAATACGACCTCGCACATGATTGGAAACCCGGCCTCCAAAAAAAACTTTAGATTTATTAGGATTGAAAATCGACCGACATGTTTGCATAGAGGTTAAGTATCGAATAATGGCACGTGCCTTTGCCGAGGATGCCCCACACATAATCACAATGTCATCTCGCATACATAATGGATGAGGGAAAACCACCGATTAGGCGCCGAAAAGGTCAAGTAGATTCTTGTTAACCGCGTCCTCGACCAATCTACTCGAACGTCCTCCGCGATGCAAAATAGCGAGAGAGATAACGGATCTCCCTGTCGAACCCCTCGAAAGCAAGAGAAATAACCCATTGGCGACCCATTCAGATCAAATTCTGAAGATCAAGGATGATCTCAATCCGGTGAATGAACACTTCGAGAAACCAAAGCGGCGTAACACGTGAATCAAGAAGCCCCGATTAATCGTATCAAATGCCTTCCGGATGTCAATCTTTAAGATCATATTGACATCATTACGACAATATTGAACCCCTCCGAGACCAACGCAATACAATCATGGATCTGCCGCCGGGATAAAGCCAAACTGGGTAGGCGACAAGTAAGAAGAGATGATCGAGCCCAGCGTCGCCGAGAATCTTGGTAATAATCTTAAAAAGGAAATTGCTCATCACGATCGGTCTAAAGTCTTCCACCGCATTAGCTTCCTTGGTTTTTGGGATGAGTGCCATAAAACGCATTCGGACCACGGGAAGGAAGCCATGATGAAAAAATGTCGGATGGCGGCCACCACCTCCTCGAAAATGATATCCCAAAAATGATGATAAAATCTCCCATCGAAACCATCGGGCCTGGGGCACTTTGTCCAAACCCATATCAAATGTCGCCTCTTTCACTTCGGATATCAAGGAAGGAATTGCCGTCAAAAGGGCATTATCAACCATGCTTGACTATCGGAGAAATAAGATGATCGACCAAAGTGTAGTCCGAAGTGGTTTGCCCTGTCCGCGAAGAGGTCCGTATAGAAGGAGATAATGTGATTCCCAAGTGCCACCGGGTCCTCTATATAACTACCATCAACCATCAAACCTTGTATCCGTGGCGCCCATTGCGAATCGACGGCGACGATGGAAAAAAGTTGTGTTACGATCTCCATCCTTTAACCAATCCGATCGTGATTTCTGAAGGAATTCTCGATCGCATAAGCAACGTGCGAGACAGCGCCGATCGCGCCTAACTCCATATCCTTGCGAGCCTCGGTGAAACCGTCGATTCAATATCTGCTGAATCGACGAACCCTTTCCATCGATAATCCACCCGACGATTTACATCCCCAAAAACTTCCTTATTCCAAACCTTAATCGTATGTCGCAATCTCTTGAGTTTCCACATGACGCGTTGCAATGGATTAGGCGATGCGCACGGATCGCCCAAGAGGTAGTCACAATATTCCCGAAAGAGTCGTGATGAATCCACATGCGTTGAAAACGAAAAGGAGACGGACCCACGATAGTGGGATTAGAACAAGAGACCAAAATAGGGTGGTGATCGGAGCCAATGCGAGGAAGAACTAAACCCTTAACAACTTGCCAAAAAGAGAAGAATTGACCGGTTGCTAGGGCTCGATCCAACTTAGCCTCGAAGGAGAGATAGAGGCCTTCGGGGAGCACCAAGTAAATGAATTCCCGTAGTCGGCACCGCAAATAAACCTACATCCTCCAAGAAGTCCCCGAAATCGACAAGAAGCCTGGGATAAGGTACTACGCGCAACGCTCATGATGTCCCAACACAACATTGAAATCCCCAATAAACAAAGAAATCGGTAAGACCCAAATTCCTCACATCCAACCAAAGGGCACGACGAGCAACATGATCACACAAGCCATGAGCAAAACCAACATGGAAAACCATAGAGCCAGTTTGAACTTGCAAAATAATACACTGAGAAGAAGACCAAACCTGATTATGGACAAATACTCGCATCGCATAGGACCCAAATATCCGGCGCCCGTTCCCTAAGCTTTGAGCAACAAACCCGAGACCCAAGCTACTCCGGTAAGAATACGAAATGGATGAAATGTCCACCTTAGGTTCGCAAATGGCTAAAATAGAAGGTTTATGTTTGTGACATAAAGCCTTAAGAACATTACGAGATGTAGTGTTCCCAATCCCCCGGATATCCAGAAGATGCAATTCATTGAGACGGCGGGGAATGTGGCGCCCGTGTCGATCGCACGGTAGAAACTGGCATGTGGTGCGTTGCAAAGTTTGACAATTGAGAGTTACCCATTTCATCTGCATAATCTGCCCATCTCTTGGAAGCCGCAAAGTTCATGTCATGTGGTTCTTGGCTCTCTGGTTCAATAGTAATGTCATGAACTGGGGGCGACGGACCCGACGTAACACTCCGGAGAATTCTAGATTTAGCCGAGTCCAAGGATCTATCCCGGAAGGCACGGCTTAGGGCTCGAATAGGCTTCCCCAAAGGATACTGAACTGTAATAGGCATAATAGTGGAGACCGTGCCGGTGTTGGAAGTAGTAGCCTTGGGAGATGACTCCATAGCAGGATAATCGGCCTGGCAATCTGCGGAATGCTGATCCTGGGAGTCGACTGAACCAAGAGCCGCAAAGGTGTTATTAAGGTGGATATCCGTAGAGCAAGTGACTATTGCGCGGGTAGGAGAACCAGCATGCATAGTCGAACCCATTTTTCCCATCGAGTCATCAATTCCTTACCCTTGTCTCTGCCGCACAGATAAAACCTTGCGCGCCCTGGATCGCCCTCTCTGCACAGAACTAGGACGAGTAGTTGGCGCCCGGGGGCGTCCCTGGTCAGGAGAAGCACGCCTTTCTGTATCCGGATAGCCCGCATTATTAAGACGACAAGAGGCTGTCGAATGTCCCGTAATGCCACATCTCGAACAAAACTCAGGGAGTTTCTCATAACCGATTGACACAAAGGAGCACTGGCCAATGCGTTCCACCATAATGTGATCCTCCAACGGCTTAGAAAGATCAATATCAACCAAAACCCGAACGAAATGCCCCAGAGAACCATCCAAATGCTGATCAATTTGCAATGGATTTCCAATAGCACTGGCAATCCCCATAATGTTCTTGGGGTCCCAGTATTCCAAACTAAGCTCGAAGATGCGTACCCAAACGCTGGCCACCGAGGTTTGCACCTTATAAGGATTGAAATCCGGAACCCAAGGAGAGAGACGAATAGTTCCCGGGTTAAGCGCCCAAGTGGTGCGAAATTGAGCACGAGTACGATCCTGCGCATTAGACAATTTCACACAAAAAAATCCCTTGCCCAAGGGAATTAGTTTCCAGTTATTCTTAATACCCCAAAGCTCAGAAAGTTTTTTGTGCAAAAGCATAGTAGCCCATGGCTTATTACCTTTCCCCAAAATAACCCGCCCGATCAGAGAATACGAAAATTGAAGAAGAAGACGTTGTTGGTAAACATTTTCGTCAATAGTAATTGAATAATAATCCCCTTTCCTAACAGGTTTAGGGATAAAATGTGTATTACCAGAAACCAAATTGGAAAATGAGGTAATATTACCTGGGGCCTGGAGAGGAGCTGAATCCATAGTGTAGGGGTTGCCTGAAACAACTTTAGCGAACGTGTTCCTCAAATTAAAGTGAGCGTAATGGTCCGAGATTTGAGGGTTCGATTCACTAGGGAGGCCATTGCGGAGGTGCTTCCGGCCATTTGAATAGCATTATTGGGAGGGCATGTAGGGGTGGAGGCCGGGAGTATGTTGCACATTGAGATAAGCCGATTCTGAACGAGTCCCAACACATTAGCGGTGTCGGACAAATGAAAGGTTGAGGACCGGTTCGGATGTAAACAAGTACTCGGGGATGTATGACAACATTGGAAGATGAGAATGGAGAAAAAGACGAAGTTATGGCCGCATACGGGTGCGTGTGGGCCCGAATCGCCGGCAAATAGTGACCTGCGGAGCGGTAGCATCACCAGAATGGATGGGCTAGGTCCACTCGTTTCGACCTCCTGAGCAATATTTCCTTCTTCGACGAAGGCCAAATCGGCCGTTTTAGGGGTCAAACGGGCATTCAAAGTACGAAAATCCATTTTCGGATCCCCAATTTGGGTTTTATGATTCGGGCACAATCAGGTCGATTGGAGGGAGGAATTTGTGCGTCTAGGAGTGAATTTGACGATGGTGTGGCCAATTTTGGGATTGGGTATGTATTTGGGTCGGAAATGGAGTTCGATTGAAAGTTAGGATTTTTTGGTAAAATGCCGATTGTTGCTTGGAGACGCAATTGGAAAGCACAAATTGATGATCGGGCATGGAAGCCCATGAGGAGGCGATCAAAACCTGTGGTGGCACGTCCATTTTGGTGGTCGGAATCGGCGCCGGCGAAGGTTCGAAGATAGCGCCTGAAAATGTGCGCGATTTCGACTTTCTTGGCCAAAATTGACGATGTTACCGGCACTATTTCCTCGGTGTGAATGTAGTTGGGGTCGCTGAGGGGGAATTACATATTTCGGTATGATTCCGGCGTTGTAGTGGCCGGAAAACGGCTGGTCAACGGTCATAGATAAAAGTCAACGATTTAGTTGGTTTCTCATTCGCTGCCCTTGATTCGGAAAAGAGTTTACGATCACTGCTAAGGATCTAGCGGAGCACTCATGCTTTGATGGTCCTTGCTAAGTCTGGATTTGACATCACTACAATTGTCTAGATACCCAGACAAATCAAGAGAAAAGAATTGGAGCAACTTGTTCCAAAAGAATGGATCACCAACTATGAGTCCCTTCACCAACTGTTAGAAATGGTGCAAGCAACCGACTTTAAATTTCAAAGGTTGGAGGATGGACGTGTGAAGACTCTCAATCAGACACCATCAAGCATAAGACCTTTAAATCTCGAATTTCAGCTAATGGTTTATCCAGTTGAGGGCAATGCATCAAAAAGCATTCCAATCGCATGTTTTTTCCCAAATGGATCCCATATTTACACTGGTAGAGTTAATGGACATTTTTAATGGGATGTTGATCCATCCATGTGTGATCCAGAATGTTCTTGGGGAGAAGAATCAGACTCTGATGAAGAAGAGTATATACGGAGAAGATGCAGAAAGAAGAAAAACACAAGGTCGCCACGTTGCAGACCAGATGATCAACTCGACCCGCCAGATCCAAATCCACAACTCTTACCATCTTATAGAAAAGGGTTAGCTATCCTCCTACTCCTCCTATTGTCCAACCTTGTTTCATGTTCAAATATGAAGCACAGTTCCCACCTCTAGCACATTTTTCTTATCTTTATTTCCTAGTTATAGTTCCAAATATGAATCACCTCCTTTATCTCCTTCAAATTATCCTACTTAATTAGGCATGGCTTCAAGTATTCCACTTGATAGCCAACAACCTCCAAAGAGTCACCAAATACATCCATCCTCTTCCAAGACTGAAGAGAAAAAACCAATAGAATTCTTCATGGCCAGACCATCTCTGATCTCTGAAAATAATCCAATACCACTTTCAGAAAAATCAGACCCTGAAGAAACCACCACTAATCTAAAAGAGAATCAGATTATGAGGATGCCAAATCATCCCTATTGGGAGAAGAATCTTATGATGTTGAGTCTGAACCAGATGTTGATCTATCTGCTATACTTATGGCCAGATATACTCTAGAACAAGCTAACAATATACTAAACCAGTATCTGAAAGTTCTGAAGAAGATATTGAACCAGAAGCAGGACTACATCCCCATCCTTCACATCTATCCTCCAAACCAACAAATGGTCCATGGTTTTCTTTTGATGATGTTCCAATTCAGAAGAGAAGAGAAAGATTACACTATTTTGCAGCAAGGATTTATCTCCAGCTAACAAAAGAAGGAGTCAATCTGAAGTAAATCCATATGGAATTCTCTTCAAGATTTGTTGGTATCCTACGCAAATGGTTTCAAATCCTTGGTGAGTATCGATAACTCCAACTTTATAATGCTTCAACTCCATCACTTATTCTTGGAGAAATTCACCAAGAGTTTATTGGAGATATTACTATTATCAAAAGGTTGGCAGAGAGAGAATATTTTGCCATGAAATGTTGTTCTCTGACATGAAAAGATTTGGATAGACATTTCAAAAGAATGTCAGAAAATACAATGATCCAAATCTCAAACATGTCTATTTGGCATCTCTACCCAAAGAACTACAGCCTGAGTTACACATAATCATTCAAGCTTCCAAGAGGGAAGTCTCACGAATTCTGATATACAGAATGAATCCTGATATACTTCCTAAAGATGCTTGGCAAAGTCATCACGAATACTTATATGCAAATGATGGACAAACATTTCATACCTCACTCATTACAAAGAAGCCGATTGGAATTCAACTCTTTCCTGGATCGTACTATATGGATGAAGATTATTTGCGCAGACTCCATGGACAAGATATCTTGATGGGCTTCGATTTGTTCTTCCAAACTAAAAGTCTAAAGATTCTACCTCATGGGTTGAAGTACAAGAGACAATTCTAACCTTACACCATTATCCGAAGATGTTTACTCTATCATAAGCACCTCCGAATATGGAGATATTACAAACCCGCTTCTCAAGTGTTGTTCGGACTCCCATGCTGATTTTCATCACCCAACACCACTTTGGAAAAATCCAAAGTTCTTTATTCAACTCCCTTTCAAAAAGAATGAAGATGTCAATGCTACCAAGGCCACTCATCCTGGAATGACTCCAGAAGAACTGAACCTTGCAAGGCAAGAACGCAACCAACTATTAGCACTTGGACTCATTGAGCCTACGAAGTCCAATTGGGCTTGCCCTGCATTCTACGTCAACAAAAGAGCGGAACAATTATGATGGAAAAGTGGCTTGTTATTGATTACAAAACTCTTAACCATTTCCTCCTTGATGATAAGTTCCTTTTACCAAAAACTCAATTGCATTTTTCCCAACTCTCTAAAGCCCAAATCTTTTCAAAGTTTGATTTAAAGTCAGGGTTTTGGCAACTGGGGATTGTCCCAAAGGATAGATATAAAACTGCGTTTTGCCTTCCTACAGCCCAATACCAATGGACATTCATGCCATTTGGTTTGAAGGTTGCACCCTCCTTATTCAAAAAAACAATGACCCAACTTTACGAACCTATCCTCATACCAACCTAATCTACATTGATGACATTTTTACTATTCTCATCAAACAAACAAGATCATGAGGCGTTGCTACACCAATTCTTGGATATTGTTCGGTCACATGGTATCCATGCTATCTGAAAAGATGAGCTCTATCAGTAAAAAAAATATTGAGTTTTCGGGAATGAACATAATTGATGGAGAGTATCGGCCCGGTCTACACATTGCTCAGGAATTGCTAAAGTTTCCGGATGAAAACTTGTCAATCAAAGAGATTCAACAATTCCTTGGAATTGTTAATTATATAAGAGATTTCATTCCGAATTGCTCCAAATACACTAGCCATCTTTCAAAGTTGCTCAAGAAGAATGCTCCATCATGGGGATCTTCCCAGACCAGAGCAGTTCAACAACTCAAGCAAGTATGTTAGAATCCTTCGCCATATCCCAAGTACAAGATAAAAGATTCTCCAGACTGATGCTAGTGATGAATATTGGGGAACCGTTTTGCTTGAAAAAGAAGATGGGGAAAGTCTTTTATTATTGACATGCAAGTGGACAATTCAAAGATTCTGAGAAGCATTACTATGATATGTTGTCTACAAAGAAATTCTTGTTGTGAAGAATGGGATCAAGAAGTTTGAATTTTATCTTATTGGTCGCCATTTTATAATCCATACGGATAATACATCATTTCCAGCAATTATAGAGCTCAAGAACAAGGGTGGTCCAGAGAAACAATTGTTGAGACTTAAATATTGGTTTTCCAAGTATCAGTTCATAATTCAACTTACAACAAATATCTTTCAAAAGGTATTTTGCCAATTATATTAATGGCATAACCTGAAGGCCAATTTCCCCAACAAAAACACCTTTTCATGGACCTAAGTGATTTACAAAATTATGCAAGCATATTTTATCACTTAGCCAAATTTGTTGTTCAAGTTAATCTCCCTTTCGAAAGGGCATGTTTTTTTTCCAAATAAACCTTTCTATGGGATCCTTACCATTTCCACTACTACTCCTATTCCAAAAGATAGCCTATGGTACTTGTGGTGTCTTTCCACCCTTGTGGGGAAAACCCTTGGGAGGGAAATGAGTAGCCCCCATGAATGAAAAAAGCGTCCAAAAATGGGAAAAGAAACCTGAAGCCAGGACACACTAGGTAACAAACCTATAGTTGGATTGGCCAACATAGTCATCAGTGAGATAATGTACGAGATCCGCAGGCGGGACGCCCCACCATTTACCGTACTCGTACTCCATCTTCTTGCTCAGCATGTCTGCCACCTGGTTGCCTTCCCGAAAAATATGTGAGACCACAAAATCCATATGAGCTAGAAGATGCAAGGTGTATCGCCAATTGCTAAGATGGTGCCACGGGACCTCCGCCGATCTCTTCTCCAGCAAGTTCACCACATACATCGAATCCGACTCCGCCAAAGTTTTGTCCATCCCTTGACAAAAGCATACTGAATCGCCCACATTGCTGCGACTAATTCAGCTGAGCATACCCCGAGCCATAATGATTCACGAAGCACCCCCGAAAAAAACCTCTACAATTCCGGAAAACCCCGGAAGCGGTGAGATTGCTCGGCGCCCCCGAAGAACTTCCATCCGTATTCACTTTGATCCAACTCGAGATGGGTTTTTGCCAGTTAACTTCCACGATCTTCGGTGCTTGTCTAGCCCGTCCAGGAACTCGCAGCCTACGCAGGATGAGAAGGTCCTGATTGTCATTGTGCATGCATCCCCGATCCAATGCTGATGATTCTACAATGAGTACCCGAAGATGGAGAGTCGCCGCATCCACTGTCCATATATTGTTGTGAAAAACCAGCTCATTCCGGATATGCCAAATGAGCCATATGCAGGAAAGGATAGCCACATGCCAGAGGAAAGTAACCTGCTCACTGAAATGAAAGTTCATTAGCTGCACCAAGTATTCATTAAAGCTTAGCCTCAAATGGGTGGACGTTGAACGAATCAAAAGTCCATCGCCAGAGATTCCGCTGCAAAGACACAAGAAACAAATAAATGGTCAACTGATTCAGCAAAGGCCCGACAAAGGGCGCAAACTGAAGGCCCAGTAAAACTCCCCCTGGCCCATAATAAATCCAAGACAGCCAATTGATTGTGGATAGCCCGCCAGGCCACCACCGATCACCGTTCCGGGATGTGGTGCGACCAAATCCAAGAACCCCCCACTTGACCACCGGATAATGGGGACGCACATGATCATATGCTGCCTTCGAGGTAACCAAACCATCTTCTGGGTTCAACCATACACGTGTATCCCTTGAATTAGGGGCAATAGAGACGCGCACGATAGCCTGGACCATATCCAAATAAGCTTCCACAAACGAGAAGGTGAAGTGCCAGGACCCGTCATAAAAGTAGTCCGAAATGCGATGATGAAATAAGTATCTATATTCCTCTGGGATACCAATTCTGTCTGCTATAGAATAACCCAGCCAGTTATCAATCCAAAATAATACTAACACTGATTTCAACTAACCGCCACCGACCCCTTCGAATTAACATCCGCAGTCCAAATGAAGTTACGCATGGCCCTTTCCATTTGCTTGAGCAGAGTGCGGGGCCATTTGTAAACCATCATTGTGTGCACAAACGAACTAGTAATCACCAAATTAACGAGGCAAACTCGACCAGGAAGGGAAAGTGAAGTACCTTTCCATCTTCTGAATTTGAGAATGACCTTATCAAAGACGGGCTGTAGATCCACAACCTTAGGGGCACCCTTGAAGATCGGTGCGCCTAGATATATGGTGGGAAACGTCCCGAGCTGAATTCCCATGATATCTTGCACCCTCCCACGGACATGCGATGAGACCGGGGAGCCAAGGTAAACTTTAGATTTACGAGGGATGAACGCTTGGCCCAAATTATCCACATAAAGGTTGAGAATCTAAAGAAGGATACGGGCGTTGGCTGAAGAAGTCCTACACATAATAACAATGTCATCCGGGTATAAGATGATGATGGAAAGATAATTCGTCTGGGTGCCATGAATGGATCTATCCGATTTTGATCAACCGCAACTTCAATAAATTTACTAAGTACTTCCTCCGTGATGCAAAACAGTAACGGGGATAAAGGATCACCTTATCTGACCCCTCTAAAACAGGGAAAATACCCCACCAACGTCCCATTTAGTAGCACTGATATTCTGGACGACCGAAAAATAACATCCACCCAGTGAACAAAAATTTCTGAGAAACCAAAGCGGCGTAAAATGTGTAGTATGAAATCCCTTTTCAATGTATCAAACGGCTTATGGATATCAATCTTCAAGATCATATTCGCATTCGAACGACCATGCAAGACATTGAACCCTTCCGGGACCATGGCAATATAATCGTGAATCTGCCTCCCCGCAATAAACCCGAACTGCGTAGGAGATAAATAGGTAGCAATAATCGAACCCAAACGCGTAGCCAATATCTTAGTAATAATTTTGAATAGAAAATTACTCATAACAATTGGGCAAAAGTTCTCAATAACATTAGCATCCTTAGTCTTTGGGATGAGCGCCATGAAGCTAGCGTTCTGTAATATCCACAAAATTTGGGGTAAATTTACAATTAGGGTTCACAATTGGGGATTCAAATCCCTAATTCTATAATTAGGGCAGATTCAATTTAGGGTTTTTTTTAACTCTTAATTAATCAGTTTTTGTTTATATTTATTATAATTCAGAAAATTATTAATAATTATAAATACAAAACATCAGTTATTAATAATCAGTTTTTCACACAACTTCTCTACAAATTTCATTCAGGTAAAAATTCCATTGTTTATGTTCTTTCCCGCTCTGTTTCTTCTTACAACTTTGACAGAAACCCTAATCACCCCAAACCCACTGAAACACACCAACCTAGCCACTAATCCCAAATTCTGGTTATTCTCTAACAATTCCAAAACAAAAAGAGAGAAGAAGAAGAAAATCTGAAAATTTTCGATTCCATTACAAAAAATCCGGTCGCTGCTTCGTATTTCGTGTGCCGTTCACTGCCTTTCATGTCTTCTGGGTTGTGAGTTACAGAAAAAAAAAAAAAAGAAAAAAAAACGAGAGAAAGAGGAAAGAAATCGGGGCGAGAAAAGTTGAGGAGATGGAGATATACTATTTTCTTAAAAGGAAAGGGGATGATGGTGTGGGATTAAAAAAAGAATGAGATAGACAGCCGGACTGGACATGGGCGTAAGTGTAAGAATGAGGAATTGGAATTTTTGGGCTTGGGCTTTTCTACACAAATTGAGGGTTATAGCCAGCCTTTTTCCAACCCAACCCAATATCTCCTATTTTCAATTTTAGTTCTTCAATTTCAATTTCTAACCCATCCAAATTTCTTAAAATAATTTTATTAATTATATTTTTATATATAATATATGTAGGAATCGAGTATCACGAGGATTAGAATAATCACTTTTATATTCTACGAGGATTAACGATATCGATTGAGGTGGGGATTTTTAAATTCTTGTCTTTATATAATGTTTCACGCGAGTATTTTCATTTATATATGATATGCGAGAGGAACTAGTCGGGGGCCGTAAATAGGTGCAGGATCAAAAGTATCCTCGGGTTAAGCCCCGTACTAAATTTATTAACTGGCCAGTCAGAGGAAATCACAGAGGAAAATTACATGTTTTATTATAAATGTTTATGCTTGTATGATTTATTATGTATTGACAAAAGTTGGTCCCTATTGAGCAAGTGGAAGCTAACCCCTTCATTTTTATAATTTTTCAGATTAAGGAGTCGGGCTGAAGATACGTCAGTGCTGGCGCCATCTTATCTATTGGCGCCAACCTTGCATCTGCTTAGTGGCATTGATCTTGTAGTCTCTCATATCTTTCGCGAAGGTAATCGGGTGGCAGACATGCTGAGCAAGAAGACGGAGAGTGGCGCTGTGGGCGTCCCGCCTGGGACACTGCTTCACTACCTCACTGATGATTATGTTGGCCAATCCACCTATAGGTTTGTTACTTAATGTGCCACCGCTTCAGGTTTCTTTTATAGGCGCCTTTTTTACTGGGGGGTACTCTTTTTCCTTCCAAGGGTTTTTCCCAAAAGGGTGGGTTTTACCTTTGAAGGTTTTAACGAGGCCCCAACCATTCAGCCATTTGGTCGGCTTGTGACCACTTCGTTTTGGTTGTTGACATTATTTTCAGGCTTTCATTTGGTTACCTCATCTGCCTGTGATCAGGATTACTCTTTTTTCATTTTTTATATATATATATTCGCACTTATTCAAAATTTTATGTCTTGGAATATTTTGATAAAATTTAAATTGTAATGTGACTGGCATTTATCTATAGTTAAATGTTTAGGTTTTATTAAGTTATTTTCTTAAAACTCGTGTTTTTATAATAGCGTTTTCCATAAAAGTCGGACTATTTTGATTTTGTAAAATCGGGGTGTTACAACAGTGGTATCAGAGCAGGTATATGATTCTGTAGACTTGTAAAAAAAAGTATTTTTTTAGACAAAATAATTTAGAGTCATCCATCACCGTCATATCTCAGCCGGCTACCTCAAGGTATGTGACGAATTTATTATGCCATTTTATTTCATGTCATTTAAATTTTTATTTATTATGCCAGCTGTTATACATGTTTCCATGTGTAAATCATGCAATTTTATGCCATTCATTAGATAATAACTCATGCCTTGTATAAAAACAATTATTGATGTTCAACTAATATGACTGCAAATATAGATGTCGCCACCAAGACACACTGCTAGAAAAAGGGTTTGTGATTGGAGAGTTAACAATATCTCGAACGAGTTAACTAATTACCTTAACTATAAAATCGAAGATGGCGATAACATAGGAACCTACGTGGTAAAAATGCATCAGAAATGGTATGATGTACATTTTCTGAGTGGTGCTCCAGATCAGTATGGTGTTACACGCAGGGTGGTTGATTCGCTGCTACCCAAATGGAAGGGTGAGGTTGAATATTTGTGTGGAACCATGGTAAAGTATGATGCACAAGACTACACACTCAAGATTGACTATGGGGTATTCACTAAAAGATTGTTTACAAAGTGGATTGACCGTGTATCTGAGGCCATGAAAGAAGATGAAGAGGAGGATCCGAATGAGGATGGAAATGAGGAAGAGGGCCAGAACTTTTAAGTTGTTTAAAAATCTGCTTTATTTTTCTTCTAGTCCCAAAAAAAATCCTTGTTAAAGGGTTGAAGTTATATTATGAATGAAAGTCTAATATTCTGTCTGTGATTATTTTCTTATATTGTGTTTGTAGTAAGACTCAATATTCGATTATTACATTAGTTAAGCATGATGTATAATTGTAGGAATATAGCTCCCCGTAACCAAGCAGGAAACCGTACACATGAAAATGGTAATCAAGCCAACAATGAAAATCAGGCTAATGCTGGAAATCAAGCCAATGCTCCTGTCGGCGATGTCCTTGTCGAATTTCTGAGGGCAGTGCAAAACAATAACAATAATAACAATACGAGGACTGTGGAACAATTTCGCCATTATCGTCCACCTACATTCAACGGACGCGATGGTCCAGCTGCTGTGGAGGAATGGTTCCGATCTTTAGAAAGAGTTTTCTGACTCATTGGATGCACTGACGAGCAAATATTCACATGTGCCACCTTTCATCTAATTGAGGATGCTGATCATTGGTGGGAAGGATATTGGAGAACTAGAACCGAAGAGGAACGATATGCATTGACTTGGAATGAGTTCAAGGAGGTGGTCATGGGCAAGTTCTTCCCGCGATCGTATCGTGATCAGAAAGAGACGGAATTTCTGAACTTCAAACAAAGAAACAAGAATGTGACTGAGTATGAATGAGAATTCAACCAATTGAGTCGGTTTGTGCCGTATTTGGTTGATACTGATATAAAAAAGGCATTGAGGTTTAGGAGGGGATTACGATCGCAATTGTTCAGTATCTTGTCTGCTCAGGGTGATTTGGAATATGCTGAGATGGTGAAAATGGCACAAGAAATAGAGGCAAGCTTGGTTGAGGATGACGACGGTCAGAAGCCACGAGGTGCCGGGAACCCCACAAACCCATACCCTTAGGCAGCCTTAGCCTTTCCAAGAGGTTAAGAAAGTATGACACCACCATGAGGTCTACTGCACCTTAGCCTAAGCGGCACACCTTGCCTGGACGGCTTTCCGGCAGAACCTCATAAGAAGGTCATTCATTCAAAACTTCAAAGAATTCTTAACCACCGTATGGATTGAGGGGACCGTGCCTAATAATATTATGCCAGGTGCTTCAATCATGTTTCTGATGTACAGGATCCTCAAAGAGGCAAGTACAGAGCATACTTCATGAAGAAGATCGAAGAATTTGAAAGATAATTGCAGATTAGCTAAGAGGCTTTTGAAGAGACATAAAAGAAAGTTAGAAACTCATATTTTGTAAAAGGGAGATTTTATTCTGATTTCTGTCTGAGTTTTCCATACAACTGAAGAGGTCCTTATATAGGCCTCATGTACAAACCAAGGAAGTGACACATGTCCCTATTACAAGACACTTCTGCTAGACCCGTGTTACCTTTTTAGACCTCCTTTATAAGAACTTGACATGTGTCCTCTAACATGACAGCTATCACGTACACATGTCACCTGCATGGACACCTTAAATAGAAAGCTGACACGTGTCCACTAAAAGGACACTTACTACAACAAGCTGACATGTGTCCCATAAAAGGACACTTACAACACCAAGCTGACATGTGTCCCATAAAAGGACACATACAACAACAAACTGATTCATTCATGTTACATTACAAGGATAAGAAACTGACATGTGTCCAACAAAAGGACACTTACAACCATAAACTGACATGTGTCCGCTAGAAGGACACTTATTATTACAAATTGGCACGTGTCCATTGTAAGGACACCTATATAGTGCTGACATCATCCTTCCATCATGGACTGTTGTGGTAGTCGTAGTATTTCTTTGACCAAGGTTCTGTCCAAAACAATCCAAAGCCGTCCCAATCTATGTCTTCATCTTCAACAAGCCATGGGTCTTGGGAATCTGGCTTGAACATTTGAGTATATGTGTCGCCTTCTTGGTTATCTTCTCGTTGGTGACTTGACTCGGGTTCATCAACACATGGACTTATCACGAGTGATGTATATATAGGCTCCGGTCTAGGTGGGTTTGGTGGAATCTTGTTAAGAACCAGGAGATGCATGCATAATTCATTAACCTCAGGCTGCTGGTTGGTGATTGATCCAGGGAAAACCTTCCATTTAAAATGTAAAGATGTCGGTATAAATCGATACCCTTTTCCCATTGTGAAATATTGGTGGAGTACCATGACAATGTATAAATCCGGGACATCTTTGTTCTGATCCATTTCTGCTTGTAACATTTCTTTCCAATTTTGAATCTTTTCATACCATTCAAGAAAAGTCCAGAGATTGGATGACTGGTTGATTGGATTTTGGAGGAATGATAAAGTACTTCTAACGGGCATTTCCACTGAATGATAGTAAAGGGTGGAAAGACACCACAAATACCATAGACCATGTTTTGGAATAGGAGTAGCAGTGGAAATAGTAAGGATCCCATAAAAAGGTTTATCTCGATAAAAACATGCCCTCTCGAAAGGGATATTAACTTGAACAACAAACTTGGCTAAGTGATAAAACATAAAATGTTTTGCATAGTTTTGCAAATAACTTAGGTTTTTGAAAGGTGTTTTTGTGGGGGGAAATTGGCCTTCAGGATATGCCATTAATATAACTGGGAAAATACCTTTCGAATATATTAACTGTAATGGCTGTGATCTGGACAGATAATCTGGAACAAGATTGTGATTTCCTTTGATATGTTGAATCGTGAACGATACTTAGAAAACCAATCTTTAAGTCGCAACAATTGTTTCTCTGGAACATCCTTGTTCTTAAGCTCCATAATTGCTGGAAATGATGTATTGTCCATCTGAATTATGAAATGGTGACCAATAAGATGAAATTCAAACTTCTTGATCCCATTCTTCATAGCAAGGATTTCTTTGTAGACAGCATGGTAATGCTTCTCAGAATCTTTAAACTGACCACTTGCGTGTCCACAATAAAAGATTTTCCCATCTTCTTTTTCAAGCAAAATGGCTCCCAAATATTCATCACTAGCATTAGTCTGGAGAATCCTTTGTCCTGTACTTGGAATTTTCAATGGCGGAGAATTCTGGCATACTTGCTTGAGTTGTTGAACTGCTCTGATCTAGGATGATCCCCATAGTGGAGCATTATTCTTAAGCATCTTTGAAAGGCTCATCCGCTGCTAGTGTATCGGAGCAATCCTAAATGAAGTCCCTGATATAATTAACAATTCCAAGGAATTGTTGAATCTCTTTGATTGACAAGTTTTCTTCCGAAAACTTTAGCAATTCCTGAGCAATGTGCTGGCCTGGCTGATACTTTCCATCGATTATTTTCATTCCCAAAAACTCAATATTTGTTTGACCGATAGAGCTCTTCTTTTCAGATAGCATGATACCATGTGATTGAACAATGTCCAAGAATTGGTGTAGCAAAGTCTCATGCTCTTGTTTGTTTGATGAGAACAGTAAGATGTCATCAATGTAGATTAGGGTGGTATGTAGGATAGGTTCAAAAATTTGGGTCATTGCTTTTTGGAATATGGAGGGTGAAACCTTCAAACCAAATGGCATGACTGTCCATTGGTATTGGGCTGTAGGAAGGCAAAAAGCAGTTTTATATCTATCCTCTGGGACAATTCCCAATTGCCAAAACCTTGACTTCAAATCAAACTTCGAAAAGAATTTGAGTTTTAGGTAAAGGGAACTTATCATCAAGGAGGAAATGGTTAAGAGCTTTGTAATCAATAACAAGCCTTTTTTTTTTCCTCGTGCTGTTCGACTCTTTTGTTGACGTAGAATGCGGGGCAAGCCCAGTTTGATTTTGTGGGCTCAATGAGTCCAAGAGCTAAGAGTTGGTTGAATTCTTACCTCGCAAGGTTCAGCTCTTCTGGAGTCATTCTTGGATGAGTGGCCTTGGTAGCATTCACATCTTCATTCTTTTTTAAAGGGAGTTGAATAAAGAACTTGGATTTTTCCAAAGTGGTGTTGGGTGATGGAAATCGCATGAGAGTCTCGCACAACACTTGAGAAGTCAGTTGGTAATATCTCCTTATTCGGAGGTGCTTACGATAGAGTAAACAACTTTTGGATGGTGGTGTAAGGTTGGAACTGTCTCTTGTACTTCAACCCATGAGGTAGAATCTGTAGGCTTTTAGCTTGGAAGAACAAATCGAAGCCCATCAAGATATCTTGTCCATGGAGTCTGCTGCCAATAATCTTCATCCATATAGTACAGTCTGGAAAGAGTTGAATTCCAATTAGCTTCTTTGTAATGAGTGCGGTATGAAAAGTCATCCATCCATCACCGCATAGAAGTATTCGTGATGACTTTGCCAAGCATCTTCAGGTAGTATGTCAGGATTCATCATTGATTTTCTGGCTCCTGTATCAAATACACCAATAGTCTTGATTGGTCTATCATACTTAGATGGTAGAATTTTCACTTCAATATTTGGATACAGCATCCCTTCTTGGATCAAGGAATTGGTCTTGAGTGATGGTTGTGACTTGATCATAAAAATTGGGAGCTCGGAGGATGAATCTTCTTCTTCTTCTTCTGGTCTTTCGTCATCAGTAGAATATTGTATTGCAAATGCAGTATCTTCATCTTGCTCATCTTGTTCAGAAAATAAGGACTCGATATCAGCATCATCTGTGTTGGCATAATTAAGCTGGAATACTTGTGATGCCAACTTTGCTGTTTTATCCTTCTTGTTAGGGCAATTCTCTGCAAAATGCCATTTTCTTCCATAAAGGAAACACCTGTTCGTCGACTTCTTTCTGAATGGTTTCCTTCTGAAGAATCGATAGGCTTTATTTCGTTTCGCCTTCTTCTGGATCTTTCTGATCTTTTTTCGGGAAGTCGAAGATGAGCAAGTGCAGTTCTCCTTTCCTTTGCACTTTATCTCCGGATGAGAGTTTTTTGCATAATTGATTTGAGGAGAGTTCTTTTGTCAAGCACATCCTTGATGAAGACTTGTTGCTCACACATCTTGTCTAGGGTTGCAAACGTCATCGATGGATTTCGCTGATCGATTCTTGAGACTTCCCTCCTGGAAGCTTGAATCATTCTGTGTAACTCGGGCTGAAGTTCTTTAGGTAGAGACGCCAGATAGACATGTTCGAGATTTGGATCATTGTAACCATTCAACATGTAAAACTTTTCAGACATTCTTTTGTAATGTCTATCCAAATCTTTACGTGTCAAAGAACAACATTTCATGGCAAAATATTCTTTCTCTGCCAACTTGTTGATAAGAGTAATATCTCCAATAAACTCTTGGTGAATTTCTCCAAGAACAAGTGATGGAGTTGAAGCATTATAAAGTTGGAGTTGTCGATACTCACCAAGGCTTTGAAACCATTCACGTAAGATACCAACAAATCTTGAAGAGAATTCCATGAGGATTTGTTTCAGATTGGCTCCTTCTTTTGCTAGCTGGAGGTCAATCCATGCTGCAAAAGAGTGTAACCTCTCTCTTCTCTTCTGGATTGGAACATCATCGACTGAAAACCATGGACCATTTGTTGGTTTGGAGGATGAATCTGAAGGACGAGGATGTGGTCCTTCTGCTTCTGTTTCCATATCTTCTTCAGAACTTTCGACACTGGTTCAGTATATTGCCCTAACAAGTCGTACAGCTCCAAGGTGGAGATGAGTATAACCTTCCAATCTCCATCGTGTGATGAACTCGGGTGGCCTTGTTGAGTTGAAGGAAGACCACAGTAATCCATTCTGGATGATTGGATATACTCTTTTGGATGAGTACTCTTGTTGAAGATGATGGATTTGATGTGTTTAGGCCAAGAGCCACGATTTCTGTATATATTGTATGGACTAACAACTGGGGTTAACCATATCAGGAATATCTGCTTTAGCACACTCATTTATATCTGCTAAATTTCATGCCATAATTGGATATAAGAATGCTAAACTAGATGAATATCTTGAAATTAGTTTACCTTCTGGGAATTCAATAACTACTGATTCCATGGATAAATGTGTAAATTTGGATATAGGGGGAAAACATTTGGAAGCTGATTTATATGTTATTGGGATGAAGGATTTTGATTTAATTTAGGCTGGATTGGCTTAGCAAGTACGACGCTGACATTAAGTGTCAGGAGAAGGAAATAACACTTGAGAATGATGAAATAACATTTTATGGTGTTAAGTCTAAGTATATGCCTAAAGTTATAACGGCAATGAAAGCATTGAAGATGCTGAGAAAAGAAAATTGTCAAGGTTATCTGGTAAACTTGACTGGTACCTCGATGACGGAGACGTCACCTAGAGATGTACCTATTGTATGTGAGTTTTTGGATGTATTTCCAGAGGAATTGCCAGGAATTCCACCAGATAGACAAGTTGAGTTTTCAATTGATTTGGCACCTGGAGCGGCGCCAGTATCTAAGGCACCTTACCATATGGCACCAAAAGAGTTGCAAGAACTAAAGGTGCAAATATAAGAACTCTTAGATATAGGGTTCATTCGACCCAGTGTTTCTCCGTGGGGAGCACTAGTCCTTTTTGTCAAAAAGAAAGACGGGTCACTTATAATGTGTATCGATTATAGGAAACTTAATCAAATCACCGTAAAGAATAAGTACCCATTACCAAGAATTGAGGACTTATTTGATCAATTAAGGGGTGCTAGTACTTTTTCTAAGATTGACTTGAGATCCGGATATCACCAATTGAGAATTAAGGAAAGTGATATTCCAAAGACAGCTTTCAGAACTCGTTATGGGCATTATGAATTCGTTGTAATGCCTTTTGGATTGAGTAATGCACCAGCAGTGTTCATGGACTTGATGAATCGAGTGTTCCATCCATTTTTGGATCAATTTGTCATAGTCTTTATAGATGACATACTGGTGTATTCTAAGAATGAGGAACAACATAAAGAACATTTGAGGATAGTGTTGGAGACACTTCGCAGAGAAAAGTTGTATGCAAAGTTGAAGAAATGCAAATTTTGGATTAATCGAGCTGTATTTCTTGCGCATGTGATTACTGCTCAAGGAATTGAAGTAGATCCAACTAAAGTCGAAGCAGTCAATGAGTGGAGGGCTCCTAAGAATGCAAGTGAAGTTCGCAGTTTTCTGGGTTTAGCAGGGTATTATCGAAGATTTATCGAAGGATTTTCGAAAATAGCTGGACCCATGACTCGACTGACTAGAAAAGGGAAAAATTTATTTGGACAGAGAAATGCGAGGAAAGTTTTCAAGAATTGAAACAGAGATTGACCTCTGCACCTGTTTTGACAATTCCTGACCCATCTAAGGAATTTGTCATTTATAGTGACGCATCTAAACAAGGATTGGGATGCGTGCTGATGCAGCATGGCAAAGTGGTTGCCTACGCCTCAAGGCAACTGAAGCCACATGAATTGAACTACCCTACACATGATTTGGAGCTAGCTGCTATGGTTCACGCCTTAAAGATTTGGAGACATTATTTGCATGGAGGAAGGTGTGAAATTTTCACTGACCACAAAAGCTTAAAATATCTGTTTACTCAGAAAGAGTTGAACATGAGGCAGAGGAGGTGGCTAGAATCGGTTAAATATTACGACTACACCATCAACTACCATCCTGGGAATGCTAATGTAGTTCTTCTTTGCTCTAAGTCGTAAAACCAAAGGAGAAATATCGAGTTTAATAACTGAACGAGAAGAACTAGTGAATGAGTTTTCCAGAATGAGGATTGAGGTAGTTGTACCACCAAAGAGTATGGAAGCAATATTGACAACTTTAGTTGTACAACCTACTTTAATGGAGAGAATTAAAGAAGCTCAACCTCGGGATAAATTTTTGAATAAAATGAACGAATGAGCCCAAAAGGGAAATGTTAAGGGGTTTCTTTTAACAGACGAAGGTGTTTTAACTTATGAAGGGAGACTGTGTGTTCCTAAGGAAGAGGAACTTAGGAAGGAAATTCTTGAAGAAGCTCATTGTACACCATACACGGCTCATCCTGGCGGTACAAAGATGTACCGAGATCTAAAGGGAATATTTTGGTGGAGAAGTATGAAGAGAGATATTGGAAATTTTGTAGAGAAATGTTTGACTTGTCAACAAGTGAAGGCAGAGCACCAAAGACCCTCTGGTTTGCTAAAACCACTTGAAATCCCAGAATGGAAATGGGAACATATAACAATGGATTTCTTGGTAGGACTTCCGAGATCGATTAAAGGAAATAAAGCTGTTTGGGTCATAGTAGACAGGTTGACTAAGTCGGCTCATTTTCTACCTGTCAAAATGACGTACAATATGGAACAATATGCTCAAATCTACATGAGGGAGATCGTGAAATTACATGGAGTGCCGGTGTCTATCGTATCAGACAGAGATACAAGATTTACATCGAAATTCTGGAGAAGTCTGCAAAGTGCAATGGGCACAAGGTTAAAATTCAAAGACAACTTACCATCCACGCATGACAGACGGACGGTCCGAAAGGACGATACAGATATTAGAGGATATGTTAAGAGCTTGTGTGCTCGATTTGGGGAGTAACTGGGAGACTTTACTGCCTTTAGTGGAGTTCGCTTATGACAATAGTTATCAAGCGACGATTGGGATGGCTCCGTATGAAGCATTGTACGGGCAAAAATGTAGATCGCCGTTGTATTGGAATGAGGTTGGTGAGAAGAAAGTTTTGGGGCCAGATCTGATTCAGGAGACTGTAGAAAAGATAGCCAAAATTCAAGATCGAATCAGAATGGCTCAAGATAGACAAAAGTCATATGCTGACAGAAGGAGAAAGCATATACAATTCAAAGAAGGAGAAAAAGGTGTTTTTGAAAGTGGCTCCTATAAAGGGTGCTATTCGTTTTGATGAAAAGAGAAAATTGAAGCCAAGATACATTGGACCATTCGAAATCCTTACTCGTGTTGGTGACTTGGCCTATCAATTGGCGCTACCACCAAGTCTGTCAAGTGTGCATAATGTTTTTCATGTTTCGATGCTGAGAAAATATGTTCACGATCCAAGTCACATCGTGAATTATAAGGATTTAGAAATTAACAAGGACTTGACATACGAAGAAGGGCCAGAGTCAATTTTAGAACGCAAGATCCACAAACTAAGAAATAAAGATGTTGCGTTAATCAAGGTTCAATGGAGACGCCATGGCAGAAATGAAGCCACCTGGGAGCGCGAAGAAGAGATACGTGCCAAATATCCAAATTTTATTATCCAAGGTAAGTAACGAATTTCGAGGACGAAATTAATTTTAAGGGGTGTAGGTTGTAATATCCACAAAATTTGGGGTAAATTTACAATTAGGGTTCACAATTGGGGATTCAAATCCCTAATTCTATAATTACGGCAGATTCAATTTAGGGTTTTTTTTTAACTCTTAATTAATCAGTTTTTTTTATATTTATTATAATTCAGAAAATTATTAATAATTATAAATACAAAACATCAGTTATGCATATAGAAAGGTGCAGATTTAATAAAAAAGAGGTGAGGAGTTTTCTGATTTAAGAGGAAGAAGTGAAGAGACAGATTCTAACGTAAAACAATTAAATCTCAATCATCTCGAACTCAAATTTCTATAAATTAAAGTTTTTCTCTTACAAATTTCACACAACTTCTCTACAAATTTCATTCAGGTAAAAATTCCATTGTTTATGTTCTTTCCCCCTCTGTTTCTTCTTACAACTTTGACAGAAACCCTAATCACCCCAAACCCACTGAGACACACCAACCTAGCCACTAATAACAAATTCTGGTTATTCTCTAACAATTTCAGAAAAAACAAAAAGAGAGAAGAAGAAGAAAATCTGAAAATTTTCGATTCCATTACCAAAAATCCGCCGCTGCTTCGTAATTCTTGTGCCGTTCACTGCCTTTCTTGTCTTCTGGGTTGTGAGTTACAGAAAAAAAAAATGAAAAAAAAAACGAGAGAAAGAGGAAAGAAGTACAGACGTGAGAAAAGTTGAGGGAGATGGAGAGATACTATTTTATTAAAAGGAAAGGTGGATGATGGTTAGGGATTAAAAAAAATAAGAAAGAAAGAAAATGAAAAAAAGAATGAGATAGGACAGCCTGGACATGGGCGTAAGTGTAAGAATGAGGAATTGGAATTTTTGGGTTTGGGCTTTTCTACACAAATTGAGGGTTATAGCCAGCCTTTTTCCAACCCAAACCAATATCTCCTATTTTCAATTTTAGTTCTTCAATTTCAATTTCTAACCCATCCAAATTTCTTAAAATAATTTTATTAATTATGTTTTTTATATATAATATATGTAGGAATCGAGTATCACGAGGATTAGAATAATCACTTTTATATTCTACGAGGATTAACAGATATCAGTTGAGGTAGGGATTTTTAAATTCTTGTCTTTATATAATGTTTCACGCGAGTATTTTTATTTATATATGATATGCAGAGGAACTAGTCGGGGGGCCGTAAATAGGTCCAGGATCAAAAGTATCCTCGGGTTAAGCCCCGTACTAAATTTATTAACGGCGGTCGAGGAAAATCACGAGAGGAAAATTACATGTTTTATTATAAATGTTTATGCTTGTATGATTTATTATGTATTGACAAAAGTTGGTCCCTCTTGAGCAAGTGGAAGCTCACCCCTTCATTTTTATAATTTTTCGATTAAGGAGTCGAAGTAAGATACGTTAGTGATGGATGAAGACCAAATTAAATTTTGGAATTTGAATAACTTTTATTTTATGTCTTGGAATATTTTGATAAAATTTAAATTGTAATGTGACTGGCATTTATCTGTAGTTAAATGTTTATGTTTTATTAAGTTATTTTCTTAAAACTCGTATTTTTATAATAGCGTTTTCCATAAAAGTCAGACTATTTTGATTTTGTAAAATCGGGGCCTTACACGTTCAAACCCAAAGGTAGGGATGAGCTAATGAAGAAAAACCTGACGCGGCTATCATCTCAATGGAGATGACATCCCGAAAGGGCGATAAAATATCCCACTAAAACCGTCTGTCCTGGAGAGCTATCCGAATCCATATAAAAACCACTTCCTTAACCTCTGTATCCGAAGAAATGACTGTCAAGCTAGCATTACTTGACGCCCCTACTCTGGGGGAAATAACCTGATCAACTATAGTATAATCCGCAATGGTACCCCCAGTGTCCACGAAGAGCTCCTTATAAAAAGAGATATTGTGATTCCCGAGAACCGCTGTATCATCAGTGCAACTGCCGTCCACCATAGGACCCTGAATCCCCATGCGTCCGCTATGAATCTGGCTACGATGATGAAAAAATGTCGTATTATGATCCCCATCCTTAAGCCAAGCCGAGCGTGCCTTTTGCTTAAGGAATTCATATTGTAATAGCAATGTCTGAGATAACATCTTCTGGACGTCCATCTCCTTGTCCTGACGAGCAGTTGTATAGCCCAAATTCTCAATATCTGCCTGAACCTGACGAACGTGCTCCATCTGATACTCCACCATGCGATTAACGTCCCCAAAAACATCTCTTGTTCCCGCACCATAATAAATCGCCCACAACCTCTTGAGCCTCCACATGACGCGCAACAGAGGGTTGGGCATGATGCAAGGATCATCCTAGGAAGTGGTAACCAAATCGTGGAACGTGTCATGATAAACCCATATATGCTGAAACCAAAACGGAACCGAACCCCTGCTAATGGAAGATGAGCAAGAAACCAAAATGGGATGGTGATCGGATCCAATGTGTGGAAGAACTAAGCCCTTGACAACTTGCCAAAAAGAGAAAAATTGACAAGTTGCTAGGGCTCGATCCAACTTAGCCTGAAGGAGGGATAGAGGCCTTTGGGAGGAGCACCAACTAAATGAATTCCCGGTTGTCGGCATTGCAAACAAACCAGCATCCTCCAAATAATCCCTGAAATCCTGACAAGAGGCTTAGGATAAGGTACCACTGCCAGAGCGCTCCTGATGTCCCAAGACCGCGTTAAAATTCCCCATAAGCAGCAGATCAGTAAGACTCAAATTCCTCAAATCCAACCAGAGTGCACGCCGAGCAATATGATCACACAAACCATGAGTAAAACCAACATGAAAAACCATAGAACCAAATTGAACTTGCAGAACAATACATTGAGTAGAAGACCAAACCTGATTAAGGATAGAAATACCAGCATCACAGAAGATCCAAATATCCGGACGTCCGTTAGCCCGGAAGCTCTAAGCCACGAACCTTAAACCCAAACTATTCCAATAAGAATCTGAAATCGATGAAATGTCCACTTTAGGCTCACAAATAGCTAAAATGGAAGGTTTGTGTTTTCGACACAACGCCTTAAGAACATTGCGAGAGGCAATGTTCCCAAACCCCCAAATGTTCCAGAAGATGCAATTCATTGAGACGGTGGGGGGTGGCGCCCGTGATGACCGCATGGTAAAAACCGGAGTGTGGTGTGCTACAGAATCTGACGATTGCAAATTGGCCACTTCATCTACATAATCAGCCCATCACTTTGAAGCTGCAAAATCTAATTCATTCGGCCCTGGGCGATCTGGCTCAATAGTAACATCATGAATTGCTGGTGATGGACCCTTCGTAACACTCTGGATTAATCTGGATTTAGCAGAGTCCCGGGAGCTATCCCAGAAGGCACGACTGAGAGCCAATCGGCTTTCCAATGGATGCTGAACCGTAATAGGCAGGATAGTGGAGACGGAGCCGGTGTTGGAAGTAGGGGCCATAGGGACCGTTTCCCTAGCTGGGTAATCTGCATGAGAATCTGCGATCGGGGATATCATCTAAATCTAGAGCCTCAAAAGTATTACAAATTTGTATATCCGTAGGATAAGTGACTATTGCGCAGGTAGGGGATCCTGCATGCATAGCCGAACCCGTATTTCCCATTGAGTCATCAACGGCCTTGCCCTTGTCCTGCTGCACAGGACGATAAACTTTTTGAACCCTGTAGCGTCCTCGCTTAACTGAATTCTGACGTGTTGCTGAGGCCCTGGAACGTCCATTGTCAGGAGATGCGCGCCTTTCCTTAGTTGAGTTTCCCATGGCATTAAGACGACAAGAAGCCGTCGAGTGTCCCGTAACATTACACTTCGAACAAAACTCAAGTAGTTTCTCATAACTGACTGACACAAAGGAACACTGGCTAACTCGTACTACCATAATGTGATCCTCCAACAGCTTTGCAAGATCAATATCAACCAGCACCCGAACGAAGTGTCCTAGAGAACCATCAAGTGATCGCTGATCAATTTGTAATAGATTTCCAATAGCACTGGTGATCCCCAGGATGGTATTGGAATCCCAGTACTCCAAACTAAGCTCGAATATGCGGACCCAAACACTAGCCACCGATATGTCTCTTCAAAAGCCTCTTAGCTAATCTGCAATTATTTTTCAAATTCTACGATCTTCTTCATAAGGTATGCTCTGTACGCAACTCTTTGAGGATCCTGTGCATCAGAACCATGATTGAAGTACCTGGCATAATACTATTAGGCACGGTCCCCTCAATCCATACATCGGTTAGAATTCTTTGAAGTTTTGAATGAATGGCCTTCCTATCAGGTTCTGCCGGGGCTCCCGACACCTCGTAGTAAGTGGATATGGTCTTCGCACATTCTGGCTCGTAGATCCATAGTCGTATGGAAATCTATTTTTAATCGACTGGTGGTAATTGATAATCTTCGAATTTGGGGTTTTTGTGGTCCTTTGGCCTGCTCGCTGTGTTATGAAGATTCAGACTCTATAGATCATATATTTACAAGCTGTTTATTTGCTAATAGAGAAGTTGTTTTGCCGTATTTAATCATCTCTGCAGTATAGAAATGCAGCGACAGTTCAGTTCTCAAATTGCATTTTAGTGGAAAGTTGCCTTCATCTCAGCGATTTGGATAATTTGGAACATAAGAATTAAATGGATATTCGATAGCATTGCTCCTCAGATCTCAGCTGCTATTCTCCTCCTCCGGACATTCATTGTTGAATCTTCGAGTTCGAATTCGCATATATGTCTAATTTTGTCTTTGATTTGTTGTGTCTTCGCAGACTTCATGTTAAGAGTCGTGTTAGACCCCCACGGATTGGTTGTGCATACGGTGCTCCGGGAAATGTGTTGCGGCGGGGTTTTCCGTAATTGCGAGGATCATTTATCTTGTATGTTTTTTTCGTAATGTTGGAGTTGGATTTGCTTTTCAGTCTGAATTAATGGTGGCTATAATTGCCATCGAATTTGCATACAAATGAGGGTGGACGAAGTTATGGTTAGAATATGATTCCATATATGTTTGTGGATTACTATCGCCTCGGTCTCTAAAGAATCTATGGAAACATTACTGCAGATAAAGACTTACTCTTTATTACATCTCTCAAATGGAGATTGTGGTTTCACATATTTTTTGCGAAGGGAATCATGTGGCAGATAAACTATCCAAGATAGATCGTTTTTCTCTTGTTCGACTTCGCTCTGATGTTATTGGTACAGAATTCGGGCGGACTTTACTGGTCAAGTCTTCTTCCATTTCTGTAATCTTTTATGCTTTTTGGGGTACTCTTTTTCCTATCAAATGTTTAACTCACTGGGTTTTCTTTGGTAGGTTTTAACGAGGCCCGATTTTTTTAAAAGCTAACTGCTTGGCTTGTAAGCAACCCTAACATTTTCATTTTTAATAATAAGTTGAATTTATCTATAAAAATCTTCAAGGTGCTAAAAGACACTTATGAAAAGAGATAAAGGCCGAAAATCTTTCTTTGTGATTGCTCTTAAATATGTATCATTCATTTATTAGGATAAGGGTTTCCTTGTCTATTCAGCTCAGTTGAAAAGACTCAATATATATTAAATAAAGTTAGATTGGTAATCTTCAAAATTTCTGTTCGATCTTCAAGGTGCTAAATCTTTCCCCACATTTCTTGATCTCAAAACCATAATTTTTGCCCTTTACATCCCCGAACGGAGAGAGAGAAAACCATCAACAATCCGAAATGGTAATTTACAGGTTCCACCAGTACCAGATGGTGGGGAGAGCTCTGCCAACGGAGATGGAGGAGCACCCGAAGATTTACCGGACGAAGCTTTTGGCGACGAATGAAGTCCGTGCAAAATCCAAATTCTTGTATTTCTTGAGGAAGCTTAAGAAGGTGAAGAAGAGCAATGGTTAGGTTCTTGCTATTAACGAGATATTTGAGAAGAACCCTACCATAATCAAGAACTACGGGATCTGGTTGTGATACCAAAGTAGAACCGGTTATCACAACATGTACAAAGAGTACCGTGACACCACCTTGAATGGTGTTGTTGAGCACATGTATACTGAGATGGCTTCTTGCTATCACTGCATCCAAATTATCAGGACAACCACTATTCTTGCTATGCTTTGCAAGAAGGAAAGTACCAAACAATTCCATGACCATATGATCAAGTTGCTGTTGGTGTTGAGGAAGCTGAGGCCGCCAACCAGGAAGCTCAAGACAAGACAAATCATCCAAGCCAAACTTGTTCATGTAATTTTTGTGGGAGATGTTATCAAATTTTTGCAATTTTCTCGAACCAACAAACTTTGTTTTCTTTGGAAAAAAAAATCTTCAAGGTGCTAAATTCAAAAGTGCCTTTTAGAACCTTAAAGATAGAACACAAGTTTTGAAGAACACTAATCTAACTTTACTTCATGAATATCGATCCTTTTAATTGAGCTAAACCAATAAGGAAACCCTAATCCTAATGAATGAATAGTACGAATTAGACAACCATCAGAAAGGAAGGTTTTCGACCCTTATCTCTTTTCAAAAGTGCCTTTTAGAACAATGAATATAGAACACAAGTTTTGAAGAACGTTAATCTAACTTTACTTCATGAATAATGATCCTTTCAATTGAGCTAAAAAATAAGGAAACCCTAATTCAAATAAGAGCCATCATAAAACTTTGCTCATTTAAAAGGCTCAATATTTATCAAATAGAGTTTAATTGGTATTCTATCTTCAAGGTGCTCAAATGCACTTATGAAAAGAGATTAGGATCAACTTCCTTTGTGATAGATCATAAATGTGTATCATTGATTGATTGGTTAGGGTTTCCGTATTTGATTAGCTCATTTAAAAGTCTCAAGGAACTTGGTATTCTTCAAAACTCGTGTTCTACCTTAAAGGTGCTAAAAGGCACTTATGAAAACAGAAAAGTACCAAAAACCTTCCTTTGTGATGGCTCTCAAATGTATAAAACTAGTTGATTAGGATTACGGTTTTCTTATTTGTTTAGATCATTTTTTTAAATAAGTGTAAAAATATATAAAAGAAAGGAAAGCGATCCACGATCACAAGCCGATCGTAGCTTAAGTATAGGCCTCGTTAAAACCAACCCTTGGCGAGAAAAAGGTACCCTTGAAAGACAAAACACCCACACAAGAATGCATAAATAAAAGCATTAAACAATTACTCTAAAATCGTCCTTATTAGATAAATCCACTTCATCGGCATAGTCCTCCTACCTTTTGGTAGAAGCCACATTTAAGGATTTGAAGATATCTGAGTGGGCATCGTCCAACATAGTGAGATTATGAATTGGACGGGTCGAGCCTTGGTGAACATCACAAAGAAGTTGTTGTTTAGAAGCCTCCAACGACTTATCCCGAATAGCCTGACAAAGATGACTAATGGGCTTGGCCAACTTGTATTGAAATGTCCACGGCGCGCTTGATATCAAAAGAAGTGGGCAAGGTGTCCCTCGTGAAAGGTGGGGTTACCCTAGATGCAGTATTCAATACGGTGTTATCAAATTCTGAATGTGCATCCAAAGTAGCCAATGAATATTCCCATTGAATTACAGGATTCAAAGGCGAAGCCAGAGCTGAGCTAGCAGGCACGTGCGTATCCAATGCCACAGCCTTATCTTTGCCATCCTGGTTGTCCATATCCATATCCAAATAAGCCACATCCTCTAAAGCAGCAAAAGAATTCCCTACAGTAACACCACTGAACTTACCAAAAGAAACCGAGAAGAAACAACAAACTTTGTAGGAGAATGAACCACAATCACAAGATCATAATTATGGTCTGTAATAATAGCGTTCACTATCTTACCATGCATAGTTGAGACCGTAGTATCAATTGAGTTAGCAAAGGCCTTGCCCTTGTCCTTGGAAGTATGAACCGGACGATAAAGCTTACGAACTGTGGAATGTCCCCATTGAGAAGGGGGACGTCCAGTAAGTGATGTAGGCTCAGTAAAAGCACTCCGAAAAGAAGCAGTCGAGTGGCCCGTGATACAATAAGCAGAACAAAACTCAGGAAGTTTCTACCAACACACGAACAAAATGGCCAAGGAAACCATTTAAGGACCGATCAATATGAATTGGGTTGCCAATCACTTTGGCGATCCCCATAATAATGCTAGGGCCCTAATATTCCAGAATTAGCTCAAAAGTTCGAACCCATACACTAGATATGGAAGTATTAACTTTGTAAGGGTTGAAATCAAGAACCCATGGAGACAAACGAATTGAACCCGGGTTAATAGCCCAAGACACACATGCTTGAGCCTAAGAACGATCCTAGGCATTTTAAAGTTGGACACAAAAATAACCATTACCTAGAGGAATTAATTTCTAATCATTATTAATACCCCTTAATGCAAAAAGTCGTTTATGAAGCAGCATGATAGGCCATGGCTTATTACCCTTACCAAGAAGAACACGACCAATCAAAAAATAAGCAGATTTCGAAAGACGTTGTTATGGTCATAGAGTAATACTCACCTTTTTAATAGGTTCAGGGATAGAATTGGGTTTACCATAAAAAATATTGGAAAAAGTAGAGATGGAAGTTTTATACAAAGAATCCAAACCAGGGTTTACCAAAGAATCCAAAAGTTTGGCTTGAACTGTCCTGGGAGGGGGGACCTCTACCTTGATATGGGACATTGAGAATGGCAATTGCAAACCACCTGGGACCATGGCATCATAGGAGAAATTGAGGAGGGGACCACCTAAGTTGTTGGAGTAACAAACTACTCCAACTGCTTGAGGGGACCGCCACCTCCATAAGGCAAGGGATTGAGCCTTTTGATTGAGCTAAACCAATAGAAAAAGTTAGAGCTAGAGAGAGAAAAAAGCTCTCTTCTCTCTCCTATGTTTTAGCCGTTCTCCCTTCCCATGCCTCTGGCGTCGCCGCCGGCAGCCACCACCATGGCACCACCGGATTCCTTTTATGGTTTAACGTCAAACTTCTCTTCTAACTACCAAACTCGATCTCAGCCGCACGCCAGGTCCCCGCACTCCTCCACATCGCCAATGCCCATAGCCGGATTGCCTAGCAATTTCAGGCCTTATCGCCCGCACGAGCATCCTGCACCACCTCCGTCGAACAAGGACGGCTTGATCCCCCCGGACGTCTACCTCAACGCCGCCTGCAACGCTCCGTACCTTCAGCGCACGGTACAGCGTGCGTTATCCCCGTCCGCGTTGTCCTCCATCCCCGCGCCTATTGCCACCCGCGTGGTCCCCCCTCGCCGTTCTTGCGCCCGTGCTGCTCATGGGCATCCACCATGGGAGGACCACCCCAACCGCCTATGCCAGGCGGTTATTTTTTGGGGGGGCCCACTCTCTTCCCCCTATGGTCGCTGAATGCCTTGGGGGTACCAACCCCCCTTTGCCATCCCTTGGGGGGCTGGCTGCCATGTCCACCTCCAAGACCGCCCCCCAAGGGGGGTGATGACCCCTGGGCTGCCGTCTGCTGTCTGCCCGGGATCCCAAGCATAGGCCTCCGTCAGAATTCGACTCCAACGACCTCCGTTTATGAAACGAACCTGCGACATTCGGCTCATAATTCGAATACTCAACCCAATTTTGGACACTCTTTTGCTAAAATTGTTTCAGGTTCCAACCATCCGGATTCCACGTCTCAGGCTCCAGGTAATCCTACCTTGTTTTCCATAGTAGTTTCTGGTAAAAATCATTCTATCGCAAAACCGGTTCGTAAAGGTGATTACTACTCTGTTACCATCGATGATAATGTTTACCAGCAACGTCTTGCTGAATTTTCCTACTCGTTGATTGGAAGGGTTATTTTTGGAAAAGGTAACAAGCCATGGGCGACTATGCTTTTGCATAAACGCCTTACTGAATTATGGGGTATTAAAAATGACTGGAAACTAATTCCCTTGGGCAAGGGATTTTTTTGTGTCAAATTGTTTAGTGCGCATGATCGTTCTCGGGCTCAGCAGCGTATTAATTGGACGTTAACCCTGGTACTATCCGCCTATCTCCATGGGTGCCTGATTTCAACCCTTATAAAAAACTCCCTGAGTTTTGCTCGAGGTGTAGCGTTACGGACACTCCGGGTTCAACGTCCACGTGCCCCGGCCACGTCGAGTCGATCTGTGCGATCGCTCCAGGGTTCGTAAGGTTTATCGTCCTGTTCAGCAGGATAAGAGCAAGGCCGTCGATGACTCAATGGGAACTACGGGTTCGGCTATGCGCGCAGAATCTCCACCTCGCGCAATAGTCACTTGCTCTTCAGACATCCATCTTGGTAACACCTTTGAGGCTCTTGGTTCAGTCGACTCTCAATATCAGAATTCATGATTATCAAGCCGAGTACCCGGCTAGGGAGCCTTCTCCCAAGGCCACTACTTCCACTACGGGAATGGTCTCCACCATTATGCCTATTACAGTTTAGTATCCATTGGGAAAGCCTATCCGTGCTTTGAGTCGTGCTTTCCGGGACAGCTCCTTGGATTCAGATAAAGATAAAATTCTCCGGAAAGTTACATCGGGACCGTCGCCCCCTGTTTTTGATGTTACAATCGAACCGGAAAGTTCAGAACCACACGAGATGAACTTTGCTGCTACCAAGAGATGGGCAGATTATGCAGATGAAGCGGGTCATTCTCAATCATCAGACTCCGCGCACCACACGCCTGTTTTTACCGTGCGATTGTCACGGGCGCCACCTCCCCTCCACTGTCTCAATGAATTGCATCTTCTGGAACTTTCGGGGGATTGGGAATGTTGCATCTCGCAATGTTCTTAAGGCTTTATGTCAAAAGCATAAACCTTCGATTTTGGGTATTTGTGAACCTAAGGTGGACATTTCGACTATTTCCGATTCTTATTGGCATAGCTTGGGTTTGACTTTTGCAGCCCAAAATTTTTGTGGTAATGGACAGCCAGATATTTGGGTATTTCACGATTCCACGATCTCAGTTCTTAATCAGGTTTGGTCTTCTACCCAATGTATTATTTTACAAGTTCAATTTGGTGCTTTGATCTTTCACATTGGTTTCCCTCATGGCTTGTGTGATTACATTGCACGACGTGGGCTTTGGTTGGATTTGAGGAATTTGGGTCTTACTGATCTGTTACTTGTTGGTGATTTTAATGCGGTGTTGGGACATCATGAGCGCTCGCGCAATGATACCCTCTCCCAAGCATCTTGTCAGGATTTCAGGGACTTCATGGAGGATGCTGGATTATTTGCGGTGCCAACCATTGGGAATTCATTTACTTGGTGCTCCCCCCAAGGCCTCTATCTTTACTTCAAACTAAGTTAGACATAGCTCTTGCAACTTGTCCATTTTTTGCTTATTGGCAGGCTGCCAAGGGCTTAGTTCTTCCTCGTATTGGATCCGATCACCACCCCATTTTGGTTTCCTGTTCTTCCGCCATTAGCAGGGGACCGATTCCGTTTCGTTTTCAGCGTATGTGGGTTCATCACGCTTCATTCCGAGATTTGGTTATAACTTCTTGGGTCTCTCCTTGTGACACGCCCAACCCTCTTTTGCGTGTCATGAGGAAGCTCAAACGTCTGCGATAGGTTATCAAAGACTGGACAAGGAGGTGTTTGTGGATGTTAATCGTAGGGTGGACAACCAGATGGAGCAACTGCGTCAGATTCAGTCAGACATTGAGACAATGGGCTATACCGAGGCTTCCGGGACAGGGAGTTGGATGCCCAGCTGAGACTCTCACAGACGCTGCAGTCACAATCCGAATTCCTTAAGCAAAAGGCCCGCACTGCCTGGCTTAAGGATGGCGATCGTAACACAACTTTTTTTCATCGGCGTAGCCAGATTCGTATGGGGCGCGCAGGGATCCAGGGGCTTATGGTGGCAGGCAGTTTCACAGACGATGCTATGGTCCTTGGGGATCATATTATTTCATTTTACGAGGAGCTCTTCGCGGACAACGGGTGTTCCACCTCGGATTTCTCGTTAATTGACCAGGTTCTAACTCCACAGGTTGGGGCGCGGGATAACGCAACACACTAACAGCCATTCCCTCGGATTTGGAGGTTCAGGAAGCAGTGTTTGATATGGATTCAGATAGTTCTCCGGGGGCCGGATGGGTTCAATGGGATTTTTTATCGCCATTTCTGGGATGTCATCTCTGCTGAGGTGACTGCAGCTGTTCGCTTTTTCTTCAGTAATTTGTCACTACCTCTGGGATTGAATGCCAGTTTCATGGCGCTCATCCCAAAGACTAAGGATGCGAATGTCATTGAAAACTTCCGCCCGATCGTCATGAGCAATTTCCTTTTCAAGATCATCACGAAGATTTTGGCTACGAGTTTGGATTTGTTTATTGCATATTATCTGTCCCCAATCAGTTTGGTTTTATCCCTGGCAGACAGATTCATGATTGTATTGCCATGGTATCCGAAGGGTTCAATGTCTGACAAGGTCGCACGGATTCGAATATGATTCTGAAAATTGATATCCAAAAGGCATTTGACACATTGAGGTGGGATTTTACTATACGTCTTGAGCCGCCTCGGTTTCTCAGAGATATTTGTGCGGTGGGTGGAGGTGGTACTTCGGTCGGCCAGGGTATCAGTGTTGTTGAATGGGATGCTGGTAGGTTATTTTCCTTGTTTCAGAGGAGTCAGACAAGGGGATCCTTTATCTTTGTTATTGTTTTGTATTGCGGAGAAGGTTCTGGGTCGGTTTATTGCAGCTGCGATGGATCAGTCTCGGTTATCTGCCTTCACGGCGCCAAGGGGTATTATCTTTCCATCGTCCATCTTATATGCGGACGATATTGTCATCATGTGTGGGGCGTCTTCTACGAATGCCCGTGTCTTGCTTCAGATTCTAACTCGTTATGCGGATATCTCGGGTCAGGTGTTTAACCCACAGAAATCCAAGGTTTATTTTGGTTCGCAGGTTTCGTCATATGTCCGTGGGAGGGTGCAACATATCTTGGGGATCCATCCAGGGGCGTTCCCTACTGTGTATTTAGGCGTTCCAATCTTTAAGTGCGCTCCCAAGGTTGCGGATTTACAGGCTATCTTTGACAAGATAATTCTCAAATTCAGAAGATGGAAAGTTTCGTCGCTTTCCCTTGCTGGTAGAGTTTTTCTGGTTAACTCGGTGATTACCGAGTTCTTTTGTGCACACCATGATGGTTTATAAATGGCACTCTCTGCTGCTCAAGCAAATGGAAAGAGCCATGCGCAACTTCATTTGGACGGGGATGTGAATTCTAAAGGGAAGGTGGTGGTCAGTTGGAATAAATGCTGCACGCCCGGAGCAGGGGGGACTGGGCGTGCGATCTATTGTGACTGCCAACACCGCTTTCTTGATAAAACTGGGTTGGAAGGTTTTGAACTCGGATTCAGTGGTATACAGAACCCTCAGACAACGGTACTTTACTAGGAATGGGGAGATTCGACGGTCCTTTATTCCTTCTTCAATTTGGGCTGGGATTAAACCCTGCATTTCCGATTGCTTGGATGATGCTCGCTGGATCCCAGGCGCCAACTCCGAGGTCTTATTCTAGATTGACAATTGGTTGGGTTATTCCATAGCAGACAAAATTGGCATCCCGTGGGACTATAGATACTTATTCCATCAGCGCATTTCAAACTATTTCTATGATGGGTCCTGCACTTCACCCTCCCTTTCGTGGAGGCCTATTTGGAGCTGGTCCGTGCCATTGTGTGCGTCCCGATTGCGCTAGAGTCCTGGGACACTCGAGTTTGGTTGAACTCGAAAGATGGTTCGGTTACCTCTAAGGCAGCCTATAATCACATATGCCCCCAGCACCCAGCAGTTACATGGGGCTCTTGGATTTGGTCGTAGCATATCCCGAACAAAGATCGGTGGTTGCATGGAGGGCCATACACAACCGATTGGCTGTCCAGATTCATTACGAGCTTGGGGAAGTTTTACTTGGCCCTTCGGTTTGTGTTCTTTGCGGGAATCGGAAGAATCGGTTGATCACTTATTTGTCTCTTGTGCTTTTGCAGAAATATATGGTGTTGGATCTTCCACGCTTTCCAAGCCCACCCTTTTCGGACTTATAGTTTCAACGAGCTACTGGTGTGATTGATGGCATTTCATTTTAGTGACCAGGTTGCTTTCCTCCGGCGGGTGGCGATTCTTTTCGTCATCCTGGCTCATATGGCATATCCGCAATGAGCTAATTTTTCACAACAAAATATGGACACTGGATGCGACGATCATTCAACTACAGGTACTCATTATCGAATCATCATATTTGGATCGGGGATGCATGAACAATGATCAAAAAGACCTATTTATCTTGCGCGGTCTGCGAGTTCCTGGATGGCCCAGACATGCTCCAAAGATTGTGGAGGTTCAGTGGCAAAAACCCCTCTCGGGTTGGATCAAGGTTAACATGGATGGCAGTGCTTCAGGGGCACCGGGCAACCTTACAGCTTCCGGAGTTTTCCAGAACTGTAGAGGTTTCTTTCGAGGATGCTTTGTCAATCATTGTGGTTCAGGGTACGCGTTTGAAGCTGAATTGGTCGCTGCAATGAGGGCAATTCAATATGCCTTCGTGAAAGGCTGGACGCAACTTTGGCTGGAATCGGATTCGATGTATGTGGTGAACCTTCTGGAGAAGAGAACGATGGAGGTCCCATGGCGCCATCTTAGTCATTGGCGCCCGGACCACCGCATCTCGCTCAAAGGTATTGATCTTGTAGTCTCTCACATTTTTCGGGAAGGCAATCGGGTTGGCGGACTTGCTGAGCAAGAAGATGGAATGTGGCACATGGTGGGGCGTCTCGCCCACAGAGCTCCTTCACTACCTCACTGATGATTATGTTGGCCAATCCAACTATAGGTTTGTTATTTAGTGCGCCACCGCTTCAGGTTTCTTTCCCATTTTGGGCGCCTATTTTTCCTGGGGGTACTCTTTTTCCTTCCAAGGGTTTTTCCCACAAGGGTGGGTTTTACCTTGGAAGGTTTTAACGAGGCCCCAATCATTCAGCCATTTGGTCGGCTTGTGACCACTTCGTTTGGTTTTTGACATTTTTTCCAGGCTTCCTTTTGGTTACCTGATCAGACTATGATCAGGACGACTCTTTTTTCATTTTTATATATATATTCGCACTTATTCAAAAAAAAAACCTCCATAAGGCAAGGAAAGAGACAGTTTTTGTAACAAAGAGTGGGGAGCACTGCCACCCTTGAATGGCGTCCTTGTGCAGTGTAGGAGAAGGGATAGACATTTTAGAGGAAGCCAACAAAAGTTAAGAGGCGCAAGAGTTAAGAGGCATCAAGGGCATGTGCCACTGCAATATGAGCCACAAAGGAAGACAGAACACGACACGTAGATGTAAAGTCAATTAGAGAACAAGATGGCATTGTAGAGACGACAAATCCGGCCATGACATGGCCGGAAAATGTGCCCATAGGCACATTCATAAGGCCAACGGCCTTAGATGCGAGTGGAGAGAAAAGATAGCGTTCTCTTATTAGGGTTTTTTGATTGTATTTGTTTAAAACATTTAAAAGGCTCATTATTCATTAAATAAAGTTAGATTAATATTCTTCAAAACTTGTGTTCTATTTTCAAGGTGTTAAAAGAGCATTATGAAAAGAGATAAAGGCAAAAACCTTCCTTTGTGATGGCTATTAAATGTGTATTATTCATTGATTAGGATTTGGGTTTCCTTACTTGTTTAGCTTATTTAAGGGGATATATATTCATTAAATATGATTAGTTTGGAATTTTCTAAAATCGTGTTCTATCTTTCAAGGGCTAAAAGGCAATTTTGAAAAGAGACCAGGAACAAAAACCTTCCTTTGTGGTGGCTCTTAAATGTATATGATTCATTGATTAAGATTTGAGTTTTCTTATTTTTTTAGCTATTTTCTTCATTAAATGGAAGATATATATAAAAGAAAATGGAAAAGAGTTATCTCGAGCACATGCCGCTCGAGTAGCAAGTGTTCAAAGAAACAACCCTAAAAGAAACCCTGAGCAGTCCGGAAAATGCCAGCCACAACACTAACACCCGACGCACTAGCAGCACTCCCATCCGTGATAACTTTGATCCATCCAAGAAGTGGTAATGCCAATCCACTTTCACAATTTTTGGCGCCTTTCGAGGATTCCCAGTAACTTGAAGCTGCCGCAGGCATAACATATCAGTCTGGTCATTATTCATACAACTCCGATGTCATTGAAGATACAAACATTGCAAATGTGCCAGATAAGCCAGACGCAAGAAATGAAAGCCGCACGCCAAAGGAATGAGATTTGATCACTGAAACAATACCCCATCGCCTGCACTACACACGATATCCCATTTGTTTAGCTCATTTTCTTTAACAAGTTGGGAGTATTGGTTGGAGGGGAGGGATAAATTTCAAAGAAATCGAAGATACCGGGTTCAAACCCTGGTCAACACCCTCACAAAGGGTGAGCAATACCACTTGAGCTATAAGCTAGTTGTATTTGTTTAGCTAATTTAAAAGGCTCAATATTTATTAAATATAACGAATTGGTATTCTTCAAAACTTGTGTTCTATCTTTAAGGTGCTCTAAGGAACATATGTAAATAGATAAGGGCGGAAAACCTTCCATTATGATGGCTCTTAAATGTGTATCATTCAATGATTAGGATTTGGGCTTTCTTATTTGCGTAGCTCATTTTTTTTAGTAAAATCAAAAAATATATAAGAAAATAAAAGAGGAGTCCTGATCACAAGCCGATCAGGTAGACAGTAATCAAGTAAATGTGCGAAATTACGATGTTCATCTGAGAAATCAAGTAGAGAGTATTTCCACTGTCCAAGAAGACTGCTCGACAAAACATCAACGAAAGTAACCTCTAGCTGTGTGCGAAAAACACTGCTCCGTATTACGCCCTGGACGCGATGCACTACCATCCGTATTGGCTTTCATCCAACCCGGAAGGGGCAAATGCGAAGAAACCGGAATAATTCATGAAGCCTTCTGAGCACATCCCGGAACCTTAAGTCGGTGTAGACAAAGTAAATCCCTTTGAGTACTATTCATGCAACCTTTGTCTAGAGAGGCAGACTCAATGATAAGAGCCCAGAACTGAACAAGAGCCGCATCCTTAGTCAATTTCTTGTCATTTTCAAGTAAAATCGAAAAATATATAAGGAAAAAGAAAAGAAGAGTCCTGATTAGAAGTCAATCATGTAGCGCAATGTTTGGGGCCTCGTTAAAAACCTATCAAGGTAAAACCCACCCTTGTGGGAAAAACCCTTAGTATGAAAAGAGTACCCCAGCGAGAATGGAAAAAGTACCATAAAAAGAAAACCATAGAAAAAGCACAGGACATAAACTATCTAATAAACCTATACTGTGCTCGTCCAACATAGTCATCCGTGAGCAAAGAGATAATGTCCCGCGGAGGGCCGTCCCACCAATTGGAGACTCCTGAATACTTACTAAGCTGGTCCACCATGCGATTTCCTTCCCGGTAAATGTGCAAAATAACGAAGTTCATCTGACAGATCAGGTAGAGAGAGTATTGCCACTATACAATAAGACGCCAAGGAATGGAGCCCACCCTAGATTGAAAAAGATCCACAACATAAGTGAAGTTTGATTCAACCCAAGAATTTGCCTCAAAATAAACCTCTAGCCATGCGATAAACGGCCGCAACCGTACTATGCCCTGGAGACCCTGCTGCACTACCATCTGTATTAACTTTGATCCTAACCGAAAGAGGTAAAATGCCAAGAAACCTGTATAATGTGTGGAGCTTTTTAAACACGCCCCAGAACCTTCAATCGATGTAGACAAAGTAAATCCTCTGAGTAATGTTCATGCAACCTTTGTATAGAGAGGCAGACTCAATAATAAGAGCCTTCAACTGAACAAGAGCCGCATTCGTAGTCCATTTCTTGTCATTGAAAATCACATCATTTCGTATGTGCCAAAGTAGCCAAATGCAAAAAGCCATCACATGAACCATAAATTCTTTGAAGCTAGAGACTTTGCAAAAAGCCACAACAAATGTCTGAATGAGAATAACATAGGCCACAAGAGGAAGGTCCAACGAATCCTCTATGGCGGAGGACGTCTAGGACAGCTAGGCGGCCGTAAATAGCTCTCCAAATGACAATAGACCGTCTTTCAGGGATGTGAGGTGACCAAATCCAAGAGTCCCATTTTATTTTAAAAGGTTGCATTTCTTACTAATCCTTCACCGCATATGCCCTGTGGGCATTTGATGGTGTGTGGGTTTGAACCCACAATCTCCACCCCACAAGAGACATAAATCCCTTGTGGTCACCAGGTGGACTAAGCCGGAGCCCAATTTAACAATGGGATAAGCAGGCCTTAAAAATGCATAGGCCGATTTAGAAGAAACCATCCCATCCATATAATGCATCCACACCCATTTATCCGAGAAATCCAGAGTAATCAGGCAACGAACCATATCCCGAACTAATATCCAAATATGCCTCTACAAACAAAAAAGAGAAATGCAAGTATTATCAAAGAAGAAATCCGATATGCGGTTCTTGAAATGAATTTGATACTCTAGAGGTATATCAATTCGGTCCGCAATAATATAACCAAGCCAATTATCCGTCCAAAATGTAACAAAGGAATTCACCCCTGGAATCCAACGAGATTCCATCAAACAATCATTCACCAACGATCGAAGACAAGCCCAAATTGAAGAAGGTAAAAAAGTGTGTCTGATGGATCCATTTGCTAGCAAGAAACGACTACGAAGAGAGTAAACAACTGAATTAGAGGTAAGAAGTTTTCAGCCCAATTTCATAAGGAAAGCACGATTGGCCATGATAATTGAGCGAACACCAAGACCCCCTTCATTCCTTGGCATACAACAACGAGCCCAATTAACCATAGCAGACCCCTTCTGATAAATATCCCCAGTCCAAATAAAATTGCGCATGGCTTTTTCTAACTGCTTAAGGATGGAAATTGGCCATTTATAAATGACAATTCTATGAACCAAAATAACCGAATTAACCAAACAGACCCAACACGCCAATTAAAGGAAAGAACCTTTCCACCGCTTAAATTGGGGAACGACTTTATCAAACAAAGGCCACAACACCCCCTGCTTAGGAGCACCATTGAAGATTGGAACCCCAAGATATGTAGTCGGAAAAGTGCCAACCGTAATCCCCATAATCGTCAAGATCTGACGCCGAACGTGCTGAGAAACCTGAGCTCCAAAGAACACCTTAGATTTATTCGGATTAAACACATATCCCGAAAGATATGCATAAAGGTGCAGAGTATTTATGGCGCGAATTAACAGAGTTAGCCGCACAGAGGATCACTATATCATTCGCATACAACGTGGTAATGGAAAGATGATATTGAACGGAGCAGCAAAAGGCGTGAGAAGTTGTGAGGAAACAAACCGTGAGATAAGCTTCCCCAAAACTAAATGAATGATGCAAAAGAGTAGCGGGGAAAGTGGATCCCCCTGACGAACACGCCTAGTGCAAGCAAAATAACCCACAGGGGATCCATTAAGCAAAATCGAAATACGGTCTGAATGTAAGATCATAGAAATCCAGTCCACAAACTTTTTCGAAAACCCAAACCACCAAAGCAAATAAGTAAAAACATCCCAACTCAGGGTATCAAATGCTTTATGAATATTGATTTTTAGAATCATATTATTATCAGTCTGATTATGCAAAATATTGAAACCCTCTAAAACCAAGGCAATGCAATCATGAATATGGCAACCCGGAATAAAAACAAACTGTGTGGGTGAAAGAATTATGCTGATTATCACTCCAAATCTTGTAGCCAGAATCATCGTAATAACTTTAAAGATAAAACTACTAATAACAATGGGCCTGAATTATCCCCTGAGTTCGCATCTTTACCTTTAGATATAAGAACCATGAAGCTGGAATTGAGCCCAACTGGAAGAGACCAAGACTGAAAGAAATGCCTCATAGCTGTAGCTACATCCACATAAATAAGATCCCAACAATGCTGATAAAAAGACCCCATTAAAACCATCCGGACCCGGTGAACTGTCTATCTAAGATCAAATATCGCATCCCGAATCTCCAACTTAGAAGGCAAGGAGGTTAAATAAGTATTATCAACATCTGAAACCACTGGGTAAATATCAATCGGAGAGAAATCAGGAGGGGACCCAACAGGTGCCGTGAAAAGATCCTCAAAGAAATCAATGATGTGACTGCGGATGGTAACCGAATCCGTGGACAAAATGCCATCGATCATCAAACCATGAATACCAGCCCGAGCGGCATTGGTTTGACAGGGACCGTGAAAGAAGGAAGTATTACGATCCCATCAACAAGCCATGCGGCCCAAGACTTCTGGCGAAAAAATTCTGACTGTAACAAAAGAGCCTGATTGAGAGAGTTTTGAGCATCGAGTTCTTGGATCATCTAAATAATTACCATTAATCATCAAACCCTGAATACTCGAACGGCTACCCCGAATCTGACAACGTCAATGAAAAAAGGCAGTATTACGATCTCCATCCTTAAGCCAAGCTGAGCGAGCTTTCTGCCTCAGGAATTTGGATAGCAATAATAAAGTGTGGGACAAATCATTTTGTGCTTCAAATTCCAAATCGCGACATGCAGCATAGAAACCCAACGTCTCAATATCCGCCTGAATCTGACGAACTTTCTCCATCTGACTATCCACCTTTCGATTAACATCCGCAAAAATGTCTTTATTCCAAACTTTAATCGTCTGCCGCAACCTTTTAAGCTTCCACATGACACGCATCAGAGGGTTAAGTGATGCGCATGAAAGGGCCCAAGAAGAAGTTACTAGATCCCAAAACGAGTCATGATAAACCCACATATGCTGGAAACGAAACGGAACCGGACCCCTGCTTACAGAAGATGAGCAAGAGACCAAAATGGGATGGTGATCCGAGCCAATGCAGGGAAGAACCAAACCCTTGACAACTTGGCAAGGAGAGAAAAATCGACACGTTGCTAGGGCTCGATCCAATTTAGCCTAGAGAAGGGAAAGAGGCGTATGGGGAGAGCACCAAGTGAACAATTTCCCTGTAGTCGGTACAGAAAACAAACCAGCATCCTCCAAAAAATCCCTGAAGTCCTGACAAGAGGCCTGGGATAAAATACCACTGCCCAACGCTCATGATGACCCAAAACAGCATTGAAATCCCAGATTAGCAATATATAATCAATACCCAAATTTCTCAAATCCAGCTGAAGCGTACACCGAGCAATATGATTACATAAACCATGAGCAAAGCCAATATGAAAATCAGAGAATCCAACTGAACCTGCAGAACAATACACTGAGAAGAAATCCAAACCTGTTGCAAAATAGAGATGCCAAGATCACAGAAAACCCAAATATAAGCCCATTAGAACGAAAGATTTGAGCCACGAAACTCAAACCCGATATCGAAGAAATGTCCACCTTAGGCTCACATATAGCCAAAATAGAAGGTTTATGCTTCTGACATAAAGTGTTAAGAACATTACGAGAAGCAATGTTCCCAATCCCCCAGATATTCTTGAAGATGCAATTTATTGAGACAGATGGGGTGGAGCAGCCCGTGTCGAGCGCACGGTAAAAACAGGAGTGTGGTGTGTCGCAGAATCTGACGATTGGGCATTAGCCACTTCATCAACATAATCCGCCCATCGTTTTGAAGCCGCAAAATCTAATTCATTGGGCCCTGGGTGGTCCGACTCAATCGTGAGGTCATGAATAGTCGGAGAAGGGCCTTGAGCAACATTCTAAAGTAACCTGGATTTGGCCGCATCAAGGGAGCTGTCCTGGAAAGCTCGACTAAGGGCACGGATGGGCTTCTCCAATGGGTGCTGAATAGTAAGAGGCAGACTTGTAGAAACAGAACCAGTGTTTGGAACTGGAGCCTTGGGGACCGGATCACGAGTTGGAAGTACCGGAGGGGAATCCGTTGAATGCTATTCTGGTGTGTCATCCGTGGCAAGGGCCTCAAAGGCATTACCAAGGTGGATGTCGTTAGGACAAGTGACTATGGCATAGGAAGGGGAGCCCGACCGCATAGTCAAACCCGTATTATCCATTGAGTCATCAACGACCTTGCCCTTGTCCGTAGCCTGCTGCACTGGACGATAAACTTTACGTACTCTGGAATAACCCCTTTGTGCTGAAGTACGGCGTCTATCCGGAGCATTGGAACGCCCTTGAGTTGGACTAGGTCATCTTTCCGGAGCCAAAGTCCCCGTAGAAGTAAGACGGCAAGAACCAGTCGAATGTCCCATAACATAGCACTTGGAACAGAACTCGGGGAGTTTCTCATACCTAACTGACACGAACGAACACTGGCCAACCCGTTCCACCATAATGTGATCTTCCAGCGGTTTTGCCAAGTCTATATCAACCAACACATGAATAAAATATCCCAAAGAGCCATTGAGTGATCGCTGATCTATTTGAATCGGATTACCAATCGCACTGGCGATCCCCAAAATGGTATTAGGATCCCAGTATTCCAAATTGAGCTAAAAATGCGAACCCAAACATTGGCTACAGAAGTGTGAACCTTGTAGGGGTTGAAATCTGGAACCTAGGGAGAAAGCCGAATAGTACCCGGATTAAGTGCTTAATTGATATGTAACTGAGCACGAGCTCGATCCTGCGCATTAGAAAATTTCACACAAAATAGCCCTTGCCCAAGGGAATAAGCTTCCAATCATTCTTAATGCCCCATAGCTCGGAAAGGCATTTATGTAAAATCATAGTCGGCCAGGGCTTGTTACCTTTACCCAAAATAACCCTCCCAATCAAAGAATAAGAGAATGCAACAAGACGTTGTTGGTAAACGTTTTCATTAATAGTCACAGAATAGTAATCTCCCTTCCGAATAGGTTTAGGGATAGAATTAAGTTTGCCAGAAACCGCATGAGAAAAAGAAGTAAAATTACCTGGGGCTTGGGGAAAAGCTAGATTCATAGTGTGAAGGTTACCTGAAACAACCTTAGCAAAAGTGTTACCCAAGTTCTCATTAGCATTAGCATTATGAGCCGAGTGTTGGAGGTTCGATGTATTGATGGTTGTAGCAGAGCTTCCAGCAACATGATCAACATCTTTGGGGTAGCATTGAATCGACCGTCCTGTTGTTGGAGTCATTCCCTGGGATTCACCTGAAGAGGAGCTAGCGGCCCAGGGGCCATGACCCCCCTGGGCATGGGCGGCTGCCATTGGGAGCGTAGAGGCCGGCCCCCTTTAAAGCATCAAGGTGGGGGCCGGACCCCCCAAGGGGACTAGCAACCGCGGGCTACACTTGGGGGGCAAGGGATGGGCAGCCCCCATGTCCAATGTTGGCCCCCTGCATGTTGTCAACCGCTGCAACTGCCTTATCCAATGGAGCCGGGGATAAATATGAGGAGGACGGAATGAGATCCAGCGAACTTTAATTATGTTTCTCCGTAGGACGCTGATTAACGTGGGGGATGAAATTTGCAGGCAATGGAGAAATAGTGAAGTTGTTGGTGGGTTTATCAAAAACCCTAGATGCCACAATCGAAACCGAACTATCAATCTGCTGCGAATTGCCCATCGAGCCATGGCCTATTGAAGGAGATAAACCCTGGATGGAGGAAGACGCCTGCTGCATGTTCGACGGGGAGTTTCCATGATGTCGTACGTGCAAAGGGGGGCACCATAATTCGAAGTAAGTCCAACAAAGGAGGAGTCTGCCATGAATACACCGCAAAACGACCAAGAATGCAATCGGAAAGATCATAGATGATGGTCGTGCGCATTTGTTTAGCTCACTTAAAAGGCTCAATAATTATTAAATAGAGTTGGATTGGTATTCTTCAAAACTTGTGTTCTATTCCTGGTGCTCAAAGATAGTTATGAAAAGAGATAATGACCAAAAACATTCCTTTGTGATTGTTGTTAAATGTGTATTATTCTTTAATTTGGATTAGGGTTTCTTTATTTATTTAGGTCGTTTACATGGCTCAATACTCCTTAAATATATAGAGTTGTATTCTTCAAAACTTGTGTTCGATCTTCAAGGTACTAAAAAGGCACTTATGAAAAAGGATAAAGGACAAAAAACTTCTTTAGTGATGGCTCTTAAATGTGTATCATTCATTAATTAGGATTAGAGTTTTCTTATTTGTTTATCTCATTTAAACGTCTCAATATTTATCAAATAGAGTTGGATTGGTATTCCTCAAAACTTGTGTTCTAAGAGAAAAGAGACAAAATAGAGTTGGATTGGTTTTCTTAAATGGATTAGGATTTGAGTTTCCTTATTTGTTTATCTCATTTAAAAGGCTCATTAATAATTAAAAAAAGTTAGATTGATATTCTTCAAAACTTGTGTTCTATCTTCAACGTGCTAAAAGGCACTTATGAAATGAGACAAGTGGCAAAAACCTTACTTTGTGATGGCTTTTTAATGTGTACCATTCATTGATTACAATTTGAGTTTCCATATTTGTTTATCTTATTTAAGCGGATAAATGTTCATTAAATAATGTTATATTGGTATTCTTCAAAATTTGTGTTCTATCTTAAATGTGCCAAAAAACACTTATGAAAATAGACAAGGGCCGAAAATCTTTCTTTGTGATTGGCCCTTAAATGTGTATCATTCATTGATTAGGATTTGGGTTTCCTTATCTGTGTAGCTTATTTAAAGGGATAAATATTCATTAAATAAAGTTAGATTGGTATTCTTCAAACTTGTGTTCTATCTTTATGGTGCTACAAGACACATATGAAAAGAGATAAGGGCCGAAAACCTTCATTTATGATTACTCTTATATGTGTACCATTTAATGATTAGGATTAGGGTTTTCTTATTTGTTAATCTCATTTAAAAGGCTCAATATTCTTTAAATAATGTTAGATTTGTAATTTTTAAAACTTGTGCGCCATTATCAAGGTGCTAAAAGGCACTAATGAAAAGAGATGAGGGATAAAAACCTTCATTTGTGATGGCTCTTAAATGTTTATCATTCATTGATTTGTATTAGAATTTTCTTGTTTGTTTAGCACTTTTTTTTTTAATAAGTTGGGAGTACTGGTTGGAGGGGAGGAGATAAATTCCAAATAAACTGAAAGACACATGGTTCGAACCCTGGTTAACACCCTTATAAAGGGTTAGTGATACCACTTGAGCTACAAGCTAGTGGTTCTGTTTGTTTAGCACATTTAAAAGGCTCGGTATTTATTAAATAGAGTTTGATTGTTATTCTTCAAAACTTATATTCTATATTAAAGGTGCCAAAAGAACTTATTCAAAAAAATTAAAGGTGCCAAAAGGTACTTATGAAAAGAGATAAAGGACGAAAATATTTCTTTATGATGGCCCTTAAATGCATATTATTCATTGATTAGGGTTTGAGTTTCCTCATTTGTTTAGCTTATTTAAGGGGAAAAATATTCAATAAATAAAGTCAGATTGGTATTTGCCAAAAATTATGTTCTATCTTCAAGGTGCTAAAATGCACTTATGAAGAGAGTTAAGGGCAAAAAACCTTCTTTTGTGATGGCTCTTAAATGTGTATTATTTATTGATTAAGATTAGGGTTTCCTCATTTGTTTAGCTTATTTCAAAGGATCAATATTCGTTAAATAAATTTAGATTAGTATTCTTCAAAACTTGTGTTCTATCTTCAAAGTGCTAAAATGAACTTTAAGAAAAGAGCTAAGGACCGAAAACCTTTCTTAGTGATTGTTCTTCAATGTGTATCCTTCATTGATTAGGATTTGAATTTCCATATTTGTTTAGCTTAAATGCGGTTTTGGGACATCATGATACTCTTTCCCAAGCCTCTTGTCAACATTTCAGGGACTTCATGGATGATGCTGGTTTGTTTGCGGTGCCGACAACTGGAAATACTTTTACTTGGTGCTCCCCCCGAAGGTCTCTATCTTTACTACAGGCTAAGTTGGACTGAGCTGTTGCCAGTTGCCAATTTTTCTCTTTTTGGCAAACTGTCAAGGGCTCAGTTCTTCCACGTATTGGATCCGATCATCACCCCATTTTGGTTTCTTGTTCTTCTTCACTTAGCAGGGGGCCGGTTCTGTTCCGTTTTCAGCGTATGTGGGTGCATCACCATTCATTCTGGGATTTGGTTACCACTTCTTGGGTTTCCCCATGCGACACGCCCAACCCCTTGTTGCGTGTCATGTGGAAGCTCAAACGGTTGCGACAGGTTATCAAAGACTAGAATAGAGAAGTGTTTGGGGATGTTAATCATACGGTGGAATTCCAGATGGAGCAAGTTCGTCAGATTCAGGCAGACATTGAGACTTTGGGTTATTTCGCTGCTCTCCGGGATAAGGAGTTGGACGCCCAACTCAGGCTCTCCCAGACGCTGCAATTACAATCTGAATTCCTTAAGCAAAAGGCCCGTACTGCGTGGCTTAAGGACGGGGATCATAATACAGCATTTTTTCATCGGCGTACCCAGTTTCGTGCGGGGCGCGCGGGGATACAGGGACTTATGGTGGCAGGAAGTTACACTGATGATACTGTGATCCTTGGGGATCATATGATTTCTTACTACAAGGAGCTCTTCGCGAATACCGGGCATTCCACCTCGGATTACTCTTTAATCGACCAGGCTATTACTCCAAGGGTTGGGGCGCGAGATAATGCCGCCCAATGGCCATTCCCTCGGACTCAGATATTAAGGAAGCGGTTTTTGATATGGATGCAGATAGTTCTCCGGGGCCAGATGGGTTTAATGGGATTTTTTATCACCATTTCTTGGATGTCATCTCCGTCGAGGTAACTGCAGCTGTTCGTTTTTTCTTCAGTAGTTCGTCACTACCTCTGGGCTTGAATGCCAGTTTTATGGCGCTCATCCCAAAGACTAAGGATGCGAATGTCATTGAAAACTTCTGCCCGATTGTTATGAGCAATTTCCTTTTCAAGATCATCACGAAGATATTGGCTACGCATTTGGGTTTACTTATTGCAGACTATTTATCTCCGACGTAGTTTGGTTTTATCCCCGACAGACAAATTCATGATTGTATTGCCATGGTATCTGAAGGGTTCAATGTTTTACAGGGTCACACGGATTCGAATATGATCCATAAAATTGATATCCGAAAGGCTTTTGACACATTGAGATGGGATTTCCTACTATACGTCTTGCGCCGCCCGCTTCTCGAGGTCTTTGTGCATTGGGTTGAGGTGGTTCTTCGGTCGTCCAGGATATCAGTGATGTTGAATGGGACGCGGGTAGGTTACTTTCCCTGTTTCAGAGGAGTCAGACAAGGGGATCCTTTATCACCGTTATTGTTTTGCATTGCGGAGAAGGTTCTGGGTCGGTTTATTGAAGTGGCAATGGATCAGTCTCGATTATTTCCCTTCATGGCCCCACGGGGTATTATCTTTCCATCGTCCATCTTATACACGGATGATATTGTCATTATGTGTGGGGCTTCTTCTACCAATGCCCGGGTCTTGCTTCAGATCCTCACTCATTATGCAGATATCTCGGGTCAAGTGTTTAATTCACAGAAATCCAAAGTTTACTTTGGTTCGCATGTTTCGTCATATCTCCGGGGGAGGGTGCAACACATTTTGGGGATCCATACAGGGGCATTCCCTACTGTTTATTTAGGCGCTCCAATATTTAAGGGCGCTCCTAAGATTGCGGACTTACAGTCTGTCATTGACAAAATAATCCTCGAATTTAGAAGATTGAAAGGTTCGTCTCTTTCCCTTGCTGGTAGAGTTTGTGTTGTTAACTCGGTGGTTACTAGTTCTTTTGTGCACACCATGATGGTTTATAAATGGCCTCGTACGCTGATCAAGCAAATGGAAATAGCCATGCGCAACTTCATTTGGACGGGGGATGTGGATTCTAAGGGGAAGGTGGTGGTCAATTGGAATATATGCTGCACGCCTCGAGTCGAAGGGGGACTGGGCGTTTGCTCGATTGTGGTTGCTAACACGGCTTTCTTGATGAAAATGGGTTGGAAGGTTTTGAACTCGGACTCGGTGGTTTACAGAACCCTCAGACAACGGTACTTTACAAGGCATGGGGAGATTCGGTGGTCTTTTATTCCTTCTTCAATTTGGGCTGGGATTAAACCATGCATTTTCGATTGCTTGGATGATGCTCGTTGGATCCCAGGTGCTAATTCTGAGGTTTTATTCTGGATTGATAATTGGCTGGGCTACACTATAGCGCATGCACTTGGCATCCCGCAGGACTATAGATACTTATTTCATCAATGCATTTCGACTACTTTTATGATGGGTCCTGGCACTTCACCTTCTCTTTCGTGGAGGCATATCTGGAGCTGGTCCGTGCCATTGTGCGCGTCCCGATCGCGCCAGAGTCCCGGGATACACGTGTTTGGTTAAACTCGGGGGATGGTTTGGTTACCTCGAAGGCGGCTTACAATCATATACGCCCCCAGCGCCCGTCGGTTAAATGGGGTTCTTGGATTTGGTCGCAACATATCCCAGAACAGAGATCAGTGGTAGCGTGGAGGGCCATACACAACCGACTGGCTGTCCATGATTCATTACGAGCTAGGGGAAGTTTTACTGGCCCTTCGGTTTGTGTTCTTTGTAGAGAATCGGAAGAATCAGTTGATCATTTATTTGTCTCTTGTTCTTTTGCAGGAAATATATGGCGATGGATCTTCCATGCTTTCCAAGTTCACCCTTTTCAGACATATAGTTTCAATGAGTTACTGGTGCGGATAATATGTCTTTTCATTTCAGTGACAAGGTTACCACTAGCTTATAGCTCAAGTAGTATCACTCACTCTTTGTGAGGGCGTTGACCAGGGTTCGAACCCTGTATCTTTCAGTTTATTTGGAATTAATCCCCTTCCCTCTAACCAGTAGTCCCAACTTATTAAAAAAATTTCAGTGACAAGGTTGCTTTCCTTTGGCTTGCGGTGATACTTTCATGCATATGGCTCATATGGCATATCCAAAACGAGTTGACTTTTCATAACAAAATCTGGACACTAGAGGCGGCGATCATTCATCTACATGTTCTCATTGTAGAATCCTCATCTTTGGATCAGGGCTGCATGCACAATGATCAACATGACTTATTTATCTTGCACGGACTGCGAGTTCCTGGAAGGGCTAGACAAGCTCCGAGGATTGTGGAAGTTCATTGGCAAAAACCCCTCCCGGGTTGGATCAAGGTTAACACGGATGGCAGCGCTTCAGGGCGCCGAAATCTCCAAAGATCCGGGTCTTCCTAATTGCGAGAGGTTTCTTTCGAGGGTGCTTTGTTCATCATTGTGGATCAGGGTATGCGTTTGAAGCTGAACTGGTTGCAGCTATGTGGGCGATTCAATACGCTTTTGCTAACGGCTGGACACAACTTTGGCTAGAGTCGGATTCAATGTATGTGGTGAACATGCTGGAGAGAAGATCGACGGAAGTCCCGTGGCGCCATCTTAGCTACTGGCGCCACACACTACACCTTCTCGAGCACATGGATTTCATCGTCTCACATATTTTTCGGGAAGACAATTGGGTTGCGGACATGCTGAGCAAGAATACAGAGTGCGGCACATGGTGGGGAGTCCCACCCGTGGAGCTCCTTCACTATCTCACTGATGACTATGTTGGCCAACCCAACTTTAAGTTTGTTACTTAGTGCGCCACTGCTTCAGGTTTCTTTTCCCATTTTTAGGCGCCTATTCTTTCCTGTGGGGTACTCTTTTTCCTTCCAAGGGTTTTTCCCACAAGGAAGGTTTTACCTTCGAAGGTTTTAACGAGGCCCCAACCATTCAGCTATTTGGTCGGCTTGTGACCAGTTCTTTTGGTTTTTGACATTATTTCCAGGCTTATTTTTGGTTACCTGATCAGCCTATGATCATGACTACTCTTTTTTCATTTTTATATATATATATTCGAACCATTTAAAAAAAAAGCTTACTAATGTTAGATTGGTATTCTTCAAAATAAGTGTTCTATCTTCAAGGTGCTCAAAGACACTTATGAAAGGAGATTAGGGCCCAATACCTTTCTGTGTGATTGCAATTAAATGTGTATCATCCATTGATTAGGATTAGGGTTTATTTATTTGTTTCGATCATTTTAAAGGTCCAATAATCACTAACTAAATTTGGATTGGTATTCTTCAAATCATGTGTTCGATCTTCAAGGTGTTAAAAGGCCCTTATGAAAGCAGATAATGGTCGAAAGCTTTCCTTTGTGATTGTTGTTAAATGTATATCATTCATTGATTAGGATTTGAGTTTCCTTATTTCTTTAAATCCTTTAAAAGGCTCAATATTTATTAAATAGATTTGGATTGGTATTATTCAAAACTTATGTTCTATCTTCAGTGCTCAATGGCACTTATGAAAAGAGATAAGGGCGAAAATCTTCCTTTGTGATTGTTGTTAAATGTGTATCATTCATTAATTAGGATTAGGATTTCCTAATTTGTTTAGCTCAATTAAAAGTCTCAATAGTCATTAAATAAATTTAGATTGCTATTCTTCAAAACTTGTGTTCGATCTTCTAGATACTAAAGGGCACTTATGAAAAGAGAATAGGGATGAAAACCTTCTTTTGTGATGACTCATAAATGTATATCATTCATTGATTAGGAATATAGTTTCTTTATTTGCTTACCTCATTTCGAAGGCTCAATATTCATTTTTTGAATGAATCAAAACATATATTAAAAAATGAAAAAGAGTGTGATCCCGATCATAGGCCGATCAGGTAACCAAAGAAATAAGCACGAAAATAAGTAGAAAGTAAATCGAAATGATCACAAGCCGACCAAATGGCTAAATGGTTGGGGCCTCGTTAAAACCTCCCAAGGTAAAACCCACCATTGTGGGAAAAACCTTGGCGAATAAGAGTACCCCCATAAAAGAAATGAAGGCGTCCCAAAAATACGAGAAATAGAAGCCCGGACGCTTTAAGTATCAAACCTATAATTGACTGACCAACATAGTCCTCTCGTGAGAAATCGCACGATATCCGCAGCGGGACGCCCACCAAGTCCCGGTTCAACTTTTTACTCGTAATGTCCGCCACTCGATTGCCTTCTCGATAAATATGTGAGACCACCAGCTCCATTTGTGAAAGCAGATGAAGAGTATAACGCCACTTGCTAAGGTGACGCGCTGGGGAACCTCAATGGATCTCTTATGGAGCAAGTTCACCACATAAATGCAGAATCCGACTCGGCCAAAGTTGTGTCGGCCCTTTAGCGAATGCACAATGAACGGCCCAAATTGCTGCCACTAACTCAGCCTCAAACGCATATCCCGGACCACAACGCTCCACAAAACAACCCCAAAAGAAGCCTCTGCACTGAAATACTCGGAAGGTCGTAAGACTTCCCCGGCATCCCCGAAGCGCTACCATCCATTTTCACCTTGATCCAGCCTGGAAGGGGCTTTTGCAAATTAACTTCCACAATCTTCGGGGCTTGTCCAGTCCATCTCGGAACATGCAGTCTACGAAGGATGAAAAGGTCTTGCTGATCATTGTGCATGAAACCCCGATCTAAGGAAACAAACTCGACGATAAGAACATGAAGATGAAGGATTGTCGCGTCCACCGTCCAGAGTATATTGTTAAAGGTCAACTCATTTTGGATATGCCAAATGAGCCAGATGCAAGACAAAACAATCACTCGCCATAAGAAATGAACCTGCTCACTAAATCGAAAATTCATTAAACGCACCAGGAATTCATTAAAGCTATAAGCCATAAATAGGTGAACGTCAAATGAATCAAAAATCCAATGCCAAAGAGCCCCTGCAAAGACACAAGAGACAAACAAATGGCCAACCGATTCAGCAGAGGCACAACAAAAAGCACAGACTGAGGGGCCGATGAAACTCCCCCTAGGGTGCAATAAGTCCAAGACTGTCAACTGATTGTGGATGGCACGCCACGCCACAACCGACCCGCTTAGAGCACCGGGGAATGGGGGCGAATATGAGAATATGCTGCTTCGAGGTAACATTCCCATCATCAGAGTTCAACCAGACCCGCTTGTCCTGCGATGAAGGAGCGATGGGGACTCGAACAATATCCTAGGCCAGATCCAAGTAAGTCTTAACAAATGAGAAGGTGAAGTGCTAAGACTCTGCATAGAAGTACTCCGAAATGCGATGTCCAAATAAATATATGTACTCATGCGGAATACCAATCCTGTCTGCAATAGAATAACCCAACAAGTTGTCAAGCCAGAATAAAACCTCGGAATTACACCCCATGATCCAACGAGATTCATCCAAGCAATCCGCAATGGAAGGCCTAATCCTGGTCCAAATAGAAGAGGGGATGAACGAATCAAACCGTCCGATGTCAAGTACCATTTTCTGAGAGTTTTGAAAATCACCAAATCTGAATTTATAACTTTCCAACCCAGCTTCATCAGGAAGGCGGTATTAACCACAATAATAGATCTCACGCCCAAGCCCCCTCCAGCCCGAGGCGTGCATCATCGATTCCAATTGACCACCACCGAACCTTTAGAGTTAACATCCCCAGTCCAAATAAAATTACGCATGGTCTTTTCCATTTGCTTGAGCAAGGACCTAGGACATTTGTAAACCATCATCGTGTGCACAAATGAACTGGTAATCACCAAATTAACTAGGCATACTCGACCAGCAAGAGATAAAGAGGTCCCTTTCCATCTTCTAAATTTGAGAATCACCTTTGTAGGTCCCAAGGGGTGTAAGTGTAAGGTTTAGAAGGGGGGGGGGTTGAATAAACCTTACCAAATTTTCGATTTAGTCCTTTTTAAATATTCGAGTTGATACTACACAAATTTGTGTCCTTGATGGTCAATCAATTTTAGTCACTCAAGAGAGTTAATCTCTCAACAGACTCAACCGAGCCGTTGATGGAATAACTCGATTGTTGGCCTAAATTAACTCGATTGTGGTTTTGTTTTCAGCGGAAGACTTAACACCCTTAAGTTTGATTAAGCAAGAGTTTAGTCTTTGGGTTTAGTACTTATAAATTATCAAGTGGATAGCAAATTTATCAAGAGATATAAGCGATTAAAAATGCAGAATTAAAATGCTTTGAAATGTAAATGACACAAAGAAAATTTTTATAGAGGTTCAAGATGGGGTAATTCTTCTACTCCTCTCTTCTCCAACTCCGGAGGAATCCACTAGGTAATGATCGGTTTACAAAGTGGTAATACCCGGATACAAGTCTTGATCACACAAACCGACTTGATCCTTTGGGACTCGATGAGACGCCTTGATCACTCACCAAGCTTCTCGTATGACTCGGCTTCTTCACAGGCAGCAAATGCCTTGCTACTACACTCACTTGCTCAAGCTCTTTGGATTTGATCACGAAGCCCTCCAAAAGCTTAAGACAAAGAACACTTCATCTTCTTTTTGTCTCCTTCTTTCATCTTGTTCAAGATCTTCTTCTCTTCTTCTCTTTTTCTCGTCGTCACCGCTTTCCTTCTTTTCTTTTTTCATATGCCTTCCTGGCAGCTTCATCTCTTCTTATTCTTTCCCTGTCTCTCCTCCCATAGCCGAGTTTGTCTCTTGTTTTCTTCTTCTATTCTTTTTGCATACTCAACATTAGTTTTAGCCACTTGCAAATTTGCCACTTGGTCAAGCCCAAAGCCCAAAAGAGATCCCTCCTTTCTTTCCTGGATCTACGTATTCAATATTCTTGGGCGAGAGGCCTAGGTCCAAGCTTCTTCCTCCACCACGCTTCTTCCTCTACCTCAGGGTGTGTATTGTCTTGGGTCTTCTTCTTTCCACCGAGTGACCACCAGCGGAGTGACCAGCAGAGCGATGCCAAGAGTCCGTCCGCTCGTCGCCTTCTTCACATAACGTGAGACCCTTTTCCCAAAGACAAGTCCCAAGCTTGAGCCATAGACATATTTGCAAAGTATCCCTCGTATTCGAGTGTTTTAAATTCATCAACTGATCGTGGCTCGTCCCGACATCCGAGATGGCATAAGTGTCTCTCTCTCATTTGGAATGCCTCCGTGTTCTTTCAAGATGTTCATAACTCGGGCATCTATTCTTCCTTCCACTTCCTTCATCCCCGCTTCAATTGTTTTTCTCTTTTCGGCTATAGATACAGCAGAGTGTTGGAGTGGCAGTCACGGGGAGTTTGCTTTAGCGATAATGTCACCGTGATGTGACCCTGTTGAGGGGTTTGTGCAATCATCAAGGTCATATCTTTTGATCCTTCCCCCTCAAAGATTTTCCTTTCTTCTGTTTTAACACTTCCTCACTGATTTTCCCTTCGCTGCTCTTCCTTCCTTTTCAACTTCGGATCCCCTTTGCGCTTTTAGGTATTCCTCTTCCCCCTTTTTGGCATCATCAAAGGAGAGAGGAACGCCTGAAATAGACTTGCAAGCGGGAAGTCAAACCTGCGATAGTTGAGTTTTGTCTCGAGTCTCTCAGAGTATGCGGCACGAAATTCGCATCGAGTAGCGTTGGACTCTGCAAATCAGCTTCATCTCAGCCATGAGAAGGCTGAATTTTGTATTCATGGTCTCTTCCAAACGATGTAGATCACTTTTGTTTTGCTCACGCAGCGCTTTAACCTCGGCAATGTGAGCTTCATGCATGTGCTCAATATGTTCTCTCGCTTCGTTTTGCATCAAAGCATTTTCACTCTCCACACCAGCAGCTTGTTGAACAATGTCCCAAGTATCTCACTTATTCCACACGCATTGTTTGCTTCTTTGTTGCCACCATTCCCCGATCCGGACTGTTATGCCTCTTAAATCGCCAGGTGAGATTGGCATCTCTTTGTCCATCCGCATATCCATAGAGGCCGATGCCTCTCCATTCGTTCAATCTCAGCGAATAATGCCTTGAACACTTCGCGGACTTCAATGATTCTTCCGCTTCGGTGATGGCCATGCAAAAGCGTCAAAATCGTGTAATCACCGAACAATGGTGCCTCGATTGAAAAACGGAGCTGGTCTGTGGTAGCGTGCTTGTTCATTTTCTAACTCTTCATGGAGTTCCGGTATCTCCAGGGAAAAAGGAAAAGATTCTACAAAGGATTCATCACCGCCAACCGATCTGTTCGATGATGAGCGGTGCGCGTGAAGTTCTTTTGGAATCGATCCTGCTGCGCTTGAGGAGCTTGCGCGGTGGACTCGGTTCACCGGGTTTTGTTGTGAAGTGGTCCCGGTTTGCTTTGAGCCTCAAATGTCTCAACACCGTTGGTCTCAAATGATTTTTCCAATTGAGTAGACGGTCCTCGGCCTTATCGATAGCGTCATCGGATGATGATGAGATTTCCATTGGTGGCTCATCATCAAAATTAAAGGTTTGACGAGTAGTCTTGGGATCAAACTTGCTCGTGCTTGGAACATACGCAGTGAGTCTTTTGGATTTGCACGGGGATGACTCGGCTTCTTCATCGCCTTCCGATCCCGAAAAGGTTACATCGATTATCCTGGGAATCATGAAGTGCGCTTATCTCCTTCTCGGATGGGTCGATGATAGCAGGAGGGATGTTCTCTACTTGACTACCTTACCCCCCGGAAGTCTCAACCTCCCGTGGGCCTTCATTACCTCCAGCCAGTCTCTCTTCTGCAATGAGGCCCTTGTCCTCCCTTTCGACGAGTGTCGTCACCGTCTTAGGGTCTTCAGCGGTGGCATCCATTGGAGTCTCAACCCCATGGATTGCACTTTCATCGCCAGTGTTAACTCCCGGGCCGTTCCATCCTCGTGCCTCGATCGCCTCGCGGCGTCATTAGCCTTCGTAGCGATTGGCACCTCAGGTGAGACAGTCTCAACTCGCCTGAGCTTCGTTGATGGCAATTTGCTTTTCTTCTTGTGTTTGTATTTTCTCTACTTCGCCTCCTTGATTCGTTGTGGAGTCATCTGCAAAGATCCTCCAACCTTGCCGCAGTGGAGGGAGTTTCCCCTCACCGGCGCACCACCGAGTGACTTGGAATGGGGTCACTCGTCTCCAAACTCCCGGCTGTTTCGATTGATTGTTCAGCCGTTGGGGCGGTGGTAACACACCTTCAATAGGGGTTGGCTCGACCGGGTTCCCCACTATCCCGCCATCGCCAAGTCCCTTATCGCCTTCTTCCGAGTGAGTCTGGGAAGTGGTGGCAGCAACAACAATACGATGGCGATTTGCTGAACCACTCCCATTGGATCAATTTCAGTACCGTGTTCGAGGACTCTCCTGGTCCCTCCATCGCTTTGCTCGTGAAGGATTCTCGATTCATGCAATGCTTGCCGCATTTGCAACTCTTCTCAGAGCAAAGGCATTCTCCGGATCCTCATCACCACCGAGAAGACATCAAGGGGAGGATGTGTGTGTTCGTAGTGGTGCCGAGATAGGGACGGATGCTTGCCTTCTCACGTGCCTCGGCTTCCTCCTCGCTTGCTTTTCTTTCTCCTTGTCCTTGTAGATCTGCGCAGGATGTCTCGTGCGATTGTCTTCATCAAGTCTTTGAGAGTACAGATGGTCGATCGAAGGAAGCTCAACAGCTTCCTCTTCTTCTTCTATGAACTCGGCCGTTGGAACTGTTCCCTTGACTTACTCAACTTCCATTTCTCCACTCACGCAGACGATTTTGGATGTCCGGGTAAGGTGGAGATAGAATCATTACATCACTATCCGCTCTAGCAGTTCTTCTTGTGCTTCACCGTGTGAACTACAAATGTGTCTTGAGTTGCCTCTGTGACGCCTTGACGAGACTTGGTTGTTTCATCAATTACATCCGAGACTCTACTTCTCCAAATCTCCGTGTCTGCTCGGTGAGTGGTGACTCGGCCGGTTTCTCAAGCTCGGAGTGCTTGACAATTCTTCTTCGTCTCCTAGTTTGTACCGAGGGGATTTCTGGTTCGAGACGGTTTCTTCGAGTCTTGGGCAGCGGGGCCGGTTGGTGTCTTTTTCTCGAGGAGCTGGCCGTCTTGGCTTCTCGATTCTCCTCCTTTTGACGATCGGAGAAGGTATTAGGAGTCCTTCTCGACCGCCGCTAGCAGGGCAGGAGACACGGCCGCTTGGGGCGGTGACTCTCTGCAGGGGCAGGAGCATGTTTGGTTTTCTTTGCGCAGGGCAACAGCTCTTCTTCTTAGCAGCAGCGGGGCGGCTTTCTTCTTGGGTGGGGAGGAAACAAACAGTATCTTGAGTGGTCACCGATTCCCCCTCACTCGTGTCGCTCTTTTGGCGTAAGCTCTCTTCTCATGCGCCGAGAGATTTGCTCGAACATCCTCTTGTTAACATGGAATGCTTTCCCATGTCTAAGAGGACTCCTTTCACTTCCATTAGCCGGCCAATCACTAGGCCATATCCTAGGGATCCTCCAAATGAGCCATCTTCCTTGAAGGATTTGTTCCCCACGTTCGGGCAGAGTCTGCAGTGTAGACAAACTCAAATTGCTTTATCTTCTTTTCGCGATGATTGCACCATTACAATCAGCTTTGCCTTTGATTGGTCAAAGCGCCAAATTTGATGTCGATACATTTGGCAACTATGTCCAACAACTTGTGATAATCCTCCTTCAGCATCTCTTGTTTTTCAGTATACACTATTTTATCAAAAAAGTCGGGCTTGGCTATTTCTTTCCAAGCATCGGCCAGGTTTACATCGGCCGTTAATCTCGATGCTCCTCTCTGGTAGTGAGCAATGTTCGCCAAATCCTTGGCGAGATAGTCACCGCTTTCCGTGAATGATGACTTTATTCCTTCATCGTGAATCTCGGCATTCATGTAGAATTGTGCGACCTCCTCCACATATGTCATCGGGTATTCTAACGCCGAAACGGTTTCGATCGGACGTTTCTAACTTTTCAGCGATTTTCTTCACTAGGGTGTCGTCGGACCCCTTTTCACCATCCTCGTCGAAATCCACCGTAGAGCCGGTGTGGATTTGCTTTCCTAACTTGGTAAAGTCATAAGTTGGTGCCATATTTCAGGATTATATAGAAGAAACACTCGAAAATTGATTTGAAGATAGATAGGGTTTCGAGAGAATTTTTGCCTTTGCTTTTGAGAGAAAGAAATGAACAGTTTTAGAAGTGTGAGAGAAAAGCATTTAAAATGGTTTAAATATGGTTTATGAAAGGACGTGCGGGTGGTTTTTGAAATGTGATCGAAATCAACGGCTTGGATTTTGCACGCCTATTTAGCATTTAATGTCTCGTATTTAATGCGGCAAAGATTTATATCCAATCATAAGCTTGGTGTGCGGCTTTATGTCCTCATACACATCATCATTATCTTTGACGTATTTCTTAAAACATTTAGTCAAACGATTGCGTTTTTGTCACTTTGCTCATAAGTGACTCAAACATCCCTTAGCCGATTTAACTCTACTTCTCACAGTTCTCTTAGTGACTCAAATATCACCGACTCGGTGACTAGGTGTAAATTTCTTTATATCTGGTGATTCTTGAGTGATTTACGTGTTCACTCTTTTTCACCTCCTTTTCTCGTTCCATTTCTTTTCTTTGATTCTTCCGTGTGTCATTTCAGTTCAATTAACCCCAACTCATGTTTGAGTTCTTCAAATCTTGACTCACATAATGGTTTTGTGAAGATGTCGGCTAATTGTTTATCGGTTGAGATATATTCCAGGGATGATGTCCTTCTTTTCAACATGATCTCTTATGAAGTGATATCTCGACATCAATGTGCTTTGTTCTTGAATGCAACACAGATTTTGAGTGATTGCAATTGCACTTGTGTTATCACACATGATTGGAATTTCTTTTTCTCAACTTCATAGTCTCTCACCTTTGAGACATCCATAGGACTTGGGCACAACACAATGCCTGCCAGCCTATGTATTCTCTCACCAGAGGTGGCTATTGAATTTTGCTTCTTGCTAAACCAGAAATCACTGTTTCCTAGCATTTGACATGTGCCTGAAGTGCTCTTCATGTCCACTCTACATCCAAAGATAGTCGAGAATCAATAGCCAATTAGCTTGAATCCACCTTCCTTTGGATACCATAGGCCTACTTCTTGGCTTCCTTTCAAGTATCTCAATATTCTCTTAGTCTGTCATATGGCTCTCTTTTGGAGCAGATTGAAATCTTGCACATACACCTACAAAGAAAGGTGATGTCCGCCTCGCTTTGTGAGATAGAGCAATGATCCAATAAGTGCTCAGATCTTGTTTGATCTACTGAGCTTGCCATCCGCATCCATGTCCATTTTGATGATGTGTTCATTGGTATTTTTACTGAAGACTTCTCCTCCATACCAAACTTCTTCATTAAATCTCTGTGTATTTTGTTTGACTTATGAAGGTTCCATCCTTCAATTGTTTCACTTGAAGTCCAAGGAAGAATGTCGCTCTCCCATCATGCTCATTTCAAATTTACTTTGCATGAGGTTTGAAAACTTTTCACACAGACTCTTTGTTTGTGGATCCAAAAATGATGTCATCCACATATATTTGAACAAGCGAGTATACTCTTTTTGTCTTGAATTCGAATAGTGTTCTATCTACTTTTCCTTTTGTGAATCCATTTTCGGTTAGGAATTGTGACAAAGTATCATACCATGCTCAGGGTGCCTGTTTCAATCCATATAGAGCTTTCTTGAGTTTGTATACCTTATCTCCAAGAGTCTTCTGCTCAAATCCTGGAGGTTGTTCAACATACACTTCTTCTTCCAATAAACCATTTAGGAATGCACTTTTTACATCCATCGATATACAATGAAATCCTTGTGAGCAAAGATAGGCAAGAAACATCCTTATAGCTTCCAATCTTGCTACGGGGCAAATGTTTCATCAAAATCTATCCCTTCTTCTTGGCAATATCCTTTGGCTACTAGTCTTGCTTTGTTTCTTACCACAGAACCTTCCTCGTTCATCTTATTTCTGAACACCCATTTGGTGCCAATAACATTTTGATGTATGGGTCTTTGCACTAATTCCCATACTTTATTTCTTTCAAACCGATTCACTCTTCTTGCATAGCTTGAATCCAGTGTGTGTCGTCCAAGGCTTGTGACACGTCTTTGGGCTCTATTTGTGAGATGAAGCATGTGAACATGGCTTCTTGTTGAGTTCTGGATCTTGTTTTGACACCTTCTCTTATATCTCCAATGACAAGTTCTGGTGGATGATTTCTCCCATCTTACATCAAGTTGGAGTAAGTTAGTGGATTGATCGACTTGCAGGTACCGTGTTCTTTGGGTCGACTCTCTCGTAATCACTTAGCCGCAAATTCTCCAAATGTTTTTGAGATTCAAATCTCATCTTCTTCTCAATTGATGATTCCAGCTTGACTTGAAAGATAGGGACTCTTCGTATGGTTGGATGATTCAGATTTATCACCGACTCTTCAATGTCTTCTCCATTTACATTTGGCTCATCGAATCTTGCATGAATGGATTCTTCAGAACCACAGTTCTTTTGTTGAGTATCCTGTAGGCCTTGCTTTCACTAAGTATCCTAAGAAGATACCTTCATCACTTTAGCATCAAAAGCCTTTAGGTTGTCTTTGCCATTGTTGTGGATGAAGCATTTACATCCAAATATTCAAATATGCAACATTTGGTTTTCTTCCAGTCCAGATCTCATAGGGAGTCTTTGTCACCGTCTATTTATCATACATCTGTTTTGGGTGTAGCAAGTTGTGTTGATTGCTTCAGCCCAAAATCTTTTGGTAACCCCCGCTCACTAACATGGTCCTTGCCGCTTCTTTGAGGGTTCTATTCCTTCTTTCTCGCAACTCCATTCTCATTGTGGAGTTCTTGTCACCGATATAGTTCATGACCAATACCATTTTCAACACAATACTCGAGTTATTATTCCATTGACAAATTCAGTTCCTCTCCGTCGATCTTATTTTGATAATGGTTTGACTCTTCTCGTTTTGAATCCTCTTCATCACCGTGGTAGTTTTTGTAGAGTTTCTTTCTTCTTACACATGAATATTGTCCATGTATATCTTGAGTAGTCATCTACTACCACCAAGGTGTATTTCTTTCCACTTATCTTTGTGGTTCCACTTTGGGCCAAATAGATCCATATGAAGCGAGATGCAATATTCTTGTTGAGGATGGGCATGTCTTTTCTTTGAATGACGACTTGATTTGTTTTCCCTTCCGACATGCGTCACATATACTCTCCTTCTTGTATACTTGAGTCCGGAAGTCCTTCTACAAGATTACTTCGCAAGCTTGTTAATCGTTTTGAAATTCGATGACTCACTTTTTGTGCCACAACCAACTTGATTCAAATTGTGCTCTTTGCTAGTAGACAGTGCTGGGTGTTGCAATTGACCAATCCACTACATACATATTTTTCTGTCTACATCCTTGCAAAGACAACTTCATTTGATTCAATATCTTTAATTTGGCATATTCCCATGTTGAATCCAACGTTGTAGCCCTTGTCACAGAGTTGACTGATGCTTAGCAGGTTGAAGTTGAGTCCTTCAACATATGCAACGTCTGTGATTTCTAATCCATTTCTCTTGATGGATCCAATGCCTCTTATTTCACCAGGAGCTTCATTTCCACCAAATATGACTTTTGCTCCTTTAACTTCCTTGAATTTTGACAGATTTTTCTTGTTTCATGTCATGTGTCTGGAACAGCCACTATCCATGTACCAGGTTCCTTGGCACTCAGCTGTTCCTTGAACCTGCAATCAAGGAAATTAAGTTTTAGGTACCCATACTTGTCTCGGTCCCGAGGGGTTAGAATTGTAAGATGATCCAACCAACTTATAGCCAAATGATTTGACTCTAAGGGGTTGCCATCTATCAGTGCCATAATCATAATTAATCCTGGCAAATTGCTTGGGAATTCTAGGTTCATACATCTGTCTCTTTTGTCTGTATGCCTGCATATGTGTTTTAGCAATTGCATTTCTTGGGTAGTTGTGGTGTCTTTGAGTGTGATGCCTAGGTGCATAGGTGTCTTTGATGAAAGCTCTTATACTTTTGGAATGGCCTTTGCTTGAGTTCTTGGCCTTTGCCATTTGGGCTTGTATTCCATAAGTCTATCTTTGATAGTTCACATTATTCCAATCGGCTTGGCTTGGATATTTTCTACCATTCCCATCATATGTATTTCTTTTATGGATTTTCTGGGATTTTTGGTAGCTCGCTTCTTCTTTACTGAGTATTTTTCTCGTTAGGAGTTTCTTTGAGGACTCGGTGAATCTCTTCTCACTGTCCTTTCAAAGACACTCAACTCAATCAAGTCATTTTCCTTTTCCTTTGTAACCAAGGCCAGTTTGCTTGTTATTGTGCTTTGGAGTGAATGTGTGTGCAACATTTAGAGTTTTGGATTTTTCGGACTCTTCATGACTTGAAGATCCTTTTTCCAAAATTACTTTTGAGGTTTGACATAGCACAGGAATTAAATCCTAAGCCTGTCTTGTCTCCACATTCTCTTTGACTTATAATAAGATCATCCAATGATTTTGATGCCTTAGTGAATGAGGCAATAACATTCTTGAGGTCATTCTCCTCTTTTCTATAGCAGCAATTTACTTTATTAATTTAGCATTTTCAAATTTAAACTTTCATTCTCATCGGCTATTTGACTTAGAGTACTCGGCTCCTTAGTCGGCTTTGAGTTTTGACTTTTGAGTAGGCATTTTTCCTCATTCAATAGTGTGTGTGAGGATTTAATGTATTCAAAATCTTTCATCATTTTGCCTAATGAATCATAAAGATCGATGGGTGATGAAGTGTGTGTGTCACGGTCACTATCACTAGTGTCCGAGTTTGTTGAGTTAGATTGTACCTCATCTTATTGGTCGAGTTGATCTTGTTCTTTGGCCATCAAGCGGTCGAGCTTCTTCTTCGAGTCACTTGAGTAGTCGGCTTCATTTGCTCTCTGAATCACCGTCTCTCTTGACTTGGTTTTCGGCCATCTCTGCAGCCATCATTGCCTTTTTCCTTTCTTGTCTTCTTTCTCTCAAGACCTTTCTTTCTTCTTCATCCCCTCGTATTTGTTGACTACAGGATATGGACAATCAATGGCATAGTGACCTGGTTGTCTATTCAAAGATAGATATTCAACTTTTTGATCAACTTTTTCCATTCTTGGATTGTCGACCCTTTGATACTCAACTTTTTGATGATTTGTTCTCTTGGTTGGCCTATCTTCCCTTGATTTGGAGGAGCTGAGTGTCTTCCTCGGAAGATTCACCCTTTCCTCTCTTGTAGTTCTTATTAAAGAACTTGTTGAATCTTTTAACCATCGGGGCTATTTCTTCCGGGTCAATGACTTCTTTGACCTCGCTCTCTTCACATCTTTAACAATTAGAGCAAAATTGTTTTGGGTACAACTGTCTCTTCCTGGTCTTTTCTTCTCACTCAAACTCGTAGGCTTTGAGGTCCGAGAATAATTCATGGTTGGATGTCTTTGATAGGTCCATGGAATGTCTCAGTGCCATGACCTTCATTTCCCATTCAAATTTGGAAGACTTTTAGGATCTTCATACACATTTCCTTCTCGTGTATATTCCTTTCCAAGTGCATGAACATGACTCATTTGTGATTTCGTGAACCGAGCATCCAGTTGATCCAGGTTTTCTCCTGAGATCATTTTGAAGTTCTCAAATTTTTGTACACCACCGATAATTTGATTTCTTTGATTTGCTCGAGCCTTCACAAATCAATGTCGGCTTGTCCTGATTTCTTTAGCCGTTTTGCATGATTTGACTTTATTGAACATGGCTTTGTCCAAGGTTTTGTAAAGGATGTCCTTGGCTACATTGTCCAGGTTGTATCTTTTTCTGTCATCATTTGTCCACTCGATTCTTGGTTTTTCAACCATGACTGTCCGGGAGCAACATCTTCTTCTCCTTCACCGCAACTCTTCGTACAATGTTGTGTTCACCTTTAAGATTTGCGAGAGGCCCATCTTCTATCACTATCCACATCTCATCATGTAATGCTGATAGATGAGCCTGCATACGAATTTTCCAATCATCAAATTATTCAATAGTGAACATAGGGATGCGTGTCAAATTTGCTTCCATTATAATAACTTTTAATGATAAAAAGAGTTTCGAAAGTTTAAGTACTAAAGCAGACTTTGAAAAGTTTGGAGATCTAGTTCAAGAACCGGTGCGGAGGGTTCAATGAACCAACCGCTCTGATACCACTTGTAGGTCCCAAGGGGTGTAAGTGTAAGGTTTAGAAGGGGGGGTTGAATAAACCTTACCAAATTTTCGATTTAGTCCTTTTTAAATATTCAGAGTTGATACTACACACCGTGTCCTTGATGGTCGATCAATTTTAGTCACTCAAGAGTTAATCTCTCAACAGACTCAACCGAGTTTGTTGATGGAATAACTCACTTGTTGCTAAATTAACTCGATTGTGGTTTTGTTTTCAGGAAGACTTAACACCCTTAAGTTTGATTAAGCAAGAGTTTAGTCTTTGGTTTAGTACTTATAAATTATCAAGTGGATAGCAAATTTATCGTGAGATATAAGCGATTAAAAATGCAGGAATTAAAATCTTTGAAATGTAAATGACACAAGAAAATTTTTATAGAGGTTCGAAGATGGGGTAATTCTTCTACTCCTCTCTTCTCCAACTCCTGGAGGAATCCACTAGGTAATGATCGGTTTACAAAGTGGTAACAGTCCAGGATACAAGTCTTGATCACACAAATGACTTGATCCTTTGGGACTCGATCAGAGACGCCTTGATCACTCACCGGCTTCTCGTATGACTCGGCTTCTTCACAGGCAGTTTGTCTTGCTACTACACTCACTTGCTCAAGCTCTTTGGATTTGATCACGAAGCCCTCCAAAAGCTTAAGACTTGGTTCGATCTTGAACCTTCCTACAATCCTTTGTGGAATGTAGACCCTTTGTTTTCGTATTTTCCTCTTCAACTGATTGAAGTTATCTTTCCTTCACAAGTAAGTGTTGGATTGATGTTCTTCGTAGTTTAGGCTTGAGGATTGAGAATGTTTGATTTTCTAATAATTGCTTGAACGTCTTTGGTTCAGGTCTATCTCTTGTGTCACTTGTCTCTCTCTTTTTTTTCTCAATTAAACTCCTCAGCCTTTTATAGTGATCTTTCAAAAATTTGCCCATTGAAGAGATAGGCTAATTTTTTTTTAAAGTCACTTGCGATCGTTAGCTTGTCTTGTTGCGATCCTTGGAATTGCCATTTCCTCGTATGAATTGTTCTTTCACCTTTTCGAGTTCGACACGGTGTAGTGCTTCCCATTGGTTCATTCCATTTGCACGCTTCGGGACTGAGCACTCCGAGAAAGGTGGTATGGAGATATTACTTGTTTAAGTAAATCTCTTGATTTACGGCAACGGATCTTTTACATTATCTCGACTTGACGCATTTCTTTGCTTTCCCCAGGTGACTTAGAGTCGACTTCCAATCATTGGAAGACTCTTCATCACTTCAACTTGAGACTTGGCTTTTCTCGAGTTGACTTGGATCGATACTCCACTTAGTCAGTATCTCACCGCTTCTTTAGTAGAGTTCCCGTCTACTCTTCTTTGCCATACTCACTGTCTCACACAGAGTCTTCCTTCCAGTCTTGATTGTCTTCTTGCATGTTAGGCGTAGGCGACTTAACTCGGCCTTTGGCGCTCTAATTGTTACAATGCATTTTACAGCAAGAATTGGGGTGCCAACTTTCTATTCTAAGTTTTACATGGCATTCATCAAAATCTAAACAATAAAATTCCTAACAACCTTATCAAAGACGGGCAGAAATCCATGACCTTAGGAGCACCTTTAAATATCGGGGCTCCTAAATAAACCGTAAGGAAAGCCATAACTGGATACCCAAGATTGTCTGAACACGCCCACGCACATGATTCAACACCCGAGAGCCAAAGTAAACTTTAGATATTCGAGGGTTGAAAGCCTGGCCTGAGATATCCGCATATAAGGTGAGGATCTGAAGTAGGATACGGGCGATAGCTGAAGAGGCCCCACACATAATAACAATATCATCAGCGTAAAAAATGGAAATTGGAAAAATAACATGTCTCGATGCAATGAACGGCTTTAGCTGATTCTGAGTTACCGTTGTCTCAATAAATTTGCTTAGAACCTCCTCCGCGATGCAAAAGAGCAAAGGAGATAGAGGGTCTCCCTGTCTAACACCTCTAAACCAAGAGAAATATCCCATAGACGTCCCATTTAGTAAAATTGAAATTCTGTAAGACTGGAGAATAACCTCAATCCAGTGAACAAAAGTCTTCGAGAAACCAAATCGATGCAAGACGTGAAGTAGAAAACCCCACTTTAACGTGTCAAATGATTTGCGGATATCAATCTTTAAAATCATATTATCATCGTTCCGGCCATGCAAGACGTTAAAGCCCTCAGAGACCAGAGCTATACAATCATGAATCTGCCTACCCGAAATAAATCCAAACTACGTGGGCGACAAATAGGCAGCGATGATAGTTCCCAAATGAGTAGCTAAAATCTTAGTAACAATCTGAAAAGAAAATTACTCATAATGATCAGACAGAAGTTATCAATAGTGTTGGCATCCTTCGTCTTCGGTATGAGAGCCATAAAACTAGCATTCAACCCTGAAGGGAGGATCGAGCTAGTGAAGAAAAACTGAACCACTACAGTAACATCTGCCGACATAATGTCCCAACAATGACGATAAAAAGCCCCAGTAAAATCGTTCGGGCCTAGAGAGTTGTCTGATCCCATATCAAACACCACTTCCCGAATCTCTGAGTCCGAAGGAATAGCCGTTAACCCCCTGAGTCCGAGAAAACTTCCTTATAGAAGGAGGTAATGTGATTCCCAAGAACACCATGATCGTCTGAACGGCTAGCCCAAATCTGACAACGTCGATGAAAAAAGGCAATATTACGATCTCCATCCTTAAGCCAAGTCGAATGAGCTTTCTGCCTCAGGAATCTGGATTGCAACAATAACGTGTGTGAAAAATTATTTTGGGCTTCAAATTCCATTTCGCGACGTGCAGCAGAGAAACCCAACGTCTCAATATCCGCCTGAATTTGACGAAGTTATCTGACTATCCACCTTTCGATTAACATCCCCAAAGATGTCTTTATTCCAAACCTTAATAGTCTGCCTCAACCTTTTAAGCTTCCACATGACACGCAGCAGAGGGTTAGGCGATGCGCATGAAAGGGCCCAAGAAGAAGTTACAAGATCTGAAAATGAGTCATGATAAACCCACATACGCTGGAAATGAAACGGAACCGGACCCCTGCTTATAGAAGATGAGCAAGAGACTAAAATGGGATGGTGATGACCCAAAACAACATTAAAATCCCCGATAAGCAATAAATCATCAAGACCCAAATTTCTCAAATCCAGCCAAAGCGTGCGCCGAGCAATATGACTACATAAACCATGAACAAAGGCAATATGATAAACCAGAGAACCCAACTGAACCTGCAGAACAATACACTGAGAAGAAATCCAAACCTGTTGCAAAATAGAGATGCCAGGATCACTGAAAACCCAAATATCACCCCGACCATTAGAACGAAAGTTTTGAGCCGCGAAACTCAAACCCAGACTACTCCAATAAGAAGCCGATATCGAAGAAATATCCACCTTAGGCTCACAGATAGCCAAAATCGAAGGTTTATGCTTCTGACATAAAGCCTTAAGAACATTACGAGAAACAATGTTCCCAATCCCCCGGATATTCCAGAAGATGCAATTCATTGAGACGTAGGGGGTGGGGCAGCCTGTGTCGAGCACACGGTAAAAACAGGATGTGGTGTGTTGTAGAATCCGACGATTGAGCATTAGCAACTTCATCAGCATAATCCGCCCATCATTTTGAAGCCGCATAATCTAATTCGTTGGGCCCTGGGTGGTCCGACTCAATTGTGAGGTCATGAATAGCTGGAGAAGGGCCCTGAGCAGCATTTTGAAGTAAACTAGATTTGGCGGCATCAAGGGAGCTGTCCCGGAAAGCCCGACTAAGGGCACGGATGGGCTTCTCCAATGGGTGCTGAATAGTAAGAGGCAGACTTGTAGAAATGGAACCAGTGTTAAGAACCGGAGCCTTTGGGACCGGATCACGAGTTGGAAGTACTGGAGAGGAATCCGTTGAATGCTATTCTGGTGTGTCAACCGTGGCAAGGGCCTCAAAGGCATTGGTGGATGTCATTAGGGCAAGTGACTATGGCACATGATTGGGAGCCTGGCCGCATAGTCGAACCCATATTTCCCATTGAGTTATCAACGGCCTTGCCCTTGTCCATAGTCTGTTGGACTGGATGATAGACTTTGCGAACTCTTGAATGACCCCTTGGTGCTGAAGTATGGCGTCCATCCGGAGCCCTGGAACGTCCTTGAGTAGGACTAAGCCGTCTTTCCATAGCCGAAGTCCCCGTAGTAGTAAGACGGCTAGCAGCAATCGAGTGTCCCGTAACATTACACTTGGAGCAGAACTCTGGGAGTTGCTCATAGCTAACCGACACAAACGAGCACTAGCCAACCCGTTCCACCATAATATGATCCTCCAACGGTTTAGCGAGATCTATATTAACCAACACACGAATAAAATGTCCTAGAGATCCATCGAGAGATTGCTGATCGATTTGAATCGGATTACCAATAGCACTGGCGATCCCCAAAATAGTATTAGGATCCCAGTATTCCAAACTGAGCTCAAAAATGCGAACCCAAACAATGGCTACCGAAGTGTGAAACTTGTAAGGGTTGAAATTCGGGACCCAAGGAGAAAGCCGAATAGTACTCGGATTAAGCGCCCGATTGATGCGTGGTTAAGCGCAAGCTCGATCCTGCGCATTAAAAAATTTAACACAAAAATATCCCTTGCCCAAGGGAATTAGTTTCCAGTCATTTTCAATGCCCCATAGCTCGGATAGCCTTTTATGCAGAAGCATAGTCGGCCATGGCTTGTTACCTTTTTCCAAAATAACCCGCCCAATCAAAGAATAAGAGAATTCGGCAAGACGTTGTTGGTATACATTTTCATCAATAGTTAGAGAATAATAATCTCCCTTCCTAACAGGTTCAGGGAAAGATTAAATCTTACCAGAAACCATATGAGAAAATGAAGCAGGATTAACTGGGGCCTAAGGGATAGTAGAATCCATCGGATGGGTATTACCTGAAACAACTTTCGCAAAAGTGTTACCCAAATTAATATGAGCATCAGCATTAGCATTAGCATTACGAGTTGAAATTCGAGGGTTCGAGTCATGAGCGGAGGCCATTGGAGATGAGCTTCCAGCAATCTGAGCAGCATCCTTGGGGAGGCATGCAGGTGGAATTCCATGCAGATGGCAGACAGCAGCCTAGGGGCCATCACCCCCCTGGGGGGCGACCTTGGAGGAGGTAGAAGCAACCAGCCCCCCATAAGGCTCCACAAGGGGGCCGGCCCCCCCATGGCTAGCGGCTGCCATGGGGGGAAGAGGAGTGGGCGCCCCCATAAGATGGTGAATGCAAGGAGTGGGGGGTGGCCACCCCTATTCCCAATACCCTTAATCATGGCAGTTTTTTCTCCGTGATCCGACGACGAAGACGACAAGTAATATTCGGGCGGAACTAAACCTATAGACGTACTATCAAGAGAGGGCCGTGCAAGAAGTTTTGAGGATGGTATAAAATTCGATGGGAGGGATCGTAAGGGATTAGACAAAACCGTTGGAGAAGAAGATGAAGGTTGAGATTGGGCGTACGGGCTGAAATTGGACGTTAGTCCATGAAAGGGTGACTCCGCCATGGAGTCACCGGAGAAACTGACGTGAATCCAAGGTAGAAGAAAGAAGACGCATGGTTGAGAGCCAAACCCTGGAAGGCTCAATATTCATTAAATAAAGTAAGATTGTTATTTTTTAAAACTTGCGTTCGATCTTCAATGTGCTCAGAGGCACTTATGAAAAGAGATAACGGCCGAAAACTTTCCTTTGGGATTGATGTTAAATGTGTATCATTCATTAATTAGGATTAGGGTTTTCTACTTTGTTTAGCTCATTTAAAAGGTCTAATATTCATTAAATAAATTTAGAATTGGTATTCTTTAAAACTTGTGTTCAATCTTCAAGGTACTAAAAGGCACTTACGAAAAGAGATAAGGGACGAAACACTTTATTTCTGATGGCTCTTAAATGTGTATCATTCATTGATTAGGATTAGAATTTCCTTATTTCTTATCTCTTTTAAAAGGCTCAACATTTATTAATGGATTGGTATTCTTCAGAACTTGTGTTCTATTTTCATTGTGTTGAAACACAATTATGAAACATGATAAAGGCCGAAAACCTTCCTTTGTGATGGCTTTTAAATGTGTATCATTCATTGATTAGGATTGTGGTTTCCTTATTTGCTTAGCTCATATAAAAGTTCAATATTCATTAAATAAAGTTAGATTGGTATTATTCAAAACATGTGTTCTATCTTCAAGGTGTTAAAAAGCATTTATGAAAATAGATAAGGGCTAAAAATCTTTATTTCTGATGGCTCTTAAATGTGTATAATTCATTGATTAGGATTAATGGTTTCCTTATTTGTTTACATCATTTAAAAGGCTCAATATAATTAAATAAATTTAGATTTCTATTCTTCAAAACTAGTGTTCAATATTCAAGGTGCTCACATTCATTGATTAGAATTTGAATTTACTTATTTGTTTAGCTCATTTAAATGCTAAATATTTATAAAATAGAGTTGGATTGGTATTCTTCAAAACATGTGTTCTATCTTAAAGGTGCTAAAAAGCACTTATGAAAAGAGATAAGGGACAAGTACTTTGTGATTTCTCTCAAATATGTATCATCTATTGACTAGGGTTTGGGTTTCCTTATTTGTATAGAATATTTGAAAGAAACAATATGGATTAAATTAATTTAGATTTGTATTTTTCAAAACTTGCGTTCAATCTACAAGGTGCTAAAGGGCAAGAAATAAGTGACGAAAAACTTCCTTTGTGATGACTCTTAAATTTGTACCATTCATTGATTAGGACTTGAGTTTTCCTATTTGTTTAGCTCATTTGAAAGGCTCATTTTTTATTAAATATAGTTGGATTGGTATTCTTCAAAACTTGTGATGTAACTTCAAGGTGCTCAAAGGCACTTATGAAAAGAGATATGGGCCGAAAATCTTCTTTGATTAGGATTAGGATTTCCTTACTTATTAGACATTTAAAAGATTCAATATTCATTAAATAAATTGAGATTGGTATTCTTCAGAACATGTGTTATATCTTCAAGGTGCTCAAAGGCAGTTTTGAAAAGCGATAAGGCCTAAAAACTTTCCTTTGTGATTGTTGTTAAATGTGTATCATTCATTGATTTGGATTAGGATTTCTTTATTTGTTTAGATCATTTAAAAGGATAAAAATTCCTTAAATAAAATTAGATTAGTATTCTTCAAAACTTGTGTTCTATCTTGAAGATGCCAAAGGAACTTAAGAAAATAGATATGGGTCGGAAACCTTTATTTGTGATGGTTCTTTAATGTGTATCATTCATTGGTTAGGATTTGGGTTTCTATATTTGTTATGATGTATTTGTATGTGTGCTCAAATGCACTTATGAAAAGAGATATAGGCCGAAAATATTCCTTTGTGATTGTTGTTAAATGTGTACCATTCATTGATTAAGATTTGGGATTTCTTATTTGTTTAGCCCACTTAAAAGTATTCATTAAATAAATTTAGATTGGTATTCCTAAAAACTTGTGTTCTATCTTCATGATGCTCAAAGATATTTATGAAAAGTGATAATGGCCGAAAATTTTCCTTTGTGATTTATGTTAAATGTGTATCATTCATTAATTAGGATTAGGGTTTGTTTATTTGTTTAGCTCATTATGTTTAATAAAAATCGAAAAATATAATAAAAAGAAGAGAAGAGCCCTGATCACAAGTCGATCAGGTAGCGTAATGTTTGCGGCCTCGTTAAAAACCTACCAGGGTAAAACCCACCATTGTGGAAAGAACCCCTAGTAGGAAAAGAGTACCCCCGCGAGAAAATAAAATGCCATAGGATCGATAAAAAGCACATAAACAAAAATTATCTAACAAATCTAAATTGTGCTCGTCCAACATAATCATCTGTGAGTTGATCTGCCACGCGATTTCTCTCCCGATAAATGTGAGAAATGATAAAGTTCATTTGAGAAATCAAATGCAAGGAATACTGTCATTGCCCTCGAAGGCGCCAAGGAAAGGAACCATCCCGATTTTGAAAGAGATCCACCACGGAAGTCAAATCCAATTCAACCCAAAGATTAGTTCAACCCTTGTGAAAAGTGTAGAAGATAGCACGAATAACTGCCATTAATTCAGCCCGGAAAACATATCCCGAACCACATTGTTCCACAAAACATCCTCTGAAGAAGCCCCTTGCTGTGTGGTAAACCCCGACTGCCGTGAGACGCCTTTGGGAGCTAGCTGCACTGCCATCCTTGTTAACTTTGATCCAACCTGGGAGGGGTAAATGCCAAGTAACCGCGATGATGCGAGGTGCCCAAGGAGCACGTCCCTGAACCTTCAGACGGTGAAGACATAGAAGATCACCTTGAGTATTATTCATACAACCCTTGTCAAGACACGCAAATTCCAAGATCATCGCCGGTAATTGGATCAGAGCGGCATCTGTGGTCCATTTCTTGTCATTAAAGATAACGTCGTTCTGAATGTGCTAAAGAAGCCAGATGCAGGAAATGATCGCCACCTTCCAGAGAAAAGCCACCTGATCACTGAAATGAAAACCCATAATATGGACCAAAAATTCATTGAAACTATGGGTTTTATGCATAGTCACAACAAATGATTTAGTAATCCAGTCCCAAAGAGTCCCTGCAAAATCACAAGAAACAAAAAGATAATCAATCGAATCCGAGTGTGAATAGCGCAGACCACAGAAGGTAGGCCCAATAAAACCCCGAGTATGGAGAACATCTAAAACCGCAAGGCATCCAAAGATCGCTCTCCAAACAACCACCGAACGTCTTTCCGGAATGTAAGCAGACCAAATCCAAGATCCCCATTTAACCACCAAGAGAGAGGGTCGCAGGAACACATAAGCCTCCTTAGAAGAAACCACCCCATTCATAGAATGCGTCCATAGCCATTTATCCAAAGAATTAGGGGTAAGAGGACAACAGACAATATCGCGAATGATATCCAAATAAGCATCCACAAACGAAATAGTGAAATGCCAAGTATTATCATAATAGAAATCCGAGATCCTGTCCTGAAAGTGAATACGGAATGCATCGAGAATCCCAATCCAGTCCGCAATAACACAACAAAGCCAATTATCAGTCCAAAAACCCACAGAAGAGTGCGCTTCCTGAACCCAACGGGATTCCGTCAAGCAACTATGAACCAAAAGACGGACACCATCCCAAATCGACGAAGGCAAGAACGTGTGACGGATCGCCCCATTAGCTAAGAGGTATCATGTACGAAGAGTAGTGTGCACAACGGAATTTGAAGTAAGAGGTATCATGTACGCATAGGTTTCTCAAGCTCCTTAAGCATGGTAATCGACCATTTATAAACAAGCATAGTATGAACTAGTGAACTTGCGATCACAGAGTTCACCAAACAAACCCTGCCTGCCAGCGGAAGGGAAGAACCTTTCCATCGTTTGAACTTGAGAAGAACTTTGTCTAGCACAGACTATAACACCCTCTGCTTGGGCACCCCCTTGAATTTTGGAACTCCAAGATAAGTGGGTGTGAAATCACCCACTGTGATCCCAATGATAGTTTGAATCCGATTGCGAAAATGTCAAGAAACAGAAGCCCCAAAAAAAACCTTGGATTTGTTTAGGTTGAACACTTGACCCAAAATAGAAGCATAGAATCGAAGAGCCTAAAATATATGACGATCATTATCAGCATTAACCGCACAAAGAATGACGATATCATTGGCATACAACATTGTAGAAGGAAACTGAATGTTGCACGGAGCAACAAAAGGCATGAGCCAATGTGAGGAGACCAATTCAGCAATAATTTTGCCCAACACTTCCTCAGCCACACAAAATAGAAGCGGAGATAGGGGGTTCCCCTGTCTGACCCCGCGAGAGCAAGAAAAATATCCCACTGGCAAACCATTCAGCAAAATGGAGACACATGTTGAATTCAAAATCACCGAAATCCAGTCAACAAACTTATCAGTAAACCCAAACCTGCGCAAAACATAGGTCAAGAAGTCCCAACGCAGAGTATGAAAGGCTTTACGAATGTCAATCTTTAAGATCATGTTCTTATCTGCCCTATTCTGCAAAATATTGAAGCCTTCGGAGACCAAGGCGATACAATCATGAATATGTCGTCCCAGAATAAACCCAAACTGAGTGGGGGAAAGAAGCCTGCTAATAATCCTCCAAAATTTAGAAGCCAGGATCTTCGTAATAGTCTTAAAGATGAAATTACTCATGACAATTGGCATGAAATTGTCAATGGTAATTGCATCTTTGCTTTTAGGGATGAGGACCATAAAGCTGAATTGAGTCCAGCTGGTAAAGAACTGGACACAAAGAGACGTCAGCAGAAATAATATCCCAGCAATATTAATAGAACACCCTGTTAAAACCATAAGGACCAGGGGAGCTATCAACACCAAGATCAAAAACTGCCTCCCGAATCTCAGTCTTAGAAGACAAGGAATCAAGATGAATATTATCAACCATTGAGACCACTGGGGTAATAATCTGATAGATAAGACAAACATCAACTGTGGGGCCAATCAGGGCCGTAAATAAGTCTTCAAAGAAGTGAATGAGGTGGCTGCGAATGGCAACAGGATCAGTGGACAAATGACCATTGATCATCAAACCGTGAATACCAGACCGAATGGCCTTGGTTTGACATCTACGATGGAAGAATGAGGTGTTTCGATCGCCACCAACAAGTCAGGCAGCCCTAGATTTTTGGTGAAGAAATTCCGACTGAAGCATAAATCTTGATTAAGAGAATGTTGAGCTTCGAGCTCCTGCTCCCTTAGGTTGTCATTATAACCAATGGTCTCGATATCAGATTGAATTTGACGAACCTTCTCCAATTTCTCATCCACTGCACGATTCACGTCTCCAAACACCTCCCTATTCCAAGTACGAAGCACAGGACGCAACCACTTGAGCTTAATCATTAATCAAACCAAAGGATTAGTACCCGCACAAGGTAGATCCCAAGAAGAAGCAACCACCTGCTGAAAACCCGGATGCTTAGTCCACATACGCTGAAAATGAAAAGGCCCAAGAGTCCGAACAACCTGAGTCGAGCAGGGAAGCAAAAGGGGGTAATGCTCTAAACAAATATGAGAAAGCACATAATTATCCACCTTATGCCAAAGGTTGAGAAAGTGTGAAATAGCAATAGAACGGTCCAACCTAGCCTGATGAGGGTATGCCGACCCCTCATAGCACACCAAGTAAAAAAGTTGCCCATAGTAGGAATAGCAGTCAACCCCGCATTATCAAGAAAATCATGAAAGTCCTGATAGGAAGCTAAAGAGGCGATCCCCTGACCCTTATTTGTTGTTTAGCTCATTTTTTTTAAATAAGGTCGAAAATAATATAGAAGAAAAGAAAAGTCCTGATCACAAGACGATAAGGTAGCGCAATATTTGGGGCCTCCTTAAAAACCTACCGGTGTAAAACTCACCCTTGTGGGAAAAACCCCCAGTAGAAAAAGAGTACCCCCGCGAGAATAAAACAAGAATAAACATAAGAAACACAAAAACTCAAGCTATCTGACAAATCTATACTGACTAAGACCAACATAATAATCATTGAGTAAGGGGATAATATCTGCTGGGGATGTGTCCCACCACTTGGATTCCGAGGATTTACTATGATAATCTGCCACATAATTCCCCTCCCGATAGATGTGAGAAATAACAAAATTCATTTGAGAGATCAGATGCAGAGAGTAATTCCAGTGACCCAGAAAACACCACGAGAGGAGCCATCACGATTACGAAAGAGATCAACCACAAAAGTCGAGTCTGATTCTACCCAAAGGTGCATCCATCCCTTATGGAAAGCGTAGGAGATCGCCCTATGACTGTAATTAACTCTGCCTCAAAAGCAAATCCAAATCCGCATTGCGCAGCAAAGCAACATCTAAAAAAGCCCCTAGTCGTACGGTAAACCCCAACTGCCACGAGACGGCCTAGGGAGCCAACAGCACTGCCATCTGTATTAACTTTAATCCAGCCTGGGAGGGGAAGATGCCAAGTAACCGGAATGATTCTAGGGGCTCTGGGAGCACGCCCATGGACCTTGAGACGGTGGAGACAGAGGAGGTCAGCTTGAGTGTTTTTCATGCATCCCTTATCCAGAATAACAGATTCCAAAATCATCGCCCGGAGCTAAACCAGAGCTGCCTCCGGAGACCATTTATTATCATTGAAAATAATATCATTCTGGATGTGCCAAAGGAGCCAAATGCCAAAAATAATAGCCACCTTCCAAAGAAAAGCCACCTGATCACTGAAATTGAAATCCATGGCATGAACCAAAAATTCGTTGAAGCTATGCGTTGGATGGATAGTAAGCGAAAGCCTTAGCCATCCAGCCCCACATATATATCCTGCAAAAGCACAAGAAACAAAAACATGGTCAATTGATTCTGCTTGATAGTAATAAAGACTACAAAAGGTCGGCCCAATGAAGCCCTAGGAGCACATAATATCTAAAACCACAAGGCGTTCGAAGATTGCTCTCCAAACAACCACTGATCTCCTTTTCGGAAGGTGCGTAGACCAAATCCAAGAACCCCATCTAACTACCGGGAGAGCAGGCCGCAAAAAAGAATAAGCCTCTTTAGAAGAAACCTTCGTACTCTTTTACCCTCCGAATGCGGGAGAAGCGGACAACGGACAATATCACGAACAATATCCATATAAGCCTCCACAAAAGAAATGGTAAAATGCCAAGTTTCATCATAATAAAAGTCAGAGATCGTGTCCTAAAAATGAATTCGGTATTCTGGCGGAATGCCAATCCGATCCGCAATGACATAGCCTAACCATTTGTCATTCCAAAAACCAACAGACGACTGCACCCCCGGAACCCAACGCGACTCTGCTAAGAAATTATGAACCAGAGGACGAAGACCAGCCCAGATCGAGGAAGGTAAGAAAGAGGTACGGATCGCCCTACTCGCCAATAGATAACGCTTGCGAAGGGTGGCGAGCACGATTGAATCTGAAGTAATAATCTTCCAACCCAATTTCATGAGGTAAGCCTGATTAGCTGTGATGAAAGATCGAACCCCAAGGCCCCCTTCTTTCCTAGGAGTACAACAACGAGCCCAATTAACCACATTTTTTTAATAAGAATCGAAATATAATAAAAAGAAATGAAAAATCCTGGCCACAAGCCGACTAGGTAGCTCAATGTTTGGGGCCTCATTAAAAATCTAAAAGGTAAAACCCACCCTTGTGGGGAAAACCCTTAGTAGGAAAAGAGTACCCCAGTGAGAAAAGTGAAAGACATACAACCAAACCGAAACAACATAGCTAATATCCATAGGGGAGGCATCCCACCAAGAAGAGTCACACATGAACTTGCTGAGATGGTTTGCAACACGATTACCTTCTCGATAGATGTGAGAAAACACAACGTGCATCTGGGAAAGCAGAAAGAGAGAATAATGTCATTGATTAAGCAGACGCCATGGGATGGAGCCCGTCTGAGATCTAAGAAGGCCACAACATACGTAGAGTCTGATTCCAACCAAAGATTAGTCCAACCCTTGCGAAAAGCATAGAAGATTGCGGTCATGGCAAAGAACTAGCCTCGCCTCAAAAGCGAAGCCCGTTCCACACTCCATCCATGAAACACCTACGAAAAAATCCTCGATAAGTACGGAAAATGCCCGCCGTCGTGATACGACCTAGAGCTCCGATTGCACTACCATCTGTGTTGACTTTAATCCAGCCAGGAAGGGGAAGAAACCAATGCACTAGGATAATGCGAGGGGCCTTAGAAGGGCGTCCACTAACCTTCAGCCGGTGTAGACAAAGAATATCCTCCTTGGTATTCTGCATGCACCCTTTGTCAAGCGAAGCAGACTCAATAATCATGGCTCTCAACTGAACAAGCACCGCATCCGTAGTCCAATGTTTGTCATTAAAGATCACATCATTTCTGATATGCCAGATAAGCCATATGCAAGAAACAATCGCCACCCTCCAGAGAAAAGCAATCTGCGCACTGAAATGAAATTCTATTAAATGAACCAGAAAATCATTGAAGATATAGACGTTACGAAAAGCCACCGCAAATGAACCCACAATCCAGTCCCAAAGAGCTCCTGCAAAATCGCAAGAAACAAAAATGTGATCGATCGATTCCGAATGAGAGTAATAGAGACTGCACGCAGTAGGACCGATAAATCCTTTGGGGCGGTGAACGTCCATGACTGCCAGACGTCCGAATATCGCCCGCCAGACCACAACCGTGCGCCTCTCTGGTATGAAGGGGGACCATATCCAGGATCCCCATTTAACAGAAGGAAAGGACGGTTGAAGAAATGCATATGCTGACTTAGATGTCACCGTCCCATCCATAGAGCGAGTCCACACTCGTTTATCCAAAGAATCTGGAGCAATCGGACAACGGACAATATCCCGAACAATATCCAAGTAAGCCTCCACAAACAACATTGTGAGATGTCATTTGTTATCAAAAAAGAAGTCCGATATGGGATTATGCAAGTTAGCCCGAAATTCATGCGGGATGCCAATCCGATCCGCAATGACGTAACCAAGCCAGTTATCTGTCCAAAAATTAACCGAAGAGTGAGCCCTAGGAATCCATCTCGAATCAGTCTGGCAATCCTCCACAGTTGGACGCAACCCCGCCCAGATAGAAGAAGGCAAGATCCGCCTAATCGAACCATTGTCCATCAAAAAACGGCGACGGAGAGTATCAAAGACAATGGAATCCGATGCGAGAAGTTTCCAGCCCATCTTCATAATAAACGCTCGGTTCGCAGAAATGAGGGATCGGACGCCAAGAACGTCCTCGTTCTTGCGAGTGCAACAACGCATCCAATTAACCACGACAGAACACTTCGATTAATATCACCAAATTAAATGAAGTTACGCATAGCTTTCTCCAACTGCTTAAGCAACGCGATAGGCCATTTGTATATGAGTATACTGTGAACCAGGGAGCTGGCAATAATAGAGTTAACCAAGCAGACATGACCTGCCAAGGAGAGAAAAGAACCTTTCCAACGCTTAAACTTAACCATAATCTTATCAAACAAAGGCCGCAACACACCATGTTTGGGGGCACCCTTGAAGATTTTTTTTGAATAAGTGCGAATAAATATATAAAAATGAAAAAATAGAGTAATCCTGATCACAGGCAGATAGGGTAACCAAATGAAAGCCTGGAAATAATGTCAACAACCAAAACGAAGTGGGAAAAACCTTCCAAGGTAAAACCCACCCTTGTGGGAAAAACCCTTGGAAGGAAAAAGAGTACCCCCCAGGAAAAAATAGGCGCCTAAAAAAGAAACCTGAAGCGGTGGCGCATTAAGTAACAAACCTATAGTTGGATTGGCCAATATAATCATCAATGAGGTAGTGAAGAAGGTCTGTGGACGGGACGCCCCACCAGGTGCCACTCTCCGTCTTCTTGCTCAGCATGTCTGCCACCCGATTGCCTTCGCGAAAGATATGAGAGACTACAAGATCAATGCCACTGAGGAGATGCAAGGTTTGGTGCCAATGGCTAAGACGGCGCCATAGGACCTCCATCGTTCTCTTCTCCAGCAGGTTCACCATATACATCGAGTCCGATTCCAGCCAAAGTTGCGTCCAGCCTTTTGCAAATGCGTAATGAATCGCCCACATTGCTGCAACCAATTCAGCTTCAAATGCGTATCCTGAACCACAGTGATGGACAAAACATCCGCGAAAGAATCCTCTACAATTCCGGGAGACACCAGAGGCTGTTAGATTGCCCGGCGCCCCTGAAGCGCTGCCATCCGTGTTAACCTTGATCTAACCCGGGAGGGTTTTTTGCCACTGGACCTCCACAATCTTCGGAGCATGCATAGCCCTTCCGGGAATTCTTAAACCATGCAGGATAAAGAGGTCCTGCTGATCGTTATTCATGCATCCCCGGTCCAAAGGTGCTGATTCAACAATGAGTACCTGTAGGTGAATGAGTGCCGCCTCCAGAGTCCAGACTTTGTTGTCGAAAATCAGCTCATTGCGGATGTGCCAAATAAGCCAAATGCAGGATAAAATTGCCACACGCCAAAGGAAAGCGACCTGGTCGCTAAAATGAAGAGACATAAGCCGTACCAGCAGTTCATTGAAACTGTAAGTCTGGAGGGGGTGCACGTGAAAGGCTTGGAAGATCCAACGCCATATATGCCCTGCAAAAGCACAAGAAACAAATAAGTGATCAACCGATTCCCCCGATTCCCTGCAAAGAACACAAACCGAAGAGCCAGAAACTTCCCTAGCTCGTAAAGAATCCTGGACTGCCAATCGGTTGTGTATAGCCCTCCATGCCACCACTGATCTCCATTCCGGGATATGCTGGGACCAAATCCTAGAACCCCATCTAACTGCCAGGCGCCGAGGGCGTAAATAATTATAAGCCATCTTCGAGGTAACCGAACCATCATCTAAGTTCATCCAAACACGAGTATCCCGTGATGTAGGCGCAATTGGGACACGCACAATAGCTCGAACCAGCTCTAAATAAGCCTCCACAAAGGGGAGGGTGAAGTGCCAGGATCCATCATAAAAATAATCAGAGATACGCTGCTGGAATAAATATCTATAATCCTCTGGAATTCCAATTCTGTCAGCAATGAAGTATCCCAACCAATTATCAATCCAAAATAATACCTCGGAATTGGCGCCTGGGATCCAACGAGCACCATCCAAGCAATCAGAAATACAAGGTCTAATCCCAGGCCAAATGGAAGAGGGAATAAAGGACCTACGGATATCCCCATTTCTAGTGAAGTACCATTGTCTGAGTGTCCTGAAAACCACCGATTCCGAGTTCAGCACCTTCCAGCCCAATTTCATTAAGAAAGCCTTATTAGCAGCCATGATCGATCACACGCCCAGTCCTCCCTCTGCCCTGGGCGTGCAACATGTACTCCAGCTGACCACTACCTTTCCTTTAGAATTCACGTCCCCCATCCAAATGAAATTACACATGGCTTTTTCCATTTGTTTTAGCAGCGTGGGGACCATTTATAAATCATCATGGTGTGCACGAAAGAACTAGTTATCACCGAGTTAACAAGGCAAACCCTACCAGCAAGGGAGAGAGACGAGCCTTTCCATCGTCGAAACTTAAGGATTATCTTGTCAAAGATAGGCTGTAAATCCGCGACTTTTGGAGCTCCCTTGAAGATTGGAGCGCCCAAGTAGATGGTGGGGAACGCCCCTGGATGAATCCCCAGAATGTGTTGCACCATCCCATGGACATAATGCGAAACCTTCGCCCCAAAATAGACCTTGGATTTCTATGGACTAAACACTTGACCCGAGATGTCTGCATAATGGGTAAGAATCTGAAGCAAGACCCGGGCATTGGATGAAGACGCCCCACACATGATGACAATGTCGTCTGCATATATAATGGATAATGGAAAGACAATACTCCTTGGCGCCGTGAAGGCAGATAACTGGGACTGATCCATCGCAGCTGCCATAAATCGCCCCAGGACCTCCTCCGCAATACAAAACAATAGGGGTGATAAAGGATCCCCTTGTCTGACTCCTCTGGAACAGGGAAAATAACCAACCGGCGTCCCATTCAACAACACTGATATTCTGGACGACCGAAGAACCACCTCCACCCAACGCACGAACGTCTCGGACAAACCAAAATGGCGCAAGACATGAAGTAAAAAATCCCACCTCAGTGTGTCGAATGCCTTGCGAATATCTATTTTCGATCATATTCAATCCGTGCGTCCCTCGTAAGACATTGAACCCTTCGATACCATGGCAATACACTCATGAATTTGTCTACCCGGGATAAAACCAAACTGAGTCGGAGATAAATAATCAGCAATAATCGAACCCAAGCGTGTAGCCAATATCTTTGTGATAATCTTGAAAAGGAAGTTGCTCATGACAATCGGGCGGAAGTTTTCAATGATATTTGCATCCTTAGTTTTTGGGATGAGCGCCATGAACTTGGGGGCACCCTTGAAGATAGGAACCCCAAGATAAGTAGTAGGAAAGGATCCAACCGATAAGCCCATGATCGTCTGAATGCGATGTCTAATATAATGCGAGACCCGAGTACCAAAAAACACCTTTGATTTGACAGGATTGAACACCTGGACAGAAAGAGAGGCATAATGACCAAGAGTATCGAAAATATAACGTGCATTGCCAGAGGTTGCCGCACAAAGGATGACAATATCATCCGCATAAAGCATGGAGGACGAAAACACAATATTACGTGGAGCCATGAAAGGCTTGAGAAGATGGGATGACACCAGATGAGAGATAAGTTTCCCCAGGACTTCTTCGACAATGCAAAAGAGAAGGGGTGAAAGAGGATCACCCTGATGCACCCCTCTTGTACAAGCAAAGTATCCGACTGGAGAGCCATTAAGAAGAACCGAGATATGGGCCGAGTTCAAAATGACAGATATCCACGCAACAAATTTCTCAGAGAAGCCAAATATGTGTAACACATATAAAAGAAAATCCCAATTAATAGTGTCAAAGGCCTTACGGATATCGATTTTCAGGATCATGTTACTGTCACTCCGATTATGAATAATGTTGAAGCCTTCCGAGACTAGAGCAATACAATCATGAATGTGAAGACCCGGAATAAAACCAAATTGTGTAGGAGACAAAATACGCCTGACGATACGGCCAAACTGAGTAGCCAATATCTTAGTGATAATTTTGAAGATGAAATTGCTCATGACAATGGGCCTGAAATTATCCACAATATTCGCATCTTTTCTTTTAGGAATGAGAACCATAAAGCTGGAATTGAGTCCAGCTGGCAAAGAACCAGACCGGAAGAAGTGGCGCACAACAATAATGACGTCATTAGATATAATGTCCCAACAACTCTGATAGAAAGTGCCATTAAAGCCATCTGGGCCTGGGGAACTGTCAAGACCGAGATCAAAAATCGCATCTCGAATCTCTAAATCTATAGGTAAAGAGGTTAAGCAATTGTTCTTCACATCCATCACCACTGGATTAATAACTTGATCAATAGAAGAAAAATCTGGAATTGGACTAATAGGCGCCATGAATAAGTCCTGGAAGAACTGGATAATGTGACTACAAATGAGAGACGGGTCCGTGGAAAGCGTACCATTGATCATCAGACCGTGAATACCAGCCCGAGCGACCTTAGTCTGACAACAACGGTGGAAAAAAGAAGTGTTGCGGTCTCCATCAACCAACCAAGCAACCCGAGATTTCTGGCGAAGAAATTCAGATTGTAGAAGAAGAGCCTGATTAATCGAGTTTTGGGCTTCAAGCTCCTGGTCCCGACGGGCTATACTATACCCCAGAGTCTCGATGTCCGACTGAATCTGTCTCAATTTTTCTAATTTATCATCCACCCCACAATTGACATCCCCAAAAACCTCCAAATTCCAAGAACGAAGCACAGGGCGCAACCTTTTCAATTTAATTATCAATCGAATCAAAGGGTTAGTGCCTGCGCAATTTGATTCCCAAGAAGAAGTAACAACCGACTGAAAACCAGGATGTTTAGTCCACATACGTTGAAAACAAAAAGGAGATGGGCCCTTATGAGCCGAAGTCGCACATGAAAGCAAAAAGAGGATGATGGTCCGAGCAAGTGCGAGGGAGAACAAAAGCCTTAGTCCTCTGCCAAAGACTAACAAACCTAGGACTGGCTATAACATGGTCAAGCCGAGCTTGAATGAGAGTTTGATGAGGACACATGCTGCACCAAGTAAAGAAATTGCCTATCGTGGGGATAGCCATCAACCCCGCATTGTCATAAAAATCCCAAAAAACCTGGCAAGACGCCATCAAGGCGACCCCCTGACCTGTACGCTCATGGTTCCCGAGAATAGCATTAAAATCCTCCTTCAAAACCAGATCATCACAACCCAGAGAAATAATATCCGACCAAAGCTGTCTACGAATCACATGATTGCAAATAGCATGAACAAACCCCACATGAAAGATGTAATTGGAGAATTGGACCTTAAGAATAATACACTGGTCAGAAATAAAAACCTGCTGAAGAATCATTATGTCCGACCGTCTAAAGATCCAGATATCCGACTTCCCCGATGCCCGAAAGTTTTGAGCCATAAACTGTAAACCAAGACTGGCCTAATAAGAATCAGAGATAGAATGAAAGTCAACTTTAGGTTTTGCAATAGCAACCAAAGAAGGTTTGTGATTATTACATAGCTTCTTAAGAATATTGCGCGAAGCAATGTTACCAATCCCCCGAATATTCCAATAGAAGCAATTCATTGGGAAGGATCAGGTGAGGTGATCCGGGTAGGTGATCCGGAGTGTGTGGGCGCAGATGTATCAACCCCAGAAATATTATCATCATCCGCATAATCAGCCCAACGTTTATGGGCTGCCTTGTTTAAATTGTTAGATCCATGTTCATCATCCTCAATCTCCAACTGATGTACAATTGGCTTGTTACCCTGCGTTACCGATTGAAGTAGCCTATGTTTGGCATCAACAGATTTTACACGGATAGCCCTATACAACGGACGAATGGGTTTTTCCAATGGGTACTGCACTGTAAGAGGCTTATGATGAATATCAGAGGCGGAGAATGATTGGTCACCGCGAAGAACCGGAGGTTTGGGGACAGATGTACGTTTAACCACTGGAGTTGGCATATCATCTGAAGTATGAATAGTAGGATCCTCAGAGCCCAAAACAGAAAAAGCATTATCCAGAGTAATATCCAAGGAAACTGTGATGATGGCACAAGAAGGGAAGCCCAGGCGCATAGACAAAGTCATATTATCCACTAAGTTATCCATAGCCTTGCCCTTATCCGATGGGTTATGAGCCGGACGATAAACCTGACGAATTTGGGAGCGATTACATTGAGGAGTGGGTCATACCTGTGGCTCCTGCAAATTGACATTATTTCCAAATTGTCGGCAAGACGCAGCTGAATGTCCCGTAATACCACAGGTTCCACAAAATAGAGGGAGTTTTTCATACCCGATAGAAACAAACAAACAGTGACCCTTTCTTTCAACCATAATATGATCCTGAAGAGGTTTAGCAAGGTCCACATCAACCAAAACACGGACAAAATGTCCAAGAGAACCATCCAGAGACCATTCATCTACCTGAACCGAGGTACCAATGGCCTTGGCCAATCCCATAATATAACTGGGTTCCCAATATTCGATACTCAACTCAAATATTCTCACCCAAACAGAAGCCGTCGAAGTATTAACCTTGTAGGGGTTGAAATTCGGAACCCAAGGGGATAAACGAATGGAACTAGGATTGAGAGACCAAGTGACCCGAGCTTGAGCGCGGGAACGATCAAAAGTGTTGTTAAATTTAACAAAGAAATAACCTTTACCCAACGGTATCAACTTTCAATCATTTTTAACGCCCCATAATTCAGAAAGCTGTTTATGAAGAGGCATAATTGGCCAAGGTTTATTACCTTTGCCGAGAATAACACGACCAATTAAAGCATATCGAAATTCAGCAAGTCGTTGTTGATAAGCATTTTCATCCATAACCACAGAACAATATTCACCTTTTTTAATGGGCTCGGGGATAGGATTAGAGGGACCAGAAACAATTTTAGCAAAAGATGGAGGGTTACATGGGCCGTGGTGAGGAGATGCAGTGTCAAAGGATTTACCAGAAACCATTTTTGCAAAAGTTGATTCCACACGTGGGTATGAGTTTGGCCCAAAATGAGTCGAATGTTGCAAGTACGCGTCGACTTGTGGATAATCAGAAGATAGAACATCATGAACGCCATGTGTTGAAGGATTGCCAGAGACCATATTGGCATGCAGAGGATAACCTGTGACCTTGGACCCGTGATGGACTCGTTGTGTAGGGCATTTAGGAGTGGAGGCCGGAGTTCACTGCACATTGAGATAAACCGATTCTGGAACGAGTCTGAGCACATTAGCGGTGTCGGACGAATAGAAATTTGTGGGCCTATTCGGAAGCAAACAAGTACCCGAGGGATGAATGAGAGCAGTGGAAAATGAAAATGGAGAAAAAGAAGAAGTTGTGGCCGCATACGGATGCGTGTAGGCCCGGCCTGGCGATGAATAGTGATCTGCCGGAGCGGTGGCGTCACCATAATTGGATGGACTAGGTCCACTCGTTTCGACCTCCTGAGAAACATTTCCTTCTTCGACGAAGATAAAATCGGCTGTTTTGGTGGTCAATCGGGCGTCCAAAGTCCAAAAATTAATTTTCGGATCCCCAATTTGGGTTTTTTGATTCGGGGCACAATTTGGGTGATTGGAGGATGGGATTTATGCGTCTTGAAGTGAATTAGTAGATGGTAGAGTCAATTTTTGGATTGGATACGTATTAGGGTCGTAATTGGAATTTGATTGAAAGTTTGGGTTTTTTGGTAGAACGTCGATTGTTGCCGGAGACGAATCGGGGAGCCCAAATTGATGACTTTTCATGGAAGCCCATGAGGAGGCGAGTAAAACTTGGGGTGGCACGTCCATTTTGGAGGTCGGAATCGTTGCTGGTGAAGGTTCGAAATGGGCGCCTGAAAATGTGCACGAATTCTGGTTTTCTTGGCCAAAATTGATGACGTTTCCAGCAGTGTTTCCGGTCGTGGTGAACGTAGATGACATCAACTGAGAGGGAATTACATTTTTAGGTATGAATCCGGCATTGGAGTGGCCGAAAATGGCTGGACAACGGTCATAGTTAAAAGTCAACGATAGAGAGGACGTCAATGGTCATATTTCTTTTTTCACGGGAATTTTATAGCCCAATTAACCACATGAGTACCTTTCTGGGAGATGTCACCAGTCCAGATAAAATTACACATAGCTTTCTCAAGCTACTTGAGCATAGCAATCGACCATTTATAAACAGGCATAGAGTGCACCAGTGAACTCGTAATCACAGAGTTCACCAAACACACCCTGCCAGCAAGCGAGAGAGATGACCCCTTCCATCGTTTGAACTTGAGAAGTGCCTTATCAAATGTAGCATGTAAAACCCTCTGTTTGGGCGCCCTTTAAAGATAGGGACACCAAGGTAGGTGATAGGAGAATCGCCCACCTAAATCCCCATAATAGCTTGAATCCGATTACGTACGTGTCTAGAAACAGCGGTCCCGAAAAAGACCTTCAATTTGTTAGGATTGAAGGTTTGCCCCAGAATAGAAGCATAGAATCGAAGAGCCTGGCGAACATGACGGGCATTGCCAGTGTTAGCCTCATAGAGAATTTTTTTTTGAATAATTACGAATATATATAAAAATGAAAAAAGAGTAATCCTGATCACAGCGGTCGGTAGTAACCAAATGAAAGCCTGGAAATAAAGACAACAATCAAAGTACGCAATGGTCACAAGCCGACCAAATGGTGAATGGTTGGGGCCTCGTTAAAACCTTCCAAGGTAAAACCCACCCTTGTGGGAAAAACCCTTGGAAGGAAAAAAAGAGTACCCCAGAAACATAAAGGCGCCTAAAAAGAAACCTGAAGCAGTGGCGCATTAAATAACAAACCTATAAGTGGATTGGCCAACATAATCATCCGTGATGTATTGAAGCAGGTCTGTGGGTGGGACGCCCCACCAGACGCCACTCTCCATCTTCTTGCTCAAATATGTCCCCACCCGATTGCCTTCGAAAGATATGAGAGACTACAAGATCAATGCCACGAGTAAATGCAACGTTTGGCGCCAACATCCGAGGTGGCGCCATGGGACCTCCATCGTTCTCTTCTCCAAAGGTTCACCACATACTTGAATCGATTCGGCCAAAGTTTCGTCCATCCTTTTACAAATGCGTAATGAATCGCCCACATTGCCGCAACCAATTCCGCTTTAAATGCGTATCCTGAACCACAGCGATGGACAAAGCACCGCGAAAGAATCCTCTACAATTTCGAAAGACACCGGATGCTGTAAGATTGCCCGACGCCCCTAAAGCGCTGCCATCCATGTTAACCTTGATCCAACCTGGGAGGGGTTTTTGCCATTGGACTTCCACAATCCTCGGAGCACGTCTAACTCGTCCGGGGACTCTTAAACCACGCAGGATGAAGAGGTCCTGCTGATCATTATTCATGCATCCCCGATCCAAAGATACTAATTCAACAATGAGAACCTGTAGGCGAATGAGAGCCGCCTCCGGAGTCCAGATTTTGTTGTGAAAAATTAGCTCATTACGGATGTGCCAAAGAAGCCAGATGCAGGATAATATAGCCACACGCCAAAGGAAAGCGACCTGGTCGCTAAAGTGGAATGCCAAGAGCCGTACCAGCAGTTCGTTGAAACTGTAAGCCTGGAAGGGGTGTACGTGAAAAGCTTGGAAGATCCAACGCCAAAGATGCCCTGCAAAAGCACAAGAAACAAATAAGTGATCGACCGATTCCCCTGATACCCTGCAAAGAACACAAACCGAAGGGCCAGTAAAACTTCCCCTAGCTCGTAAAGAATCTTGGACTGCCAATCGGTTGTGTATAGCTCTCCATGCCACCACTGATCGCCATTCCGGGATATGCTGGGACCAAATCCAAGAACCCCATCTACTGTCGGGTGCTAAGGGCGTAAAAATTTATAAGCCGTCTTCGAGGTAATTGAACCATCCTCAGAGTTCATCCAAACACGAGTATCCCGAGATGTAGGCGCAATTGGGACACGCACAATAGCTCGAACCACTCCAAATAAGCCTCCACAAAGGGGAGGGTGAATTGCCGAGATCCATCATAAAAGTAATCGAGATACGTGCCGGAATAAATACATATAATCCTCTCAGGATGCCAATTCTGTCAAGAATGGAATATCCCAACCAATTATCAATCCAAAATAATACCTCGGATCAATTGGCGCCGGTATCCAACGAGAATCATCCACGCAATGTAAATATAGGGTTTAATCCCAGGCCATATAGAAGAAGGAAGGAAGGACCTCCTGGATGTCCCCATTTCTAGTAAAGTACCGTTGTCCGAGGGTCTTGAAAACCAACGAGTCCGAGTTCGAACCTTCCAGCCCAATTTCATTAAGAAAGCCTTGTTAGCGGCTTGAGCGATCGCACGCCCAATCCTCCCTCCGCCCGGGCGTGCAAAGATGTATCCCGATTGACCACTACCTTTCCTTTAGAATTCACATCTCCCGTCCATATGAAATTACGCATGGCTTTTTCCATTTGTTTTAGCAAATGGCGAGTGCCATTTATAAATCATCATGGAGTGAACGAAAGAACTGGTTATCACCGAGTTAACAAGGCAAACCCTACCAGCGAGGGAAAGGGACGAGCCTTTCCATCGTCGGAACTTAAGGATTATCTTATCAAAAATGGGCTGTAAATCCGTGACCTTTGGGGCTCCCTTGAAAATTGGAGCGCCCAAGTAGATGGTGGGGAACGTCCCTGGATGAATCCCCAAAATATGTTGCACCCTCCCACGTACATAATGCGAAACCTGCGCCCCAAAATAAGTCTTCGATTTCTGAGGACTGAACACTTGACCCGAGATATCAGCATAGTGAGTAAGGATCTGAAGCAAGGCCCGGGCATTGGAAGAAGACACCCTGCACATGATGACGATATCATCTGCATAAAGAATGGATGCTGGGAAGGTGATACTCCTTGGCGCCGTGAAGGCAGAGAACCTTGACTGATCCATCGCTGATGTGATAAACCGACCTAGACCTCCTCCGCAATACAAAACAAAAGGGGTGATAAAGGATCCCCTTGTCTCCGACCCCCTCGGAACAGTAAAATAACCAACAAAGGCGCCCCATTCAACAACACGATATTCTCGGGCGGCCACCAAGAACCACCTCCACCCAACACACGAACGTCTCGGAGAATCCGAAACGTCGTAAGACATAAAGTAAAAAATCCCATCTCAATGTGTCGAATGACTATATACAACATTGTAGCAGGAAAATGGATATTCCGAGGGGCAACAAAAGGCCGTAGACTGCTAGACACCACCAAGTCTACAAAAATTCTACCCAAAACTTCCTCAGCAACACAGAAAAGAAGAGGAGAAAGAGGATCCCCTTGACGAACACCACGAGAATAAGAAAAGTAACCCACCTGCGAACTTTTAAACAAAACAAAAATACAAGCAGAATTAAGAATCACCAAGATCCAGCCAATGAACTTAGCAGAAAACCGAAATCTCTGCCAAACGTAAAGCAAGAACTCCCAGCTCAAAGTATCAAAGGCTTTGCAAATGTCAATCTTTAAAATCATGTTCTTGTCCGATCGATTCTGCAAAATATTGTACCCTTCCGATACCAAAGCGATACAATCATGAAAATGACGTCCTGGAATAAACCCAAACTGAGTGGGAGAAAGAACCCTACTGACAATCTTCCCGAAACGAGTAGCCAAAATCTTCGTAATGATCTTAAAAATGAAATTGCTCATTACAATCGGCCTGAAGTTTTCAATAATAATGGCATCCTTGCATTTAGGAATGAGGACCATAAAGCTGGAATTGAGTCCAGCTGGCAAAGTCCCAGACACAAACAAGTGACGAACTGCAGCAATGACATCAATAGAAATAATATCCCAACAATGATGATAGAAGACCCCATTAAAACCGTCCGAACCAGGGGAGCTATCAACGCCAAGATCAAAAGCTGCCTCTATCTCAATGTCAGAGGGCACAGAATGAAGAATCGCATTATCAACCTCTAAGCATGCCAGAGTAATAATCTGGTCAATAGCAGAGTAATCGACCAGAGAGCCAACGGAGCCACGAACAAATCTTCGAAGAAGTGAATGACATGATTTTGGATGGCAACAGGGTTAGTAGATAGATGGTCGTCAATCATCAAACCATGAATACCAGATCGAACGGGCTTGGTTTGACAACGACGATGGAAGAAAGAAGTATTGCGATCGCCATCAACAAGCCAGTCCGCCCTCGATTTTTGCCGAAGAAATTCAGACTGCATCAATAAGGCATAATTGAGCGAACGCTGAGCTTCAAATTCTTGTTCCCTGAGGTTGTCCGTATAACCAATAGTCTCAATATCCGCTTGAATTTGTTTAACTTTCTCCAATTTATCATCCACTGCCCAATTGACATCTCCGAAAACCTTCCTATTCCAAGTATGGAGCACTGGACGCAAACCGTTTGAGTTTACACATCAGTTTAATCAAAGGATTAGAGCCCGCAATAGGAATATTCCAACAAGAAGCAACCATCTGCTGAAAACCCAGATGTTTAATACACATACGCTAAAACCAGAACGGGCATGGGCCTCGCATAAGGTGAGTCGAACATGAGAGCAAAAGGGGATGGTAATCGGAACAAATACATGGGAGAACATAGTTATCCACCTTGTGCCAAAGGGAAAGAAAATTAGAGGTAGCCATGGAGCGATTCAACCTGGCCTTAATGAGATTATGCCGACCCCTCGTAGCACAACACGTATAAAAATGACCCATGGTTGGGATGGACGCCAACCTCGCACTATCCATAAAATTGTGGAAGTCCTGGCAGGATGCAAGAGAAGCAATCCCCCGACCCTTTTTCTCATGATTGATTACCTAGAATAGCATTAAAATCTCCCATCAAAACCAAATCATCAATGCCCAAACCAATAACATTGTTCCAGAGATACCGATGATCCACAAGGTTACAAAGGGCATGCACAAACCCCACATGAAAAGTGATACTAGCATACTGAACCTTGAGAATAATACACTGATCAGAAATGAGAATATGCTGCAAAATATTGGCATCCGTGCGACGAAAAATCTAAATATCCGATCTCCCATTAGCACGAAAATTCTGCACCACAAACTACAACCCTAGACTATTCCAAAAAGAATCTTGAATAACATCCAGCTCTACATTGGGTTCCAAAATGGCGACCAAGGATGGGTTATGTCGTTGGCAAAAGGCCTTGAGAACATTGCGAGAAGCAACATTCCCTATCCCTCTGATGTTCCAGAACAAGCAATTCATAAGATAACATCAAAGGTGGAGGACCGTGTTGATGACACGGAGAAAGGCACATCAGGAGAAGTCTGCAAACTCGTAGGTCCCATGTCCGCAATAGGCTTATGAATCTTAATAGCGTGTGTCGTCTCCTCTTCATCATAATCAGCCCATCTTTTAGTTGCCGCAATGTTAAGGTTCTTGGCGCCATCAAAATCCTGAGAAATAACAACCTGATGAATAGGAGGTGTGGGACCTTGCTCAATATCTTTCTCGCAAGCGTTGTCTATCTGAATCCAAGGATCTACCCCGCATGGCCCTACTCAGAAGTCTGATAGGTTTCCCCAGAGGATATTGAACGACATTTAGAGGCTTACGTATCCCAGATTGAGGTGGCAGAGAAACCAGAGGCAAAGGTTGTGAATCCTCTGGGGCAGAAATAGAAATATCCGATGGTTGCGAATCATTAACCAGATCATCCATATCATCCAGGACAGCAAACGAATTACCCAAGCGAACATTAGAGGAGGTCGGAACACTATGAACATCTAGCACCAAAACCAAAGGAAGTGAGACGGACATTTGAGGACCAAAAGAAACCGCGACATCCATTGAGTTAACCACGATTTTTCCTTTATCTTGTGGTTTTTGCACAGAACGATAAGCCTTGCACTCCTTAGAGCGTCTCTGTTGAGATAGAGGGCGTTCAGGAGCTTCATTATTCTCAGTTGTCTTACCCAATCGGCGACATGACGTTGCTGTATGACCCGTGATACCACGTTGGGGCAAAATCGAGTCTTTCATAGCTAACCGACAGAAATGAACAGTCACCCATGCATTCCAGCATAATGTAATCTTGCAAAGGCTTAGCAAGATCAACTTCCACCAAAACCCGGATGAAGTGGCCCAAAGAACCATCCAAAGACCTTCTGTCAATCTGTAAAGGGTTACCAATGGCCTTAGTGATTCCCAAAATGAAGTGTGGCTTCCAATGTTCAAGGTTGAGCTTAAATATCCGAACCCAAACTTTGTAAGGATTGAAATCCGGCATCCACGGAGATAATTTGATATTGCCTGGATTAAGGGACCAAGATATCCGGGTTTGAGCCTGAGAACGATCCTGCATATTATCAAATTTGATACAGAAATAACCCTTACCCAGGGGGATTAGCTTCCAATTAGTTTTAATACCCCATAAATTAGAGAGACATTTTTGAAGTGGCGAAATGGCCCCAGGCTTATTCCCTTTTCCCATAGTAACACGGCCAATCAAAGAAAAAGCAAATTCAGAGATACTTTGCTTATAAATGTTTTCATCAATCGTAATCGAATAGTAATCACCTTTTTTAACAGGTTCTGGGATAGAATAAGCTAAACCATTAACCACATGCGAGTAGGTTTTAGAATTACCTAGAGCCTGAGCATGGAAAGAATCGACATTAGAATCATTGCTACTAGTTATCAGAGCAGAAGAACTTTCCAAATTTGGGTTAAAGTTGGACGTAGAGGCTAAGAACTGAGAATTCCCAGCGCCAGTAGGATTTGCATTCTTCAACAATGGGTTAATAGAGGTATAATCACGTGGTTGAGGAATGACATGAGAGGGGGCCAGAGGATTGGGGACCACATGCTGGGGGAGGCCAGGGAGTCTGGCCCAGGGGTCATCACCCCATGGGGGGGAGGCTATGGAGGCATAGGAGGGGGTCGTTCCCCTAGAAGGTAGATTAAGGGAGGCCGGCCCCCCGTGGGCGTCAAATGAAGAGGCAGCGGCCCCCTATTATTACTTTGGTCTTGAACGACATCGATGCCCCTTGAGTTTGACGGCGAGACCGGTAAGTAGAGATCTGGCAGGACAAGGCCTACAAACGTATGATCAACGGAGGTCGGGGGGCTTCCTGCTAGGTACGAAGTTCAAAGAAAGCCAGGTGCAGCCATGTTTAGACGATGAGAAATCACCATGCATATCTGCTGCCATGACGTCGACGTGTGTATGACGATGAACTGAAATCCTAGAAGAAGACGAAGTCACATGAGGGATAGGAGCATTAGAACGTGCAGGTGGAGGGTTGAAATTAGATGTCAATCCATGAAATTCCAGCGTGGCCATGGAAACGATGACCGGGGATGAAGAATCACAGACCGGACGGCAAGATGAGGACGTGCGGCCACCGATTTTTTAGGAGCATATTAGGTCTTCTTATAAGGGTTTGTTTATGTCAATTAAAGAGTATTTGTTTAGCTCATTTAGAAAGCTCAATACTCATTAAATAAATGTATAGTGGTATTCATCAAAACTATTATATGATCTTCAAGGTACTAAAAAGCACTTATGAAAAGAGATAAGAGACGAAAATATTCTTTTGTGATGGCTCCTAAATGTGTATCATTCATAATTAGGAATGGAGTTTCCTTATTTGTTTAGCTTATTTTTTTTGAATAAATTCGAAGATGTATAAAGAAAAGAAAAAAGTAATCTTGATCACAAGCCGACCAAGTAGCTTAATGGGGCTTCGTTAAAACCTTCCAAGCTAAAACCTATGGGAGGAAAAAGAGTACCCCCATAAAATCGAAATTTCCCAGAAAACACATAAAAATCGCGAACCCAAAAAATTATCTTGCAAATCTATACCATGGGCGACCAACATAATCTTCAGTGAGAAGAGTAATGATCTCCATAGGAGGGATGATCATAACAAATGGAAGAGCCCTGAAGCTTGCTAAGACGATAAGCCACTCTTTTACCTTCCCGATAATAAATGAAGCGTGTACCTCCATCTCCCAAGAAAGCGCCAAGGAACCAATCCGGAATTGGTAAAAAGATCAACAACATATGTAGAATCAGATTCTAACCAAAGTTTGTGCAGCCAATATGAAAAGCATAAGAAATTGCCATCATGCCTGCCAAAAGTTCACTTCAAAAGCATATCCAACACCACAACTCTCCACGAAACAACCTCGAAAGAAGCCTCTATGCATACCGAAGATCCCAAATGTCATACAATGACCCGGTGCGCCCATAGGTGTCAATCCACTTGAACAATCTTTGGGGCTTTACGGGGATAACCCACCATTTTGAGACACCGAAGGCAAAAAAAAAGATCATGTTGCGTATTATTCATACAACTTTGATCCAAAGAAGAAGATTCTATGATTAGTGCTTGAAACTGAACCAAAGCTGCCTCCACCGACCAAGTCTTGTCATTGAAAATGAACTCGTTACGAATGTCCCAAATAAGTCAAATACATGAGATAATGGCAGCCCGCCATAAAAAAGAGAGTTGATCACTAAGCGAACTTTCCTAGCCTGGACCAAAAACTCATCAAAGTTGTGAGCCATATGGAAATTGACCTCAAACGCATTAAAGCTCCAAGACCAGAGGCCTCCTGGAAAAACACATGAAACAAAAAGATGATCAATGGAGTCTGAATGAGTATAACAAAAACAGCAAGCTGAAGGCCCATAAATCCTCGAAGTCGAAGAATATCTAAAATAACAAGGCAATTATGAATGGCACGCCAAACCACAATGGATCTCCTATCTGGAATGTGAAGAGACCAAATCCAAGTACCCCAACGGACAGAAGGAAGTGTAGGACGAAGGTGAGAATATGCGGCCTTTGAAGAAACCACCCTATCCAATGAATGTTTCCATACTTGTTTATCCAATGAATGCAGCATCATGGGGAACCGAACAATATCCCGGATAATATCCAAGTACTTTTCCACAAATGAAATCATAAAGTGCCAGGAATCTTCAAAGAAGAAGTCCGAAATAGGTTGTCTAGAAAAATGTCGATGCTCCTGTGGAATACCACTTCTGTCAGCAATCGAGTATCCCAACCAATTATCCTACCAGAACAACACTTTTGAATCATAACTTAGGATCCAACTTGATTCCGTCATACAGTCCTCTATTGCCAGTCTAATCCCAACCCAAATAGAAGATGAAAAAAATGAGCGTGAATGGAACCATCCTCTAGGAAAAATCATCGGTGAAGAGTAATGAAAACATAGCATCTAAATTATGCACTTTCCATCCCATTTTCGTCAGGAAAGGCTTATTTGCAATGATAATCGAGCGAACCCCTAGAGCACCCTCCTCACGCGGCAGGCAACACCACAACCAATTAATGACAACCGAACCCTTCGTAAGAATGTTTCCGGTCCAGATAAATTAAGCATAGCCTTTTCCATGTCCCTAGCATAGAAACCAACCATATGTAAATAAGCATGTTGTTGACAAAAGAACTGGAAATTACTGAATTGACTAGACAACTGCGCCCAACATTAGACAACGAAGACCCGTTCCAGCCATTGAATTTCAACAAGATTTTATAAAAAAGAGGTTGCAGAACCGCTACCTTGGGCGCTCCTTTGAATATGGGTACTCCCAGATAAGTAGTGGGGAGATTGCCCATAGCAATGCCCATTATATGCAGAATCTGTCCCCGAATATAATGAGAATAATCCGACCCGCGATGGAAGCATATTGACCAAGAATCTGAAAAACCTGACGAGCATTGGAATTAGTAACTTCACAAAGAATAACAATATCATCAGCATATAAAATGCTCAAGGGTAAAGAATCCGACACGGTGCAAAGAATGGGGTCATAATCTGCTCAGAAATACAATAAGCAATAGTCTACCAAAAATGATGTGAACCGTAGCAACGAACGTGCATACGACCCAAACAACAATATGTTGTTAACCCAAGATCTTCACTAGTTTGTTTAAAGATGGTGGAATAACCTTGACCCGTTGCTTAGCAAAGCAAGAACCTTGGTATGCGAAGATGCCACAAGTAATTATGGATTACAGCCTGATAAGTCGATAATTGCAACAAGAAGCTTGAATCTTGAAGCACTTGAAAAAACACTCAAGTTTGAGAGTAAAATATGAATTCGATTGATTAACTAATGAAAAAGAACAAGTGTTAACCCTTATATGGGGTCCCAAACCCTAAACCAACTAGGAAACAACTTAAAAATCGAAAAAGGAAACAAATAATTGAACAAAACCCAAAAACACGGCAACGAGCACAACCGTGTTGCTTTCTGTCTCCAAATTAAAACTCGCATATGTGAGCACGGCCGTGTCCTTGAACACATCGAGGCCATGTTGTTGAACATGATTGTGTCCTTGAACATGGCCAACCCGTGTTGGCCTGCACATGTCCCATTTGGACCTCTTCCCCTCCCGAACTCAAAATAACAACTTAAGACGCGGCCTTAAAGGTTTATTTGGCCTCCAAAACATCAAAACGACTCAAAACAACTCAAATTACGACTAACTACGATAAAAGAATACAAGACACTATTGAGAACTTGATTACAAGGTCTTAAAAACGCAAAATAACTTGTATTATGTGGCATCCTTCACTTGCTCAATCTAAGGCAGACTCTTGAACGTTGATTATGTGAATCAACTTGATCACCCGAACATCTTCTTCCATTGGCAATGCACTCTCATTCTCCTTTTGAATGACTTGAATCAACCCATTGAGTGCTTCCTTGAACTTCCTTACTCGAGCCTCGTCACTGGACCAACTGGCACTGTTACCGGGTCTTTTGCCCATGGATTCTCATCATTCCCCTCCTCTTGAGAAGGATTTTTGTCCTCAAATATGCACTTGCATCAACAGGACTAAGATCAGCAACATTAAAAGAAGCACTAATTCCATTCTCACCCGGCAAGTCAATCTTATAAGCATTATCATTGATTTGCTCAAGCACTTGGACCATCTCCCCGAGGCCGCAGTTTGGACTTTTGCTGGGCTAGGAATCGTTTGGGATGCATATGTACCCAAACCCAATCACCCGGCTCAAACACCAACTTCCTATGATTCTTGTTAGCCTGTGCAGTGTACTGCTATGTTCCTCATTCGATGTTGCCTTGCTTTCTCATGTAACTGCTTAACAAATTCAGGGTTCTTTTGCCCATGTAAGTTAACATGCTCAGAAACAAGTAAAGGTGATAAATCCAATTGAGTTAGCGGATTAAAACCATAAACAAGTTCAAATGGCAAAAACTTCGATGAAGAATAAACATCACGATTATAAGCAAACTCAACATGCGGTAAACACTCTTCCCTTGTTTTAATATTCTTTTAATGATAGCTTCCAACAACATGGACAAATTTCTATAACTACTTCAGTTTGACCGTCCATTTCAGGATGACAAGTAGTAGAAAATAACAATTTAGTACCCAGTTTTCCCTACAAGGTCTTCCAAAAGTAACTTAAGAACCTCGAAAGAACAAATCAGCAATCAAAGATGCATTATCAGTTTTATGACAAGGAATAAAATGTGCCATCTTTGAAAAATGATCTACGACAACAAATATAGAATCAGACCCTTGTTTAGTTCTTGGAAGTCCTAAAACAAAGTCCATAGAAATATCAACCCAAGGAGGTGTTGGTATGGGCAAGGGCATGTAAAGACCCTGGTTTTGTACTCGAGATTTAGCTTGCTTACAAGTAACACATCTAGTACAAATACTTTTAACATCACGCTTCATATGTGATGTGAACCATAGCAACGCACGTGCATACGACCCAAACAACAATGCATTGTTAACACAAGTTCTTCACTAGTTCGGTTAAAGATGGTGGAATAACCTTGACCCGTTGCTTAGCAAAGAAAGAACCTCGATATGCGAAGACGCCACAAGTAATTATGGATTATTGCCTGATAAGGCGATAATTGCAACAAGAAACGTAAATCTTGAAGCACTTGGAAAAATACTCAATTTGAGAGTAAAATATGAATTTAATTGATAACTAATCAAAAAGATTAAGTGTACACCCTTATATGGGATCCCAAACCCTAACCCTACTAGGAAATAACTTAACAATCGAAAAGGAAATAAAAAACTGAACAGGCCCAAAAAGCGCAGTCGTAAGCACGGTCGTGCTGCTGAACAGACCAGGACGTGTTCGTCACTTCCTCTCTGAACATGACCATGTAATTAAGCACGGCCAGGCCGTGTTCATCATGTCGTTACCAACTTCGTGCTAGCTACATTGGTGCAACTACCACCGTCTATAATGATGCTACACAGTTTTCCATTGACAAAACACCTTGTATGAAAGATGTTTTCTCGCTGGACTTCCTCATCTTACTTAGGTTGAATACTCAGTACCCTCCGGGACACTAAAGACAACGCATCTCCCCTCGCCAGCACTACTACCTCCGTGATATCCTCCAACTCCGGCATATCACTATAATCTGGCTCTCCCTCACTTTCTGACTCCAATTCCCCATTATCACGCAACACCAACACCCTTTTATTTGGACATTTACTAGCAATATGCCCAAAACCTCGTTCGAGTAGTAGAGGGTACCCGTGGGCTTAGAACTTGGTTCCTGTCAGTTGAAACCCCTCCTCTTGAGCTGCTGCTCAACTTTCACCGCCATGTGCACCATCTCCTCAAGATCGACACAATGATGTAAGTCGACGGCATCTACTATAGGAGTATTCAATCCTACCATAAATCTCACAATCGTAACCTCCTGATCCTCCTCTATATTAGCCCTCTCCATCAGCATCTCCATCTCTTTATGATAATCCTCTACGCTCTTAGACCCCTGTGTCAATCTCTGCAACCTTTGATAGACGCCTCGGTAATAATAATTTGGTACGAAAAGATGTCGCATCAAACACCTCATCTCCTTCTATGTGGAAATGGGCCGTCGCCGCTTCTCCTCCTCGAGACCATTAATTGATCCCACCAAACACTTGCGTAGCCTGAGAATTCAATTGATGCCAATTTCACCTTTTTCAGATCAGAATAATTCGGGCACTCAAACACATTCTTGATTTTCCTCTCCCAATCCAGATAGGTATTCAGATCACTCTTTCCCTGGAACAATGGAATTTGCATTTTGATGTTACTCAAATTTCCATCCTCCCATCCCCTATCACCTCTATTTCCACACCAAACTCGGCCCGAATTGTAATTTGGCTCCCTTTTGGAATCAAAATCATCCATCTCATTCGCCCATTCCTCCAGTTTGAACCTCTTAGGCCTCGTGCCCTAGTAACAGACTCCTCCATTTTCGGCGCCTCACTGGTATCCCCTTACGCCTCGATCATCACTTTCTTCATGAGGCTTGCAAGTGCCTCCATATGCAACTTATTACCTAAATCCAACGGTTGTCGGTTTTCCCCGGACATGGTTGATTCACTCCCTCACGTGTATATGCTCGTGTTTCACTCAACTCACAATTTCCAAGTACCCGCACTTGTTACGATTATAGACCAATCAGTCAATCACAAGCACGCCTCAACAAACCAAGACAATTACCAAGCCAACAACGGATTTCAATAAGATGAAATTGAAGACTAGGGTTTATAAATCCCGACTTCAAGAATTTTCGAACTTTTTTTTGTACCCTTGAAGAACTAGGGTTTATAAGAAATTTTGGAAAATAACAAGGATTAAAGAAACAAGGATAGATTTAACCTTGCTAGATGGCTCTGCTTACCAACTGATGTGAACCGTAGTAACACACGTGCATACGACCCAAACAACAATGCGTTGTTAACCCAAGATCTTCACTAGTTAGGTTAAAGATGGTGGAATAACCTCAACCCGTTGCTTAGCAAAGCAAGAACCTCGGTATGCGAAGACGCCACAAGCAATTATGGATTATTGCCTGATAAGTCAATAATTGCAATAAGAAACGTAAATCTTGAAGCACTTGGAAAAACACTCAATTTGAGAGTAAAATATGAATTTAATTGATAACTAATCAAAAAGAATAAATGTTCACCCTTATATGGGATCCAAAACCCCAACCCTACTAGGAAATAACTTAACAATAGAAAAGGAAATAAAAAAACTGATCAGACCCAAAAAGCACGACCGTGCTGCTGAACATGGCCAGGCCTTGTTCGTCATGTCCTCTGCGAACACGGCCGTGTAATTAAGCACGACCAGGCCATGTTCGTCACGTCATTACCGAACACAACCGTGTAAATAAGCACGGCCAGGCCATGTTTTCCACGGCGCCCGCCCCTTCGACCTTGCCTTCGATTTCGTCCCATTTTTGTCCGAAACTCAAAATATCAACTCATGACGCAGCCTTAAAGGTTTATTTGGCCTCCAAAACATCAAAATGACTCAAAACAAAATCAAACTACAACTAACTATGATAAACGAATACAAGACACTATTGAGACTTGATTACAAAGTCTTCAAGACGCAACATGACGTGTATTCCATGGCATCCTTCACTTGCTCAGTCTGAGGTGGGCTCTTGAACATTGATTACGCAAATCAAATAGACCACCGAACATCTTCCTCCACCGGCAACACACTCTCAGTCTCCTTTTGAATGACTTAAATCAACCCATTGATTGCTTCCTTGAACTTTCTTGCTCGAGTCCTCATCACCAGACCAACTGGCACCGTTAATGGGTTTTTCGTCCATAGATTCTCATCAATATGTGGCTGTAGGTCCCAATGGGTGTGAGTAAGGTTTAGAAGGGGGGTTGAATAAACCTTACCCACTTTTCGATTTTAGTTCTTTTAAGATTATTACAGAGTTAACTCACACATCTGTGTCCTTGAGGGACAACTAAGTTGGTTATTCAGCAGAGTTAGCCACTCAACAGACTCGATAGAGTTGTTGATAGAATAACTCAGTTGTTTAACCTTAACTTTAACTTGGTTGTGTTGGTTTTATCAGCGGAAGACTTAACACCCTTTGAATTGTTTTAAACTAGTTTTAACACTTGATTTTAGCACTTGGTTATTAATCAGTTGGATAGCAAATATGAGTTTATCAGCAGATTTGATGTAAGTATTCAGAAATGTAAATGTGCTAAAAAATATATGACACAGTTAATTTTTATAGAGGTTCGAAGATGGGGTAATTCTTCTAATCCTCTCTTCTCCAACTCCTGGAAGAATCCACTAAGTAACAGATCAGTTTACAAAGCGGTGAACAGTCTAGAGACAGCCTTGGTCACACATCTGGCTTCTCTTCCAACTCAACTTCTTCATAGGGCAGTGTCTTGCTACTTCAGCTCACTTTATTTTTCAATAAATTCGAGAATATATATAAAAAAAGAAAAAGATTCTTCCTGATCACAGGCTGATCAGGTAACCAAAGGAAAGCCTGGAAACAAAGTCAAAAATAATAACGAAATGGTCACAAGCCGACCAGATGGCTTAATGGTTGGGGCCTCGTTAAAACCTTCCAAGGTAAAACCCACCCTTGTGGGAAAAACACTTGAAAGGAAAAAGAGTACCACCCATGAGAAAAGGCGTCCAAAATGGTAGAAGAAACCAGAAGCCGAGACGCACTAACTAACAAACCTATAGTTAGATTGACCAACATAATCCTGAGTAAGAGACGAGACAATGGCCGCTGGGGGCGCCCCCCCACCACGGTGTATCGTGCGTCGTCTTGCTAAGAATATCCACTGCTCGGTTGCCTTCCCGAAAGATGTGCGAGACCACCAAATTCATCTGCAAAAGAAGGTGTAGAGTGTAGCGCCACCTGCTCAGATGGCGCCAAGGAACCCCTGTGGATCTTTTTCGCAACAACTCCACCACGTAGACCGAGTCCGACTCCAGCTAAAGTTGATTCCATCCCTTCTCGAAAGCGTAATGAATGGCCCACATGGCCGCCATCAACTCCACCTCGAAAGCAAAAACCAAACCACAACGTTCCACAAAGCAACCACGGAAGAAGCCTCTACAATTTCGAAAAACTCGAAGCTGTGAGACGCCCGGGCGCCCCCGTTGCGCTGCCGTCTGTGTTAACCTTGATCCAGCCCGACAAAGGTTTTTTTCAAGTAACCTGCACAATCTTCGGGGCCTGTCTTGGGCGCCCAGGAACCCGTAGTCTACGGAGAATGAAAAGGCCCTGTTAATCATTATGCATGCAACCTCGGTCTAAGGAGGACGACTCCAGAATCATAACACGAAGGCGTAGAATAGCCGCATCCACTGTCCAGTTCTTGTCATTGAAGGTCAAGTCATTTCTGATTTGCCATATGAGCCAAATACAGGATAACACTGCAACCCGCCATAAAAAGACAACCTGCTCACTAAAATGAAAACTCATTAAACGCACCAAAAATTCATTGAAGCTAAAAGCCATAAAATATTGGATATCAAAAGATGCAAAAATCCACCGCCATAGGGCCCCAACGAAAACACACGAGACAAACAAATGATCAACAAATTCCACATCAGCACAACAAAGACCGCAAACCGAAGGGCCAGTAAAGGAATCCTGCGCACGCAGCACATCCAATACGGCAAGTTGATTATGGATGGCGCACCATGCTACAATCGAACGCGTTCTGGAATGTGAGGTGACCAAATCCAAGAACCCCATCGAACCTCAGGGGAATGAGGGCACAGATAGGTGTAAGCCGACTTAGATGTGATAATCCCATCCTCAGAATGTACCCAGGCCCGCGTATCCGTCGATGCTGGAGCAATGGGGACTCTAACAATATCCCGGATCATATCCAACTATGCCTCTATGAACGAGAACGTGAAGTGCCAAAAGCCGTCGTAAAAGTAATCCAAAATGTGATGCCGAAATAAATACCAGTACTCCTGCGGAATACCAATCCTATCGGCAATGGAATAACCCAGCCAATTATCCAACCAGAATAGAACGCCAGAATTACATTCGGGAATCCAGCGACAGTCCTCCAAAAAACCCGAAATCCTAGGCCGAATCCCACCCAAGATGGAAGAGGGGATGAACGAACAGCGTAGAAATCCATATGAAGTCAGAAAGCGCTTTCTGAGAGTTTGAAGTCATAATCTTCCAACCCATCTTCATAAGGAAAGCATTGTTGGCGACTACGATGGAGCAGACGCCCAGGCCGCCTTCCGCTCGGGGCATGCAACAATGACTCCAATTAACCACCACTGACCCTTTAGAGTTGACATTTCAAGTCCAGATGAAATTACGCATGGCCTTTTCCATTTGCAGTAACAATGTTCTGGGCCACTTGTAAACCATCATCGTATGCACAAAGGAACTGGTAATCACTGAATTCACCAAACACACGCGTCCAACAATAGACAGAGATGTCCCTTTCCACCTTCTGAACTTGAGAATAATCTTCTCAAAAACTGGTTGCAGATCAACCACTTTAGCGCACCCTTGAAGATGGGGGCAGGGCGCCTAGATAGACCGTTGGGAAGGCACCCATATGAATCCCAGTAATCATCTGAATACATCCACGTACATAATTAGAAACCCGGCCGCCAAAATAAGCCTTAGATTTGTTAGGATTGAATATCTGACCCGAAATGTCCGAATAGAGATTGAGAGTCTGAACAATAATATGTGCATTACTCGAGGATGCCCCACACATAATGACAATATTATCCGCATACATAATAGACGAGGGGAAAACCACCTTCCTAGGCGCCAGGAATGCCTGAAGCTGATTTGTGTTCACCGCCTCCTCAAAAAATCTACTCAGAACGTCTTGCACTATGCAAAAGAGCAGAGGTGATAACGGATCCCCCTGTCAAGGTTTTACAGGGTCGCACGGATTCGAATATGATCCTCAAAATCGAAATCCGAAAGGCATTTGACACATTGAGGTGGGATTTCTTACTATACGTCTTGCGCCGCTTTGGTTTCTCAGAGATCTTTGTGCGTTGGGTGGAGGTGGTTCTTCGGTCGTCCAGGATATCAGTACTGTTGAACGGGACGCCGGTAGGTTATTTTCCCTATTTCAGAGGAGTCAGACAAGGGGATCCATTATCACCATTATTGTTTTGCATTGCGGAGGAGGTTCTGAGTCGGTTTATTGAAGTGGCGATGGATCAGTCTCGGTTATCTTCCTTCACGGCACCAAGGGGTATTACCTTTCCATTGTCCATCTTATACGCGGATGATATAGTCATCATGTGTAGGGCGTCGTCTACAAATGCCTGGGTCTTGCTTCAGATTCTAAATCATTATGCAGATATCTAGGGTCAAGTGTTTAACCCACAGAAATCCAAAATTTACTTTGGTTCGCAGGTTTCGTCATATGTCCGTGGGAGGGTGCAACACATTTTGGGGATCCATCCAGGGGCGTTCCCTACTGTTTATTTAGGCGCTCCAATCTTTAAGGGCGCTCCAAAGGTGGCGGATTTACAGCCTGTCTTTGACAAGATTATCCTCAAATTCAGAAGATGGAAATGTTCTTCTCTTTCCCTTGCTGGTAGAGTTTGTCTTGTGAACTCGGTGATTACTAGTTCTTTTGTGCACACCATGATGGTTTATAAGTGGACTGCAACGCTGCTCAAACAAATTGAAAAGGCCATGCGCAACTTCATCTGGACTTGGGATGTGAATTCTAAGGGGAAAATGGTGGTCAATTGGGATAGATGCTGCACGCCTAGGGCCGAAGGGGGACTGGGCGTGCTATCGATTGTGATGGCTAACATGGCTTTCTTAATAAAATTGGGTTGGAAGGTTTTGAACTCAGACTCGGTGGTTTACAGGACCCTCAGACAATGGTACTTTACAAGGGATGGGGAAATTCGGCGGTCCTTTATTCCTTCCTCAATTTGGGTTGGGATTAAGCCCCGTATTTACAATTGCTTGGATGGTGCTTGTTGGATCCCAGGAGCCAACTCCGAGATTTTATTCTGGATTGATAATTGGTTGGGTTACTCTATAGCAGACATAATTGGCATCCCTGAGGAATATATATATTTATTCCATCAGCGCATTTCTGACTATTTTTATGATGGGTCCTGGCACTTCACCCTCTCTTTCGTAGAGGCCTATTTGGAGCTAGTCCGCGCCATTGTGCGCGTCCCAATCGCTCTGGATTCCCAGGATACCCGTGTTTGGTTGTACTCGGAGGATGGTTCGGTTTTCTCTAAGGCGGCTTACAACCATATACGCCCTCAGCGCCCCGCATTTAAATGGGGTTCTTGGATTTGGTCGCAACATATCCCGGAATGGAGATCGGTGGTAGCATGGAGGGTCATACACAACCAACTGGCTGTCCAGAATTCATTATGAGCTAGGGGAAGTTTTACTGGCCCTTCGGTTTGTGTTCTTTATAGGGAATCGGATAAATCGGTTGATCACTTACTTGTCTCTTGTGCTTTTGCAAGAAATATATAGAGATGGATCTTCCATGCTTTCCGAGTTCGCCCCTTTCAGGCATATAGCTTCAATGAGTTACTGGTGCGGTTAATGTATTTTCATTTCAGTGACCAGGTTGCTTTCCTTTGGCGGGTGGCGATTCTTTCCTGAATCTAGCTCATATGGCATATCTGAAACGACATGATTTTTCACAATAAAATCTGGAAACTGGAGGCGGCGATCATCCATCTACAGACACTCATTGTAGAATCGTCATCTTTGGACCGGGGATGCATGAACAATGATCAACATGACTTATTTATCTTGCGCGATCTGAGAGTTCCTGGAATGGTTAGACAAGCCCCGATAATTCTGGAGGTATATTGGCAAAAACCCCTCTTGGGTTGGATCAAGGTTAACACGGATGGCAGTGCATCAAGGGCGCCGGGAAATATCACTACGTCTGGAGTCTTCCGGAATTGTAGAGGCTTCTTTCGAGGGTGCTTTGTTCATCATTGTGGATCAGGGTATGCGTTTGAAGTTGAATTGATGGCGGCAATGTGGGCGATTCAGTATGCGTTTGCTAAGGGATGGACACAACTTTGGTTGGAGTCGGACTCTATGTATGTGGTGAATCTGCTGGAGAAAAGATCGACAGAGGTCCCTTGGCACCATCTGGGCTATTGGCGCCACACACTTCACCTTCTCAGGCACATGGATCTCGTAGTCTCACATATTTTTCGGGAAGGCAATCGGGTGGCGGACATGCTGAGCAAGAAGACGGAATGCGGCACATGGTGGGGCATCCCGCCCACGAGCTCTTACACTACCTCACTGATGACTATGTTGGCCGATCCAACTATAGGTTTGTTACTTAGTGCGCCACTGCTTCAGATTTCTTTTTCCATTTTTAGGCGCCTACCTTTTTCCTGGGGGGGGGGTACTCTTTTTCCTTCCAAGGGTTTTTCCCATAAGGGTGGGTTTTACCTTGGAAGGTTTTAACGAGGCCCCAACCATTCAGCTATTTGGTCGGTTTGTGACCATTTCGTTTGGTTTTTGACATTATTTCCAGGCTTACTTTTGGTTACCTGATCAGCCTGTGATCAGGACCCGTTGAAGAGATAGGTTGATTTCAAAAGTCACTTGTGTTCGTTGGCTTGTCTTGTTGCGGTCCTTGATGTTGACATTTTCTCGTATTTAATGTCTTGCAGCATTGCAGCGTTTCTGACACTTGGTGTTTGTTCCTTTTGCACACAATTGTCTAACAACTTTAACATGTTACCATTCTGAGTAACATTTTTGACTTTCATCAACGGATCTCATTCATTTGTCTTGACTTGACTGCAGTCTTTTATTCCCCAGGTGACTTGAGTTAGCTTCCAATACTTGGATGACTCATCTGTCATTTCAACTTGAGACTTGGCTTCTTGAGTTGATTTGACTGACTCTTCACACGGCTGATTCACAGCTGATATATCTTCAGTCGAGTTCTGGTGAGACTTCATCTTCGTCTTCTACGTGTTATTCAATGCCGGCGATCGCCGTCCTTCTTCTCCAGCTGTCCTCATGGCTGAACCTCCATGGTTTGGCCACACAGCAAATTTCGAACCCCCTCCACACGTAGCGCACCCTTCTCGACATACGATAACGGAGAACCTGCCCACCACCGCACGCAGGGCTGTTCCCGCCGGCGATGGGGGCCGAGGTCGGGTCTCCTTCGCCGCTTATGGCATGCCAGTGGAATTCATCCCCGCCCATATCTCACAAACGTCCTCCGCTACCCTCCATCACACCTTAGGCGTCGCCCCATCGGAACCCTACTTGCAGGCGCCTTCTTCATCTGCTGCTCCTGGCCACCACCTCCTTTCCACCGCGTCACCGGACGAGTCTCGCATCCAAAGACAAGCCAAGAGCAACGGCACCGACATCCTCGTACGGCCGGCAAGAAACGCGGCGAGTCCCATGCTCTTTCTCGTACCAGCGGCGTGCCATCCTCGTACAACCAGTAGACGTGGCCCCGCGCACGTCCTTCCGCCAGCAGCCCTCCTCCAACAGACGTGGTCCTCAGCGTGGTCCCCCCGACGTTCACGCTGCTATTCCGTTACATGGTAATAAGGGGGGGCAGCCCCCTCAGGCTCCTCAGCCCTTGGTTGGGCGTCCCTTTACCCCCATGGATCCCTATGTCCGTGGGGGGGCTGGCCCCTCCTTGGGTGTTCATGGGGGGCCAGCGACATCTCCTTCCAACCTCATGGGCGCCCTCCCCAGGGGAGTGATAACCACTGGGCCGTCGACAACCATCAGCATGGAATCCAGTCCTCAGGCCCCTACCCAATATCTGGTCCCAAGGGTACACCTCACATTGCAGGAACATCTAATGCTAATCCTAATTTTGGATACTATTTTGCTAAAATCGTTGCAGGTACCAATCGTCTGGATCCCACGTCTCAGGTTCTAGGTAATCCTACTCCGTTTTCCTCGGTGGCTTCTGGTAGTTCTATCCCAAAACCGGTTTGAAAAGGTAACAAGCCATTTCGGTGTTGCTGAATTTTCCTATTCTTTGATTAGGAGGGTCATTTTGGGCAAAGGTAACAAGCCATGGGCGACTATGCTTTTGCATAAATGCCTATCTGAATTATGAGGTATTAAGAACGACTGGAAACTAATCCCCTTGGGAAAGGGATTTTTTTGTGTCAAATTGTTTAGTGCGCATGATCGCTCTCGGGCTCAGCAACGCATTAACTGGATGCTTAACCCGGGTACTATTCGCTTATCTCCATGGGTGCCGGACTTCAACCCTTATAAGGTGCAAAGTTCAGTGGCCAGCGTTTGGGTGCGCATTTTTGAACTCAGTTTGGAATACTGGGATCCCAATAACATTATGGGGATCGCCAGTGCTCTTGGTAATCCTTTACAGATCGATCAGTGTTCTCTGGATGGTTCTCTGGGTCATTTTGTCCGGGTTCTGGTAGATATTGATCTCTCCAAGTCGTTGGAGGAACACATTATGGTTGAACGCATTGGCAAGTGCTCTTTTGTCTCCGTCAGCTACGAAAAACTCCCTAACTTTTGTTCGAGGTGTAGCGTTACAGGACATTCTACAGCTTCATGTCGGTTCAACAATGCGGGTAATACGGCGGCGGAAGGACGTGCTTCACCGGCCCAAGGAAGATCGCGGGCACCGGGCAATCGTCAAACTTCAGTCAATGGGGATGTTCACGGGTTCGAAAAATTTATCGTCCTGTGCAGCAGGACAATGGGAAGGTCGTTGACGACTCAAAGGTAAATACGGCCTCTACGACGCGCGCAGGTTCACCTCAATGCGCCATTGTCACTTGCCCTACGGATGTCCATCTGGGCAACACATTTGAAGCGCTTGGCTCACTCAACCCCCAAGATCAACATGATACGGACTTTCAGTCTGATTACCCAACTAGGGAGGCATCTCCCAACGCCACCTCCTCCAGCACCGACCCGGTTACCACCATTATGCCTATTACAGTTCAGTATCCTTTGGGTAAGCCGACACGAGCTCTCACCGCGTTCAGGGGACAGCTCCTTAGACTCGGCTAAATCGAGAATTCTCAAAAGTGTTGCGTCCGGCCCATCTCCACCGATACATGAAATTACTATCGAACAAGAGCAGACAGAACCACGTGAACTGAATTTTGCAGCTTCTAAGAGATGGGCAGACTATGCTGATGAGGTTGGTAATTCTCAACAATCCGACCCCACAACACACCATATGCCAGTATTCACCGTGCGCACGACACAGGCGCCACCCCCCGTTGTCTCAATGAATTGCATCTTCTGGAATATCTGGGGGATCGGGAACATTGCTTCTCGCAATGTTCTTAATGCTTTATGTCACAAACATAAACCTTCTATTTTAGCCATTTGCGAACCTAAGGTGGCCATCTCATCCATTTCGGATTCTTACTGGAATAGCTTGGGACTCAGTTTCGCTGCTCAGAACTTCCGTGCAAACGGACGCCCAGATATCTGGGTCCTATGCGATGCCAACGTCTCGGTCCTTACTCAGGTTTGGTCCTCTTCTCAGTGTATTATTCTGCAAATTCAATTTGGTTCGTTGGTTTTCCATGTTGGTTTTGCTCATGGTTTGTGTGATCATGTTGCTCGGCGTGCACTTTGGTTGGTGCTGAGGAATTTGGGTCTTACTGATCTGCTTCTTATTGGGGATTTCAATGTTGTGTTGGGTCATCATGAGCGCTCTGGCACGGGTACCTTATCCCAGGCTTCTTGCAAAGACTTTAGGGATTTCTTGGAGGATGCAAGGCTATTTGCTGTGCCGACTTCGGGAAATTTGTTTACTTGGTGCTCCCCCCATAGGCCTCTACCTCTCCTTCAGGCTAAACTGGATAGAGCCTTGGCAACTAGCCCATTTTTCAATCATTGGCAAGTTGTTAAGGGCTTAGTCCTTCCGCGCATCGGCTCAGATCACCATCCCATTATGGTCTCATGTTCGTCCTCCATTACCAAGGGTCCTTCTCCATTTCGGTTTCAGCGTATGTGGATTCACCATGACTCTTTCAGGGGTAATGTTAATGCCTCTTGGGCTATCCCCTGCGCGTCGCTCGACCTCTACAGCGAGTCATGTGGAAGCTCAAGAGGTTGAGACAGACGATTAAGGTATGGAACAAGGAGGTTTTTGGGGATGTTAATCGTAAGGTGGATTATCAGATGGAAAAGGTCCAACAGATTCAAGCAGATATTCAATCCGAGGGTTTCACGGAGGAGCTGAGGGACAGGGAATTAGAGGCGCAGACAGAGCTTTCTCGCACATTGCTCATGCAGTCGGATTTTCTTCAGCAGAAAGCCCGTTCCGCTTGGTTAAAAGATGGTGATCGGAACACCGCTTTCTTTCATCGTCGCTGCCAGATTAGAAGCGGACGTGCAGGGATTCAAGGATTGATGGTCGACAGAACTTACACGGAGGATCCGGGGACCCTCTAATCATATTGTCTCATTTTATATAACTCTGTTTGCAGATACAGGGTAAACCAACTCGGATTATACTTTGGTTGACCAGTTGATCTCGCCTTCAGTTACTACAAGGGATAATGCGCTCTTGACGGCCATTCCTTCGGCATCCGAGGTTAAAGAGGCAGTTTTTGACATGGGTTTGGATAGTGCACCAGGGCCGGACGGATTCAGTGGGAGATTCTATCAGCATTTCTGGGACATTGTATCAGATGAGGTGTTGGCGGCGGTCCGTTATTTCTTTGTCACGGCCTCCTTTCCGTCAGGGTTGAATGCCAGTTTCATGGCACTCATCCCAAAAACCAAGGAGGCTAATGCGGTGGAGGACTTTAGGCCGATTGTCATGAGTAATTTTCTTTTTAAAATAATCACGAAGATATTGGCCACTCGCTTGGGCGGCATCATCTCTTCGTATTTGTCTCCTACTCAGTTTGGATTTATCCCAGGCAGGCAGATTCATGACTGTATTGCGCTGGTTTCGGAGGGGTTTAACATTTTGCAGGGACGGAGTGACACCAACATGATTCTCAAGATTGACATCCGCAAAGCTTTTGATACAATTCATTGGGGTTTTCTGATACACGTTTTGCGTCGCTTTGGTTTCTCTGAGGTGTTCATCCACTGGATTGAGATTATACTGCGATCTTCCAGAATTTCGGTCCTTCTGAATGGATTGCCCATGGGTTATTTCTCTTGCTTTCGCGGGGTGAGACAGGGGGATCCGCTATCACCCCTTCTCTTTTGTATTGCACAGGATGTTCTGACCAGGTTATTGGAGGAAGCGGTGAGGAGCAACCACCTTCAGGCCTTCATGGCGCCTAAGCAGATTGTTTTCCCTTCATTGATGATGTATGCAGATGATATTGTGATTATGTGTGGGGCATCCACGAGCAATGCACGTTCTATTATTCAGGTGCTCAATCTATATGCGGACATTTCGGGGCAGATTTTCAATCCAAATAAATCTAAGGTTATGTTGGCAGCAGGGTTTCTAATTATGTGTGAGGCCGTATTCAGACGATTACAGGGATGCATCTGGGTGCCTTCCCTACGACCTACCTAGGCGCCCCTATCTTCAAAGGAGCACCAAAGGTGGCGCATCTCCAGCCCGTGTTCGATAAAATTATTTTTAAGTTCAGGAGGTGGAAAGGGTCTTCTCTATCTATTGCTGGTCGCATTTGTTTGGTGAATTTGCTGATTACCAGCTCCTTCGTGCATACTATGATGGTGTATAAGTGGCCTAGAACCTTGCTCCGGCAAATGGAAACGGCCATGCGCAATTTCATCTGGACTGGGAACGTGAACTCTAAAGGTTCAGTGGTGGTGAATTGGAGTCGTTGTTGTATGCCTCGGGGGGAAGGAGGCTTGGGCGTCCGCTCCATCGTGGTTGACAACAATGCCTTCCTTATGAAGATGGGCTGGAAGATTATGACTTCAAACTCTTTGGTTTACAGCATCCTCAGAAAACGCTTTTTCACCTCTGATGGTTCTCCTCGCAGTTCGTATATCCCATCTTCCATCTGGAGAGGGGTTAGGCCGGGGATCGCAGGGTTCTCGGAGGATTGCCGTTGGATTCCCGGTTGCAACTCCAACATTTCATTCTGGCTGGATAATTGGCTGGGCTACACCATTGCAGATAGGATTGGTATCCCGCAGGAATACAGATATTTATTTCGGCAGCGCATCTCGGATTACTTTTACGATGGGACCTCGCATTTCACCCTATCGTTTATAGAGGCTTATTTGGATATGGTTCGAGATATTGTTAGAATCCCGATCACCCCGGACTCGTCAGACGCGCGGGCATGGATTCACTCCGACGATGGGATTGTTTCTTCGAAGGTGGCTTACTCATATCTGCGCCCCCATTCCCCGGTGGTGCAATGGGGTTCCTGGATTTGGTCACCTAATATTTTGGAAAGACGATCGATTGTGACTTGGCACGCCATCCTTAATCGACTGGCAGTTTTGGATGTCTTGCGTACACAGGGTTCCTTCACAGGCCCCTCGATTTGTGTTCTTTGTTTTGCTGATGGGGAATCTGTTGATCATTTATTTGTCTCATGTGCTTTTGCGGGGGCCCTATGGAAGTGGATTTTCGATTCTTTTGATATTCACTACTTCGGGGCTTATAGTTTTAATGAATTCTGGTGCATTTAATGGGTTTTCATTTCGGTGAGCGAGTTTCTTTTCTTTGGCGGGTTGCCATATTATCCTAAGCATTTGGCTCATCTGGCAAATCAGAAATGACTTGACCTTTCACGACAAGATCTGGACACTAGAGGCGGCCATCCTACACCTCCGTGTTCTTATTATTGAGTCTTCTTCTTTGGACCAAGGTTGCATGCATAATGACCAGAGGGACCTTCTTATTCTCCGCCGACTTCGGGTTCTTGGGCGCCCTAGACAGGCCCCGAAGATTGTGCAAGTTACTTGGCAGAGGCCTTTGCCGGGATGGATCAAGGTTAACACAGACGGAAGCGTCACGGGGGCGCCCGGTCGCCTAACGGCCTCTGGGGTTTTTCGTAACTATAGGGGATTCTTTCGGGGGTGCTTTGTGGAACGTTATGGATTAGGTTTCACTTTTGAGGCGGAGCTAGCGGCTATGCGAGCCATTCACTATGCTTTTTCGAAGGGGTGGAATCAACTATGGCTGGAGTCGCACTCAGTCTATGTGGTGGAGTTGCTGCGGAGGAGATCGACTGGGGTGCCTTGGCGCCATTTGGGCAGGTGGGGGTTCACACTTCACCTTCTTTCTCAGATGAACTTCGTGGTCTCGCACATCTTCAGGGAAGGCAACGGGGTAGCATATATTCTTAGCAAGACGTTGCATGAGAATACGTGGTGGGGGACGCCCCCTGTGATAGCCACTAACTAAAGTAAGGGTTACTTAGGAGTTATTTTAGGGGATTAGGGGTTATATAGATATTAGGGGCTATTTTAGGTTAGATGTTTAGGGGTTGTAATTAATTAGTATAAATAGGTGTAATCTCATACATAATTTTACACCAAAATTTTAAATAATTAGGGTAATTATATTTTCTCTCTAATTATCATTCAAGTTTCATATATATATATATATCTATATATATATTCAAAATTCACGAGCTTCTTTCAATATTTTTCACAAATTCTTTCATTAATTAGTTTGATTTGTTAAAATCACATATATTAATTATATAATTTTATTTAATGTAGAAAACGAAGGGTCGAGGATTAGGACTTTTTGTTCATTTTTCTACATCGAATATCTGCGATTATCAAGGTAGGGATTTCCATATTATTTGTCTTTATTTAATGTTTCGTGATTGTACTTCATTGATTGCAATAAATGTCAAGAGAAATAAATTCATATAAGCTAGGGGCTATGAAAAGGGTCCGGGATCAAATGTATCTTGGGGTGAACCCGCAATGCTATATGCGAGGAACGGCGGTCGAGAGGAAAAAGAGGAAATGAATGAATTTACCGCTTTGTAATTATGTGAATGTTTTTCATGTTATATTAAATATTGACAGATATATCCCTCTTGCGAGATGAAGCTCACCCCTATTATTATCATGACTTTCGGGTTGAGGAATCCTATCAAAGATATGATGTTGTGGATGGTGGAATAAATCATGATATATTTATATTTTAAATAATTGTGATCAGACTAAATTTTAGATTTATGTCTTTAATTTTTCCGGTTTATGCTTGGAACAATTGTTGGAAGATGTATTATTATTATTATTATTATCATTATATTTTTTTCCTAAGAAATAAAATTCTAAATCAACTTTTTGATCATTATTGGGATCACTTTAATTTATAAATTTATGTTTTCTTAAAAATATTTTTAGAATACTTTAATTTTATAAAATTGGGTCGTTACACCCCCAGCAGCTATTGTCCCATCCCTCACTCAGGATTATGTTGGTCAATCTAACTATAGGTTTGCTAGCTAGTGCGTCTGCTTTCTTTTTATTCGGAGCACTTTCCTATGGGGGGTACTCTTTTTCCTTCCAAGGGTTTTTCCCACAAGGGTGGGTTTTACCTTGGAATGTTTTAACGAGGCCCCAACCATTCAGCCATCTGGTCGGCTTGTGACCATTCTGTTTTCTGCTTTGATGTTGTTTACAGGCTTAACGTTGGCTACCTGATCAGCCTGTGATCGGGATGACTCTTTTTCATTTTTATATATATTCTCACACTTATTTAAAAAAATCTTGATCGAGTTCTTGACTTCCCTTCTTAGCCATACTCGGTTGTCTCGCATGGAGTCTTCACTTGATCTTTAGTTGACTTCTTGTATTTCCAGCGTAGGCGACTTGACTCGGCTTTCCCCCTATCTATTACAATGCAAATTACAAGGAAAATGGGGTGCCAACTTTCTAGTTTAAGTTTTACATGGCATTCATCAAAATCTATAAAATAAATTTCCTAACAGTGGCCAATAGAAATGCTCTTGCAAGAAGACTGCTAGGGTTTTAGCTACCCCAAAATGGCCCAAAAGACCCCCACCATGTGATTCTCTTACTAGTAAGTCTCTCAATGAACAATCAGGAATGCACAATTTATCCTCTTGAAAATAAAACCCATCATGTCGATAAAATTTGTCCATCGCCCCTTTTTCGCATGCAACAAACGACTCAGCAAAATCCAGATCATGCAAGTACAACTCCTTAACATGTTCAAATCCAAGAATTTTAGAATCTAAAGTATAGATAAGAGTGTACCTCCGAGATAGTGCGTCTACTACAACATTAGTCTTACCTTGCTTGTACCGGATGCATAAGGGAACGTCTCGATGAACTCAAGCCAATGCGCATGTCGCTTGTTCAACTTTTTCAGCCCCTTGAAATATTTTAATTACTCGTGATCAGTGTGAATTATGAACTCCTTCGGCCATAAATAATGTTGCCACGTTTTCAATGCCCGAACTAAAGCATACAACTCCTTGTCGTACGTGGGATAGTTCAAGGCTTCCCCGCTCAATTTCTCGCTAAAACATGCATTCGGTCGCCCATCTTGCATTAATACGACTCCAATCCGAACTCCGAAGCATCACACTTGATCTCAAAACCTTGGTGAAATCCAATGCTAGTAAAGGCGCATGTGTTGCTTTGTTTAAACAACTCGAATGCCTATCTTGTGCTTCACCCCACCTTTGAAACGCAACACTCTTTTTTAATGGTCGCCATCAATGGTGTCCCGCTATAGTGCTAAAATCTCGCCCATCTGCAATAAAACTCAAAAGCATCACAAAATCTTGATCTCATAAAAGCTGGAAAGCCCATGGAAACTACGGATGTGGGTTTAGCAATGTTGGCTAAGGCCAATCAAACTCTTAACCTTAATCTTTTCCTCATCCACCGTGATTCCCCTAGAGCTAATTACAAATCCCAAGAATATCAATTGCTTGGAACAAAACGTGCACTTTTGATATTTGCATATAGTTGCTCCTTTCTCAACACTTCTTGATATTTGCACCAACACTTCTAGTACGACCCAAGTGATCCAAGTGTTTGTACAATGATTTACTATAGATGAGGATGTCATCAAAGTAGACCACCATGAACTTTCCAATAAAAGCCTTCAAAATATGGATCATCAATCTCATAAAGGTGCTCGGTGCATTAGTTAGCCCAAATGGCATAACTAACCATTCATACAAACCATGCTTTTGTTTTAAAAGCTGCTTTCCTCTCGTCTCCTTCCCGCATCCAAATCTGATGGTATCCCATGAACCTTGTCAAACATGTCATCTAGGCGGGGTATGGGGTGTCGGTACTTAATGGCAATGTTATTAATAGCCCGACAATCCACACACATCCTCCATGAACCATCTTTCTTTGGGACTAGTAATACCAGAACCGCACACAGACTCATACTCTCCCGAATGAGTTTCTTACTTAGCAACTCATCAACATGCCGTTCAATCCTTGGTCTCCTCCGGGTTGGACCTGTACGCCGGTCGGTTCGGTAGTGATGCCCCAGGGATGAAGTCAATCTGGTGCTCAATCCCCTGAGTATGCGGTAATCTATCCGGCATCTTGTCTGGAAACAGATCCTCGAATTTTTGCAACAAAGACAACACATAACTAGGCAAATTGAGGTTAAGACTGTTAGTTGACAAATAAGTCCCTTTCTAAACCAAGAGTATCATCGAACAACCACTCGATGTGGTTGTCCTATGATCACTCATTTTTGCCATAAATTTATTTTTCTCTCGTTTCTTGCCTCAAGGCCGTCCGTCCCCCCCTTTTGTTTTTTGGCCCTCTCAGTAATTTACTCTCCTTTTTCTTGGCTATCTCTCGAGCCTGACTTCTACCCTTAAGTCGGACCCTCACTCTTGTTTTCCCTCAAGCTCTCATTTTTCTCGGCTTTATTTTGATTTTTCTTCTTACTGGCTGAACTCACTTTTTCTTTTGCCTCTCCTGCTCTCAGCTTCACTTGATCCTCATAAATTTCTTTCGGAGTCAAAGGCACAAGGACAAAACACTTTTGGTTATGATCAAGAGTATACTGGTTGGTGTAACCGTCATGTTGCACTCTTCTATCAAACTACCACGGTCTACCCAACAAGATGTGCCCCGCTTGCATCGGCAGAACATCACACAACACCTCATCCTTATATCCCCCAATTTGGAATGCTACTAACGCCTGCTTAGTGATTCGCATTTCCCCGCAATCACTTAACCACTGCAAGTTATACGGTTGTGGGTGTTTCAATGTTGGAATCCCCAATTTCTCCACCAATGTCATGCTAGCTATGTTAGTGCAACTACCACCGTCTATAATAACACTACGCACATTTTCATTGACAAAACACCTTATGTGAAAAATGTTTTCTCGTTGGACTCCCTCATCTGATTTAGGCTGAATACTCAGCACCCTCCAGGACACTAAAGACACCGCATCCCCCCTCGTCGGTTCTACTACTTCCGTAATATCCTCCAACTCTAGCATATCACTATAATCTGACTCTTCCTCACTTTCCAACTCCAATTCTCCATTATCACGCAAAACCAACACCCTTTTATTTGGACATTGACTATCAATATGCCCAAAACCATGACACTTAAAGCATTTAGTATCCCTCGCTCGGGAAGTAGAAGGTTCGAATTTACCTGTAGTTTAGGCTCGGTCGCCCTCCATTTTTGCTCCAACGATTTCAAACTCTGCTCCTCCTTTTTGTTGGTGTTCAACTTCCATGCATTGGAGTTAGAACTCGGGGCCTGTGTACCATCTCCTCAAGATCGACACAATGATGTAAGTCAACAACATCTGCTATAGGAGTATTCATTCATGCGATAAATCTCGCCATCGTAACCTCCTGATCCTCCTCTATATTAGCCCTTGCCATCAGCATCTCCATCTGTTTATGGTAATCCTCTACGCTCTTAGACCCCTATGTCAATCTCTGCAACCTTTGATAGACGCTTCGGTAATAATGATTTCGTACAAAACGACATCGCATCAAATTTTTCATCTCCTCCCATGTGGAAACGGGTCGCTGGCCGCTTCTCCTCCTCGAGACCATTAATTGATCCCACCAAACACATGCATTGTTCGAGAACTCAGTTGATGCCAATTTCACCCTTTCAGTTTGGAATAATTCTGGCATTCAAACACTTTCTCGATTTTTCTCTCCCAATCTAGATAGGCGTCTGGATCACTTTTTCCCTGGAACGATGGAATTAGGCATTTTGATGTTACTCAAATTGTCATCCTCTCGCCCCCTATCAACCCTATTTCCACGTTGACCGGTTGTCATCCTCCCGCCCCCTATCAACCCTATTTTCACGTTGACCACTACCTGGATTGTAATTTTGCTCCCTTTTGGAATAAAAATCATCCATATCTTCCGCCCATTCCTCCAATTCGTTCCTCCTAGGGCCTCCGTGACCTAGCAACATGCTCCTCTATTTTCAGCGCCTCATTGGGATCCTCGTACGTCTCGATCATCACTTTCTTCATGAGGCTTGAAAGTGCCTCCATATGCAACTTGTTACTTAAATCTAACGGTTGTCGGTTTTCCTCGGACATGGTTGGTTCACTCCCTCATGTGTATACACTCGGATTTCACTCAACTCACTATTTCCAAGTACTCGCACTTGTCACGATTATAAACCAATCAGTCAATCGCAAGTACGTCCCAACAAACCAAGACAATTACCAAGCAAACAACGGATCTCAGTAAGATGAAATTTGAAGACTAGGGTTTGTAAATCCTATTTTTCCAGAATTTTGATTTTTTTTGTGCACGCAGATTACAATTCTTTACCCGTTGATTTTTCTGTGCAAATTTTGAGTTTTTTTTGTACCCTTAAAGAACTAGGGTTTATAAGAGAATCTGGAATATAACAACGATTAAAAAAAACAATGATAAATTTAACCTTGCTAGATGGCTCTGATTACCAATTGATGTGAACCATAACAATGAATGTGCATACGACCTAAACAATAATATGTTGTTAACCCAAGATCTTCACCAGTTTGGTTAAAGATGGTGGAATAACCTCGACCCGTTGCTTAGCAAATCAAGAACCTTAGTATGCGAAGACGCCGTAAGCAATTATGGATTACTGTTTGATAAGTTGATAATTGCAACAAGAAGCTTGAATCTTAAAGCACTTGGAAAAACACACTCAAGTTTGAGAGTAAAATATGAATTCGATTGTTTAACTAATGAAAAAGAACAAGGGTTAACCTTTATATGGGGGTCCCAAACCCTAAACCAACTAAGAAATAACTTAAAAGTCGAAAAACGAAACAAAAAATAGAACAAAACCCAAAAACACGGCCGCGTCGCTGAACACGGCCAAGCCGTGTTGCTTTCTGTCTCCTGATTAAAACTCACATATGTGAGCACGGCTGTTTCGACCTCTTCTCATCCCGAACTCGAAATAACAACTTAAGACGCGACCTTAAAGGTTTATTTGGTATGCAAAACATCAAAAAGAACTCAAATTACGACTAACTACGATAAAAGAATACAAGACGCTATTGAGAACTTGATTACAAGGTCTTCAAGATGCAGAATGACTTGTATTCCGTGGCATCCGTCACTTGCTCAATCTAAGGCGGACCCTTGAACGTTGATGATGCGAATCAACTGGACCACCCCAAAACATCTTCTTCCATCGACAATAGACTCTCAGTCTCTTTTTGAATGACTTGAATCAACCCATTAAGTGCATCCTTGAACTTCCTTGCTCGAGCCCTCCTCACCGGACCAACTGGCACTGATACCGGGTCTTTTGCCTATGCATTCTGATCACCATTGGGCTGGGAGCGAAGATCGCGTTGGAACGAAAGAAAGTGCGATTCCGAAGGACGAGTACCAAGAAGGCACTGTCAGAGGAACTCTCGACGCCGTAGCAGCAGCCATGGACGGACTGTCTTCAGCGGGTTTGTGGTTCAGGACGTTGACGTGATTCGCAAGAGACGTAGTTGATCGGGGTTGTTGGACGTTGGATGTGTACTCGTTCCAGGGTGGTTCCGCCATGAGAACCAACGGAGAAGACTATTTATATCATTTAAAAGACTCAATATTAATTAAATAAAGTTAGAATGGTAATCTTCAAAACTTGTGTTTGATCTTCAAGGTGACGAAAACCTTTTTTTGTGATGGCTGTTAAATGTGTATCATTCATTGATTAATATTAGTTTTTCCTTATTTATTTAGCTCACTTAAAAGGTAAAATATTTATTAGATGGAGTTGTATTGGTATTTTTCAAAACATGTGCTCTATCTTCAAGGTGCTGAAACACACTTATGAAGAGAGATAAGGGTCGAAAACCTTTCTTTATGATGGCTTTTAAATGTGTATCATTCATCATTAGGAATACGGTTTCCTTATTTGCTTAGCTCATTTACAAGTCTAAATATTCATTAAATAATGTTAGATTGGAATTCTTCAAAACTTGTATTCTATTTTCAATGTGCTAATAGACACTTATGAAAATAGATGAGGGCCAAAAACCTTACTTTGTGATGGCTCTTAACTGTGTATTATTTATTGATTAGGATTAGGGTTTCCTTATTTGTTTAGGTCATTTCAAAGGTTCAATATTCATTAAATAAAGTTAGATTAATATTCTTAAAATTTGTGTACTAGCTTCAAGGTGCCAAAAGGAACTTGGGAAAAGATATAACGGCCAAAAACATTTATTTGTGATGGTTCTTCAATGTGTATCATTCATTGATTAGAATTTGGGTTTCTGTAATTCTTTAGCTTATTTAAAGGGATAGATATTCATTAAATAAAGTTATATTGGTATTCTTCAAAACATGTGTTCTATCTTCAAGGTGCTCAAATGCACTTATGAAAAACGATAAGGGCCGAAAACCTTCCTCTGTGATTGTTGTGAAATGTGTATCATTCATTAATTAGGATTAGGGTTTCCTTATTTGTTTAGCTCATTTAAGTCTTAATTTTTTTTAATAAGCTGGGAGTACTGGTTGAGGGGAGGAGATAAATTTCAAATAAACTGAAAGATACAGGGTTCGAATCTTGGTTAACACCCTTATAAAGGTTTAGTGATACCACTTGAGCTACAAGCTAGTGGTCTCATTTAAGTCTTAATACTCATTAAATAAATTTAGATTTGGATGAAAACCTTCTTTTTTGATGTCTCTTAAATGCATATCATTTATTGATTAGGATTATGGTTTCCTTATTTGTTTAGCTTATTTTTTTAAATAAATGTAAATATTATTAAAAATGAAAAAAGTTGGTGCTGCTTACAAGCCAAGCAGCTAGCGTAATATGAAACCAAAAAAACGATCAAAGAAAATCCATAATCACAGGCCGATCATATAACCAGAGGTTGGATCCTCTTAAAACCTACCAATGTAAAACCCACCCTTGTGGGGAAAACCCTTGGCAGGAAAAAGAGTACCCCCCATAAGAAACATAATAGAAATGCCCAAAAATAAAGCAATCAAACTAACGGATGAATCTATACTGTGACTAGCTGACATAATCTTCCATAAGAAGAGTAGTTATATCCGCAGGTGGGATGCCCCACCAGGTCGCAGTATTACTCATCTTGCTAAGCTTGTTCGCAACCCTATTGTCTTCCCAAAAAATGTGAGAGATGATAAAATCCATCTGAGAGACCAAGTATAAAGTGTATTGCCATCTACTTAGATGACGCCAAGGGATAGAGTTGGGCTGTTTGTTGAAGAGCTCCACCACAAATGCTGAGTCCGACTCTAACCAAAGCTTATGCCAACCCTTAATAAATGCATAATGAATAGCAACCATTGCAGCAGAAAATTCAGCCTCATATGGATAACCAATCCCGCATTGTTCCACAAAACATCCACGAAAGAACCCTCGACAGTTATGAAAACCCCCAGAAGCGACACTGCAACCCGGGGCGCCCACAACACTTCCGCCCGTATTCAATTTGATTCATCCCGGAAGTGGCGGAGACCAATCCACTTGAAGAATGTTGGGTGATTTCCGGGGACGACTAGTGATACCCAAACGCCTAAGACAAAGGAGATCGGATTGATCATTATTCATACACCCATGGTCCAAAGAGGAAGATTCAACAATGAGGACCTGAAGCTGTGTAATAGCTAAGCTTCCTCTCTCTCTTCCGATTCGGCTTTCTACCTTAGCCCGTAGCTTCAAGCGAAAGGATTCTGGACTCTTTTTCTGTTTGGAGAAAATGGAAATATAGAGCATGCACTGTCCATGACTTATCATTGAACATGCAGTCATTATGAATTTGCCAAAAAAGCCAAGTACAGGAGATCACTGAGGCACACCACAAGAATGCAAGTTGGTCACTAAACCAAAAATGCATGGCCCAAACCACGAATTCGTTAAAGTCTTAGACCAAATAGTTGTCAATATCAAAGGCACGAAAAACCCACTTCCAAAGTTTCCCTGCAAAAATACAAGAAACCAAAACATGATCAATGGAATCAGAATGTGCATGGCAAAGGCCACAAGCAATGGGAACAATGAAGCCTTGTCCCCATAACATATCCAGAAGATGGAGACGATTGAGGATAGCTCTCCAAAACACAATAGATCGTCTCTCCAGGATATGGGGAGACCAAATCCAAGAATCCCAGTTAACCATAGGCATATCCAGCCTTCGAGGAGATATCTCCATCCAAAAAGTAAATCCAAATACGCTTGTCCATGGAGGAAGGAGCGATGGGCATCCTAGCAATATCTCGGATGATATCCAAATAAGCTTCCACAAACGAGATTGTGAAGTGCCAAGAATCATCATAAAAATAATCAGAGATATTGTTTTGAAAATGTTTTATATACTCTTGTGGGATACCAATTTTATCGGCAATAGAATAACCCATCCAATTATCAATCCAAAATAATACCCCGTAATTGGCACCAGGAATATATCCGAATTATCCAAACAATCCTCCAAAATAAGCCTAAGACCCGACCAGATGGAAGAAGGCAAAAAAGTGCGTCGAATGCTCCCATCAGACAAGAAGTAGCATCGACGGAGCAGTGTAAAAACATCTGAGTCAGAGTTCATAACTTTCCAACTCATTTTCATGAGGAAAACCTTATTAGCAGTAAGAATGGAACCGGTCCCAAGCCCACCTTCCAACCTCGGCATGCAACATCTAGACCACTTCACAACCACATAACCCTTAGAGCACATAACCTCAGTCCAAATAAAATTCCGCATAACCTTTTCCATTTGCTTGAGCATGGAAATTAGCCATTTGTAAATCATCATAGAATGCACGAAGGAATGGTTAGCTCATTTAAAATTCTCAATATTTATCAAATAGAGTTTTGATTGGTATTTTTCAAAACTTGTGTTCTATCATAAAGGTGCTAAAATGCACTTATGAAAAGAGATAAGGGACGAAAATCGTCATTAGATTGCTCTTAAATATGTATTATTTATTGAATAGGATTAGGGTTTCCTTATTTGTTTAGATCATCTAAAAGCTTCAATATTCGTTAAATAAATTTTGAGTGGTATTCTTCAAAACTTGTATTAGATCTTCAAGGCATTAAAAGACATTATTAAAAGAGGTAAGGGCTGAAAACCTTCATTTGTAATGGCTCTTAAAAGGCTATTAAAAAGAGGTAAGGGCAGTCATTATGATTAGAGTTTCCTTATTTGTCTAACTTATTTAAAAGGCTCAATATTTATTAAATAGAGTTGGATTGGTATTCTTCAAAACTTTTGTTCTATATTTATGGTGCTGAAACACAATTATGAAAAGAGATAAAGGCATAAAAACTTCTTTCGTGCGTTATTCCAAAATGAAGAATCTCAGACCAAAATTACTTAATGTGAGAGAAGACTTTACCCACTGCATCATCATGAATATTCGAATGAATGTCCTCTGGCATCACATGTGACCAGTCAAAGTTGCAATCCATCTTGGACAATTTATCCGCAACATGGTTCCCTTCCCTAAAAATATGTGATACCACAAAATCCATCTTGGAAACATAATATAGAGCCCGCCACCAACGTCCGTAGTACTTCCAAGGAACCTTTAATGACCTCGAGGTTAATAGATCAGAAACGTAGATCGAGTCAGATTCCAGCCACAACTTGCGTCACCCTCTCCTATAGGCCCGCTCAATTGCAAAGATAGCCGCCATAAGTTCCGCTTGGAAAGTAAACCCAATGCCAATATTTTGGATAAAGCATCTCGTGAAGAAACCTCTGCAGTTACGATACACACCCGCAACCACACATCTACCCGGGGCTCCGTACACACAACCATCAGTATTAACTTTCATCCACCCTGGAAGCAAGGGATACCATCTCACGTCTAGCATCCGTGGATTCGATCGAATATTCCCGTTAACCTGCACTTTACGGAGACAGATTAAATCAAAAATAAAATTGGACATTGGACCCAACACCAAACCTGACATCTCGATGACAAATGCCCGAATGAGTATAATAGCGGAAGTAACTTGCGGCCTCACTCCCTCAAAACTCCAACAATTGCGAAAGTGCCAAATAATCCAAATTGTAGATAAATAAGCCCCTTTCCATAGCACCGCAATTTGTGGACTAAACTGTAGCTGCATGACAAAAATGCAAAGATGATTAACCCCCCGTCTAAAGGTAACCCCACTTGAAATGTGTCCTGAATCCATGCCCAAACTCCCGCTGCAAAACGACACGAGGTAAATATATGGTCCACTGAATCCTGAGCCTCATCGCAAAAAACGCATGCCGAAGGTCCGCAAAATCCTCTTAAGTGAAGATTATCAATGACCGCTAGCCGATTGAAGATTGCTTTCCACACCACCATAGATCAACGAGACGGAACATGAGAAGCCCAAATCCATTTCCCCATCTAACTTCTAGAAAGGACTCTCGAACATATTGATATGCCCCCTCAGAAGAAATGTTGCCATCTTCCAAAGGACCCCATACCATACGGTCTTCCGAGTCAGGTGAAATAGGGAAGTGTAGAATATCAATGACCACATCCATATAAGCCACCAAGAAATCCTCCGTAAAGTGCCAGACTCCATCAAAGAAGTAATCCGAAATATTCTGAGTAAAGTACCTATGAAATTCATCCGGAATACCAATACGATCTGCAATGCAATAGCCAAGCTAATTATCCAACCAGAAACGAACCCCCAAATTAAAACCCGGGATCCAATGCAACTGGGAAATAATATCCATCACCATAGGACGTAAACCCAACCCAATGGTCGAACCAATGTATAGCGACCGAGGAGCTCTGTCTGTTAGAAAACGATTTCTAAGAAGGGCAAACGTCGGGCTGTCAAAAACAAGGATTTTCCAAGCCATTTTCATCAGAAACGCACAATTGGCCCAAAGCAATGAACGAATACCAAGCCCCCTTCCTCCTTTGGCACACCACATCGAGTCCAGTTCACAGTCACCGACCTTTCTTTATAGATATTGCCTGACCACACAAAGTTTTGAATAGAATGAACAAATGAACTAGTAATCACGGAATTTACCAGCGTAATGCGTCCAGCCATCGACAAAGCAGTTCCCTTCCAAGTTTGAAATTTTGCAATGATTTTATCATAGAGAGACTGAAAAGTCCGGATTCTCGGTGCCCCCTTGAAAAGCGGAGCCCCCAAATAAGTAAATGGAATTGCACCCCAGGAAATGCCATAGTGAATTTGAATATGATTGATAAGACGTGCAGATATATTATCATTGAAAAAGACCTTAGACTTCGCAGGATTGAACACTTGGCCGGAAATATTCCCATAAGAGTTGAGGACCTCCAGAATACATCTAGAATTTCTCCAAGTAGCCTCACTCATGATCAAAATATCATCGGCATAGAGTAAACAAGGGAGGAACGGAATATTGCGAGGAGCACGAAATGGCGATAGAACTCCCTGCTGAAGCTTATGATCCAAGGCTCTAGCCAGCACCTCCTCTGCTGCACAAAATAGAAGAGGAGAAAGAGGGTCGCCTTGTCACACGCCTCTAGAGCAGGAAAATAACCCTCTGGGCTTCCGTTAATAAGAATGGAAATGCATGCTGACTGAATCATATTCGGAGATTTGGAATTGCTCATAAGACAATTCACACCTTTAGAGGCAAGGGCAATACAATCATGAGTCTGCTTGCCAGGAATGAACCCAAATTGCATCTCTGAAACCAGCCTTTTAAGGATCGACCCAAAATGGGAGGCCAAAATTTTGGTGACAGTCTTAAATAAGAAGTAGAATAATAGGTCTAAACTCCTCCACCCTGTCTGCTCCTTTAAATTTTGGCACCAGCACCATGAAACTAGAATTACACCCTGCAGGAAGGACACCCGTCACAAAAAAAGATCTAACCGCCGCTGTAATATCCACCCAATCGTGTCCCAACAATGTTTAAAAAAATGGCCACCAAATCCGTCAGGGCCCGGGGCGCTATCTGAACTCATCCTGAAAATTGTCTCTTTTATTTCCTCATCACTAGGGATGGCACATAAACAATTATTCTCCGCTTCAGTCATTGTCCTGTGAATCAACTCATCAACCATGGAGTAGTCAACCCCCATGTGATGTTACTCAGCGAAGAGATTATTCTCATAAAAAGAAAGAATGTGATTGCGAATCAATTGCCTATCCTCCATAAGAACGTCGTCCACCATCCGTTGTCGAAGCACTCCCTTAGCTCTTTGCGTACGGAGCTTCCTGTGAAAGAAATTGGAGTTTCGATCACCGTCTTTCAACCAATTGACCCGACTCTTCTGATGTAATAACTCGTACTGACAATTTAACAGTCTAGCCAACTCTTTATGGGTCTCAATCTCCTGCTGCATTAATGAATCATAATAACCATTGGAAGTAAAAGACTCTTAAACCTCTTTAAGCTTAATCTGAGCCTTCTCTACCTTCCGATGAATATCTCCAAAAACCAAAAAATTCCAAGTCTGGAGAATAGGACGTAATCGTTTCAGCTTCATCATAACCACGAGAATCGGATTAGAAGCCATGATAGGATTCTTCCAAGATTTGTCCATCACATCCCGAAAACCCTCATGTTGTAACCACATTGATTGAAAACGAAACGGGATCGGCCCTGTCACGCTAGCCAAGTCGCATCTCAAAATAATGGGATGGTGATCTGAACCATGACGCACTCCCACATACCCTTTCACCGTATGCTAATGGTTCAAAAATTATTGAGTGGCCAATATTCTATCTAGCCGGCTTGAACTAACCCCCCGAGAAGATCGAAAAGAACTCCACGTAAATATGTTACCATCCATAGGAACCTGAGATAAATCATTATCATCAATAAACTGCCTAAACTCCCTACAGGCCATCCCCTGAGGCAGAGACCCTCCCTGACGTTCATGAGCACCCAAAATAGTATTAAAATCGCCAATCAACACAAAGTCTGTAAGCCCTAACGACTGAACATCCAACCATAATTGCCGTCGAGCTATGTAGGAGCAAAGGCGCATGAACAAAACCCATGAAGAATCGCAGTTATGGTATTTCACCTCGAGAAAACAAACATTATTCGAATTGAAAATCACCTCGAAATTGAAAATTAGGAGAACGAGAAAAAATCCAAATATCCTGAATACCATTAGATCTAAAAGACACACCCACCAGATTCATACTGACCGGTTGCCAGAAATTATGATTGATAGAAGAAAATTGCACCATAGGATCCGCAATAGCAATAATATCAGGTTTATGAACACAACACAATTCCTTAAGCATAGATTTAGAGGAACTGTTAATCCGTCTAATATTCCAATAAATGCAATTCATTGAGTGGGGGAAGAGTGGGGACGCACCTGCGTAGTATCATCAATACTATCCAAAAATATTTTATTTTGTTCTTCCTCGTCAGCCATGTCTGACCACCATTTTTTAGCAGCTGCTGCCATAGCCCTGAAAGTGTCCGATGGATCTGTTTGCTTCAAGACATAATCTGAAGGAGGATTACTTTTTGAAATAGCCTCGATAGCCCTGTAAAGAGATTTTTGACCCTATTGATCAAGACGATCAGAAACCACTATCGTGCTACCGTCACTAATGTCTCCCTTATTAGGATTATAAATCACCATTGTGCGATCAATGTTGACTGGTGCATATGTATGAGCTCGAGCAACACCAGGCAAATCTTTAACTATAGGGTCCCTCTGTTCAGGAACTATTGTATCCGGTTCCTCCAATATATTGAACGAGTTCTGCGTAGAAATCCCGGACGTAGAAGCATTGTTGCCCTGTGGGTTAATACGCCCTTTTTTATTTTTCACTTGCACCCAATTGGCAGTCGTCGCCTTCTCCATTCGAGTCTGGGACCGTCCCCTATTATCATTTTGACCTATGGAAAGACTTCTATCCCTTGTTTCCTCTTCTGGCTTCTTGACCTCGTGAGTTGCGGATTTTTGACATTTATTGATGTTGTGACCCACAATCCGGCAATGCACACACAATTCTGGAATATTCTCGTAACCAATTGAAACAAAGGAGCAGTGGCCAGCTCTTTCAACCATAATGCATTCCTGAATTGGAGCACTAAGATCCATTTCAACAAGGACCCGAACGAAATGACCGACCTCCCCCGTTAGCGAGCTTCATGATCATCGATGGATGCCAGTATTCCAGACTAAGCTCATAAATATGAACCCAAACCTGAGCTTTGGACATGTTAATCTCATAGGGGTTGAAATCCGGGATCCAGTTCATAAGGCGTATTGAACCCGAAGATAAATTCCATGCAGATTTTTGAAAAATTCTATTTCGCTCTATCATATCCATAAATTGAATATTGTAGTATCCTTTGCCTAGGGGAATGATCTTCCAGGGGGATTTGATATTCCATACCAATGCTACTTTCTTTCTGAGTTCGTCCCATACATGAGGTTTCGTACCCTTCGCATATATCACACGGCTAATGAGAGAATTTTTGAATTCCGCCACGCATTTTTGATAAATATCCTCGTCCATCGTAACCAAAAAGTACTCTTCTTTTTTTTACCAATTTCAAAGAATCCTCCGGCAAGAGTGTTTGAATGAAAGAAGGTTTACTTGTATTCCATGTTTCTCGAATTTGTGGCTGCTCTTTTTAAATTGTTTGTTGATGAATCCCAAGTAGGCTGATTGAGGTCTTTGAGGGAGAAACAATCCCCTACAGCAGCAGATTTCGAACCCAACGCTACGTCATGCCCGAACGAAGGCAGGTTAGGGTTAAGGTTTACAACAACCCTTCATTAACCCTAACAGGCAGATTGCAAAGGGAAGTCTCATGTGGGGCTACGAACTGGGATGTGATTGGTGCCTCATATTCTCGCATATGAGGACTGACTCTCCCATCGGTTACCAGAGAAGAAGGAATCACTGGCGAATAAACCATCGAATGAGTATGTTGCGTGTCCATGCGAAGCAAATCGTGATTCGGTTTTGTGAAACAAGATTGATCTACTTCAGGGAAAAGGATCTCATCAAGATCCATGAATGACCAGAACCTGGCCATCGGTGATCGAAGATTAAGATTCCGCATGGAAAAGGATGACATTCGTAAGAGTCGTCCTATTTTTTAGGAGCATTTTTTCGTTGAGTTTGAGTCCTTGCTCTTCTATGAGTGATCAAAACTATGCTTTTCCGAAGCATTCATGGAGTTTACAGCCCGGTTTGATACGCCTCTCAAATTGGATACCAGATTTTAACCCCAATAAGGTGAATTCTTCTATGGCACAAGTGTGGGTTCGAATTTGACTCTTTTGATTTTCTCTCTCTAGGGTTTTCTCTCTCCACCATCTTCCAAGTGCCGCGCGCCGATTTTCTCCAATTTTCCAGTGGCTCCATGGCGGAGCCACTTCTCCTCGGACTGACGTCCAATTTCAGTCCACATACTTGATCACAGGCATCATCTTCGACGTCCCAAGCATCCATGGATTTCCCGCCCTCGTCCTCTAAGTCAGCTGCACGCCCGGGTTTGGAACATGTTGCCGCCGGTTTAATCCCGCCAAAATTCTACCTGCACCCTTCTTCTTCGCGTCTTGCCGCTGCTGCTCAATCCATGCATGGGATGGAGGAAAAGGGGGCAGCCACCCCCCAGCCCAAGAAAGGCGCCCATATTGGGGAGCGCCCTTCTTTCCTCCCATGGCTGCCGCATGCCATGGGGGGGTCGGCCCCCTTGTGGTGTCTGATGGGGGCCGGTTGGTGCTCCAGACTCCGAGGCCGCCCCCCCAGGGGGTGATGACCCCTGGGCCGCCGTCTGCCGTCTGCATGGAATCCCGCCTGCATGCCCCCGCACGGAAGTTGTTCCCAAGCATGCTCCTCAGATTGCTGGAAGCTCTCCCCCAGTGACTTTTGTTTATGAATCGAACCCTCGACTTTCGACTCATAAAGCTAATGCTCAATCTAATTTTGGAAACACTTTTGCTAAAATCGTTTCAGGTACTACCCATCCTATGGATTCAATTACTCAGGCCCCAGGTAATTTCACCCCATTTTCCCATATAGTTTCTGGCAAAACACATTATATCCCTAAACCTGTTAGGAAAGGAGATTATTATTCTGTGACTATCGATGAAAATGTTTACCAACAACGTCTTGTTGAATTTTCTTATTCATTGATTGGAAGGGTCATTTTGGGAAAGGTAACAAGCCATGGGCGACGATGCTTTTGCATAAATGCCTATCTGAGATTTGGGGAATTAAAAATGTTTGGAAACTAATTCCCTTGGGTAAGGGATATTTTTGTGTTAAATTTTTTAATGCGCAGGATCGATCTCGTGCTCAGTTACGTTTCAATTGGGCGCTTAATCCAGGCACTATCCGGCTTTCTCCCTGGGTCCCAGCTTTCAACCCTTACAAAGTTCACACTTCGGTAGCCAGTGTTTGGGTCCGCATATTTGAACTCAGTTTGGAATATTGGGATCCCAATACTATTCTGGGGATTGCCAGTGCTATCGGCACTCCGATTCAGATTGATCAATGATCGCTTGATGGGTCTCTGGGACATTTTATTCTTGTGCTGGTCAATATTGATCTCGCTAAACCATTAGAGGATCACATTATGGTGGAACGGGTTGGCCAGTGTTCCTTTGTGTCAGTGAGCTATGAGAAACTGCCGGATTTCTGTGCTAAGTGTAATGTTACGGGACATGCGACTGCTTCTTGCCGTCTTTCTACTATGGGAAACACGGCTACAAATAGGCGCACCAGCCCTTCCCAAGGGCATTCCACGGCACCAGAGGGACATCCAAATTCAGTTTAAAGAGGACACTCCAATGTTCGTAAAGTTGGTACGACTATGCGGCCAGGCTCCCCTTCCTGCGCCATAGCCACTTGCCCTACTGATATACACCTTGGTAATGCTTTTGAGGTGCTTGCTTTAGATGACGCCCCCGAGCAACTCTCCGCAGATACTCAAACATATGTACCAACTCCAGAATCGGTCCCCAAGGCTCCTCCTTCCAACACCGACTCCTTCTCTACTAATCTATCTCTTACGATTCTGCATCTATTGGAGAAGCCTATCCGTGCTCTCAGTCGTGCCTTTCGGGGATAGCTCCCTTGATTCGGCTAAATCCATATTGATTCAGAGTGTTAATTAGGGACCATCTCCAGCTATTCATGACATTACGATTGAGCCGATCGCCTGTGCCAAATGAGTTAGATTTTGCAGCTTCAAAAAGATGGGCAGATTATGCAGATGAAGTGGCTAATGCTCAATCATCGGATTCTGCAACACACAACACTCCTGTCTTTACCGTGCACTCAACATGGGCGGCTCCTCCTCCACCATCCCAATGAATTGCATCATCTGGAACATCCGGGAGATCGAGAACATTGCTTCTCGTAATGTTCTCAAGGCTTTATGTCAAAAGCATAAACCTTCTATTTTAACTATTTATGAGCCTAAGGTGGACATTTCCTCGATTTCGGATTCCTATTGGAGTAGTTTGGGTTTGAGTTTCGTGACTCAGAATTTGCGTGCTAACGGACGGACTGATATTTGGGTATTCTACGATTCGGGCATCTCTATTCTGCAACAGGTTTGGTCTTCTACTTAGTGTATTGTTCTGCGGGTTAAATTCAGTTCTATGTCTTTTTATATTGGTTTTGCTCATGGTTTATGTGATCATATTGCTCGGCGCACGCTTTGGTTGGATTTGAGAAATTTAGGTCTTGATGACTTACTACTTATTCGGGATTTTAATGCTTTTTTGGGTCATCATGAGTGCTCGGGCTGTTGGATTTTATTCCAGGCTTCTTGTCAGGATTTCAGGGACTTTTTGAAGGATGCAGGTTTGTTCTCTGTGCAGACTACGGGGAATTTGTTCACTTGGTGCTCCCCCCGCACACCACTATCACTTCTCTAGGCTAAATTGGATCAAGCCCTAGCAACGTGTCGATTTTTCTCTCTTTGGAAAGTTGTCAAGGGCTTGGTGTTGCCTCGCATTGGCTCGGATCATCATCCCATTTTTGGTTTCTTGCTCATCTTCTTTTTGCAAGGGTCCAGTTCTATTTCGTTTCCAGCGTATGTGGGTTTATCATGATTCAATTCGAGATTTGGTTACTTCTTCTTGGGCCCTTCCATGTTCCACACCCAATCCTCTATTGTGCGTCATGTGGAAGCTTAAAAGGTTGTGTCAGGTTATTAAGATTTGGAATAGAGATGTTTTTGGACTGTTATTCCTTCGGATTCGGAGATTGGGGAAGCAGTTTTTGATATGGGTTCAGACAGTTCTCCAAGCCAGACGGGTTCAATGGGACGTTTTATCGTCATTTCTAGGATGTTATATCGGCAGAGGTGTCCGCCGCTGTCCATTTTTTCTTTATCAGCTCGTCCCTACCTCCAGGGTTGAACGCTAGTTTTATTGCACTCATTCCAAAGACTAAGGATGCTAACAGTATTGAGAACTTTCGGCCAATTGTTATGAGTAATTTTCTTTTCAAGATTATTACCAAGATCTTGGCTACTCGTTTGGGCTCGATTATTTCTGCTTATTTATCTCCTATGCAGTTCTGGTTTATTCCGGGGAGGCAAATTCACGATTGTATCACCATGGTTTCTAAGGCTTCAATGTTTTGCATGGTCGGACTGATGCCAATATGATCTTGAAGATTGATATCCGTTAGGCATTTGATACGTTAAAGTGGGGTTTCTTCTTGCACGCGTTCTACATAGGTTTGGTTTCTCGGAGATTTTCATTCACTAGGTGGACGTTATTCTCAGGTCTTCCAGAATTTCAGTTATACTGAATGGGACGCTGGTGGGGTACTTCTCCTATTTTAGAGGTGTTAGACAGGGTAATCCTCTATCCCCGTTACTTTTTTGCATTGCGGAGGAGGTACTCGAGCAAATTTATTGAGGCTGCGGTTACTCAGAATCAGTTAGGGCCGTTCATTGCGCCTAGACATATCGTTTTCCCTTCTTCCATTCTTTACGCTGATGATGTTGTTATTATGTGTGGGGCTTCTTCAGCTAACGCCCGTATACTGCTTAAGATCCTCACCTTATATGCTGATATCTCGGGTCAAGCTTTCAACCCTCGGAAATATAAGGTTTACTTCGGATCCCGAGTCTCATCTTATGTGCATGGGAGGGTTCAAAAAATCATGGGTATTTAGCCCGGGGTGTTCCCTACGGTATATTTAGGCGCACCGATATTTAAGGGTGCCCCTAAAGCTGTGGATTTATAACCCGTCTTTGATAAGGTGATCCTCAAAGGTACTTCTCTATCTCTTATTGGTCGAGTTTGCCTTGTTAATTCGGTGGTTACCAATTCGTTTGTGCACACGATGATGGTTTACAAATGGCCTCGATCCTTGTTCAAGCAAATGGAAAGGGTAATGTGTAATTTTATTTGGACTAGGGATGTCAACTCTAAGGGTTCGGTGGTGGTCAATTAGAATCGCTGATGCACGCCTCAGGCTGAAGGGGGCTTGGGCGTCAGATCCGTTACTGTGGCTAATACTGTCTTCTTGATGAAGCTGGGTAGGAAAGTTATGAATTTAGATTGTGTGATCTTCAAAACGCTCAGGACACAAAGTCGGACGGATCGATCTGTAGGTCATTCATCCCTTCGTCTATTTGAGCTGGGATTAGACCTTGCATTGCGGATTGCTTGGATGACTCCGTTGGATCCCGGGGTGTAATCTGAGCTTCTATTCTGGCTTGACATCTAGTTGGGTTACTCTATAGGAGACAAAATTTGTATTCCATAGGAGTACAGACATTTATTTGGTCATCGCATTTCGGACTACTTCTATGATGAGTCCTAGCACTTCACCTTCTCATTTGTGGAGGCTTATTTGGATCTGGTCCGGGATATTGTGCGTGTCCCCATCACTCCTTCCTCACGGAATACACGGATCTAGTTAAACTCTGATGATGGGAATGTTACTTCGAAAGTGGCGTATTCTCATATTCGTCCACATTCCCCGGCGGTTAAATGGGATTCTTGGATATGGTCGCAACACATTCCGGAACGCTGATCGGTGGTGGCGTGGCGGGCTATCCACAATCGATTGGCAATCTTGGACTTATTGTGGACCAGGGGAAGTTTCACTGGACCCTCGGTTTGTGCTCTTTGTTGTGCCTCCGCTGAATCGGTTGACCATATATTTGTCTCTTGTGTCTTTGCAGGAGCTCTTTGGCGATGGTTTTTAGTTCATTTGACGTTCACCTATTTATGGCTCATAACTTTAATGAATTCCTGGTGCGTTTAATGAATTTTCATTTTATTGAGCAGGTTGCTTTCTTATGGTGTGTGGCTATTATGTCCTGCATCTGGCTCATTTGGCATATCCGGAATGAGTTGGTTTTTAACAACAAACTCTGGATGGTGGACGCGACTATTCTTCATTTTCGGGTTCTCATCGTTGAATCATCTTCATTAGATCGGGGCTGCATGCACAATGACCAACAAGACCTTCTCATCATGCGTAGGCTGCATGTTTCTGGGCGGGCTAGATAATCCCCAAAGATCGTGGAAGTTAATTGGCAGAAACCCATTCCGGGATGGATCAAGGTGAATATAGATGGCAGTGCTTCGGGGGCACCGGGAAGCCTCACATCTTCCGGGGTCTTCCGGAATTGTAGAGGTTTCTTTCGGGGATGTTTTGTGAACCGTTGTGGTGCGGGTTATACATTTGAAGTTGAGTTGGTGGCAGCAATGTGGGCGATCCACTATGCATTTGTTAAGGGATGAACACAACTTTGGCTGGAGTCGGATTCGATGTATGTGGTGAACTTGCTTGATAAGAGATCCGTTGAGGTCCCATGACGTCACCTTAGCAAGTGGTGTTACACTCTTCACCTACTCTCACAGATGGATTTGGTGGTCTCACACATTTTTCGGAAAGGCAATCGGGTTGCAGACATGCTGAGTAAGAAGACGGACTATGGAACTTGGTGGGGCGTCCCGCCTAAGGACCTCACGCCTTTTCTCACTGATGACTATGTTGGCCAGCCCAATTATAGGTTTGTTAGCTAGTGCGTCCGAGATTCTTTTATCTCTGTTTGGACGCCTATTTCCATTATGGGGGTACTCTTTTTCCTTCCAAGGGTTTTCCCCACAAGGGTGGGTTTTACCTTGGGAGGTTTTAACAAGACTCCAACCATTCAGCCATTTGGTCGGCTTGTGACCATTTTACTTTTGTTTCGATTTTATTTGCAGACCTACTTCTTTGGCTGCCTGATCAGCCTGTGATCAGGATGACTCTCTCTTTTCTTTTTTAATATATCTTTAAATTTATTCAAAAAAAGTGTGGGTTCAAATTTATGAATTGAGTATAAAATACTGGCACAATTCCTTAATTATGAAGTGATGAGCATCCATGGATGAAGGACCCAGTGATAGTGCCAGTTGGTCCGGTGACGAGGTCTTGAGCAAGAAAGTTCAAGGATGTGCTCAATGGGTTGATCCAAGTCATGCAGAATGAGACCAAGAGTGCACTGCCGACGGAGGAAGAAGTTCGGGTGGTCCAGTTGATTAGCGTCAACAACGTTCCAGAGTCCACCTTAGACTGAGCAAGCAAAGGATGCTATGAATACGAGTCACTTTGTGTCTTCAAGGCATTGTAATCAAGTTCTCATTGGTGTCTTGTATTCGTCTATCTGGGAATTTGAGTTTTTGTTCTGTTTTTGTTTTTTTTTAAGTTTTAAGTTGTTTTTTAGTAGGGATAGGGTTTGGATTCCTTATAAGGGTGAACACTTATTGTTTTTCATCAGTGTTCGATTGAATTAATCTTTTACTCTCAAATTGAGTGTTTCCTCCAAGTGCTTCAAGATTTACGTTCTTGTTGCAATTATCGACTTATCAGGCAATAATCCATAATTGCTTGTAGCGTCTTCACATACCAAGGTTCTTGTTTTGCTAAGCAACGGGTCAAAATTTCCACCAAGCTTTAACCGAACTAGTGAAGATCTTGGGTTAACAACATATTGTTATTGGGTCGTATGCACAGTTGTTGTTGCGGTTCACATCAGTTGGTAATCAGAGCCATCTAGCAAGGTTAAATCTAGCCTTGTTCTTTAATTTTCGTTATTTTCCAGAATTTCTTATAAACCTTAGTTCTTCAAGGGTACAAAAAACGAAATTGCACAAAAATCAGCAGGTAAAGAATCGTAATCCGCGTGCAAAAAAAAATAAAAAGAAAGAAATTTGAAAATTCTGGAAAAATAAAAATTATAAACCCTAGTTTTCAATTTCATCTTATTGAGATCCGTTGTTGGCTTGATGATTGTCTTGGTGTGTTGAGGCGTACTTGCGACTGTCTGATTGGTTTATAATCGTGACAAGTGCGGGTACTTGGAGATTGTGAGTTGAGTGATACACGAGTGTATACATGTGAGAGAGTGAATTAAACATGTCCGAGGAAAACTGACAACCGGCATATTTAGATAATAAATTGGATATGGAGGCAATTGCAAACCTCGTAAAGAAAATAATGATCGAGACGTACGGGGATCCCAAAGAGGCGCCGAGAATCGAGGAGCCTGCTATTAGGGCGCGGAGGCCTAGGAGGTTCGAATTGGAGGAATGGGCGAATGAGATTGATGATTTTGATTCCAAAAGGGAACAAAATTACAATCCGGCAGAGGTCGACGCGGAAAGAGGGGTGATAGGGGACGTGAGGATGGCAATTTGAGTAACATCAAAATGCAATTCTCCTCGTTCTAGGGAAAGAGTGATCCGGACTCCTATTTAGATTGGGAGAGGAAAATCGAGAATGTGTTTGATTGCCAAAACTATTCCGAGTTGAAAAATATGAAATTGGCTTCAACTGAATTCTTGGATTACGCAAGTATGTGGTGGGATCAATTAATAGTCTGAAGGAGGAGGAACGGCGAGCGGCCCGTTTCCACATGGGAGAAGATGAGGAGTTTGATGCGACGTCGTTTTGTTCCAAATCATTATTACAAAGGCGTCTATCAAAGATTGCAGAGGTTGACACAGGGGTCGAAGAGCGTAGAGGATTTTCATAAAGAAATGGAGATGCTGATGGCGAGGACCAATATCGATGAGGATCAGGAGGTTACTATGGCAAGGTTTATCGCGGGATTGAATACTCCTATAGCAGATGCCGTCGACTTACATCATTGTGTCGATCTTGAGGAGATGGTGCACATGGCGGTGAAAGTTGAGCAGCAGCTCAAGAGGAGGGGTTTCAACTGACAGGCACCGAGTTCTTACTCCAATGCATGGAAGTCAAACACTAACAAAAAGGAGGAGAAGAATTTGAAGGTAGCGGATCAAAGGGGGAAGGCGGCCAAGCCTAAACCGGCGGGAATTCGATCCCTCTACTGCTCGAACGAGGGATAGTAAATGCTTTAATTTTCATGGGCTTGGACATATAGCTAGTTAATGTCCAAATAAGAGGGTGTTGGTGTTGCGTGAGAATGGGGAAATGGAGTCATAAAGTGAGGGAGAGCCGAATTATAGAGAATGCCGGTGTTGGAGGATATTACGGAGGTATTAGAGGCGGCGAAGGGGGAGGCATTGTCCTTAGTGTCTAGAAGGGTGCTGATTATTCAACCTAAGTCAGATGAGCGAGTGCAACGAGAAAACATCTTTCATACAAGGTGTTTTGTCAATGGGAAGATGTGTAGTGTTATTATAGACGGTGGGAGTTTAACTAACGTAACTAGTATGAAGTTGGTAGAGAGATTGGGAATTCCAATGATGAAACACCCACAACCATATAAGTTGCAGTGGTTGAGTGACTGTGGGGAGATGCGAATCAGTAGGCAGACAAAAGTAGCGTTCCAAATAGGGGGATATAAGGATGAGGTGTTGTGTGATGTTGTGCCGATGCAGGCGGGGCACATCCTGTGGGTAGACCGTGCCAGTTTGATAGGAGGGTACAACATGATGGTTACACCAATCAGTATACTCTTGTTCATAATCAAAAACGTTTTGTGCTTGTTCCTTCGGCTCCAAAAGAAATTTATGAGGATCAAATAAAATCGAGAGTCGGAGAGGCAAAAGAAAAAGATAGTTCGGCTAGTGAGAATAAAAATCAAAATAAAGCTGAGAAAAAGGAGAGTTTGAGGGAAAAGAAGAGTGAGGGTCCGGCTAAGGGTGGAAGTGAGGTTTGAGAGATAGCCGGGAAAAAGGAGAGTAACATTAACAAGAGGGCCGAAAAAAAAGGGGGGGAACACATGGCCTTGAGGTAAGAAACGAGAGAAATATAAATTTGATGGCAAAAATGAGTGACCTTAGGAAAGTCACCACGAGTGGTTGCTCGATGATACTCTTGGTTTTCAAGGGTGCTTATTATCTACTGACAATCTTAACCCCAGATTTGCCTAGTTCTGTCTTGTCTTTGTTGCAGGAATTCGAGAATGTGTTTCCAGACGAGATGACGGATGGGTTACCGCCTATTCGGGGAATTGAGCATCAGATTGATTTCATCCCAGGAGCATCATTGTCGAACCGACCAGCGTACAAGACTAATCCAAAAGAGACCAAGGAATTGCAGCGGCAGGTGGACGAATTACTAAGCAAGAAACTTATTCGGGAGAGCATGAGTCCATGTGCAGTTCCGGTGTTACTAGTTCTGAAGAAAGATGGGTCTTGGAGGATGTGTGTGGATTGTCGGGCTATAAACAACATCACTATCAAATACCGACATCCCATACCTCGCTTGGATGATATGTTAGATGAGCTCCATGGGTCTAGTATCTTCTCCAAGATAGATTTGAGGAGCGGGTACCATCAGATTCGGATGCGAGAAGGGGATGAGTGGAAAGCGGCTTTTAAGACTAAACATGGTTTATATGAGTGGTTAGTTATGCCGTTTGGGCTAACTAACGCGCCTAGCACGTTTATGAGACTGATGAACCATGTTTTGAGGGCTTTTATTGGGAAGTTTGTCGTGGTTTACTTCGATGATATCCTCATCTATAGTAAATCATTGCACGAACACTTGGATCATTTTCGGGCCATCTTAGAAGTGTTGTGGAAAGAGCAACTATATGCAAACGTCAAGAAGTGCACATTTTGTTCTGAGCAGTTGATATTCTTGGGGTTTGTAGTGAGCTCGAGGGGAATTACAGTGGACGAGGAGAAAATTAGGGCTACTCAGGACTGGCCTAAACCCACGTCGGCCAGTCAAGTGCGTAGCTTCCATGGCCTTGCAAGTTTTTATCGGACATTTGTACGAGACTTTAGCACTATCACGGCACCATTGACAGCGACGATTAAAAAGAGTGTTGCATTTCAGTGGGGTGAAGCCCAAGACAAGGCGTTTGAGTTGTTAAAGGAAAGGCTGACACATGCGATTTTGCTAGCATTATCGGATTTTACCAAGGTCTTCGAGATCGAGTGTGATGCATCGAGAGTTCAGATTTGAGCCGTATTAATGCAAGAGGGGCGACCGATCACGTTCTTCAGTGAGAAACTGAGTGGGGCGGCTTTGAACTATCCGGTGTACGATAAGGAGTTGTATGCTTTGGTCCGGGCCTTGAAAACATGGCAGTACTATTTGTGGCCGAAGGAGTTCATAATCCACACTGATCACGAGTCCCTAAAGTATCTTAAGGGGAAACAAAAGTTGGACAAGCGACACACGCGCTGGCTCGAGTTCATCAAGATGTTTCCTTACATCATCCGATACAAGCAAGGTAAGACTAATGTTATAGCAGATGCACTATCTCGAAGGTACACTCTTATCTCTACTTTAGATGCTAAAATCCTTGGGTTTGAACATATTAAAGAGTTGTACTTGCATGATCTTAATTTGTCTGAGTCATTTATAGCATGCGAAAAGGGGGTAGAGGGCAAATTTTATCGACATGAGGGTTTTCTATTTCAAGAAGATAAATTGTGTATTCCTGAGTGTTCATTAAGGGTCTTACTGGTGAGAGAATCACATGGTGGGGGTCTTATGGGGCATTTTGGAGTAGCCAAAACATTAGCAGTCTTGCAAGAGCATTTTTATTGGCCACATATGAAGCGTGATGTTGAGCGTATTTGTACTAGATGCATTACTTATAGGCAAGCTAAGTCTTGAGTTCAAAACCAGGGTCTTTACACGCCCTTACCCACTCCGACAACACCTTGGGTGGATATTTCTATGGACTTTGTTTTAGGACTTCCAAGAACTAAACATGGGTCCAAATCTATATTTGTTGTCGTAGATTGCTTTTCAAAGATGCCACATTTTATTCCATGTCATAAAATTGATAATGCGTCTTTGATTGCCGATTTGTTCTTTAAGGAGGTTGTGAGATTAAATTGGTATGCCTAGAACTATTGTTTCGGATAGGAACGCTAAGTTCTTAAGTTACTTTTGGAAGACCTTGTGGGGAAAACTGGGAACTAAATTGTTATTTTCTACTACATGTCATCCCCAAACAGACGGTCAAACTGAGGTACTGAATAGGACTTTGTCTATGTTGTTAAGGGCTATCATTAAAAAGAACATTAAAACTTGGGAAGAGTGTTTACCGCATGTTGAGTTTGCTTATAATCGTGATGTACATTCTGCATCGAGGTTTTCACCATTTGAACTTGTTTATGGTTTTAATCTGCTAACCCCATTGGATTTATCACCTTTACCTATTTTTGAGCATGTTAACTTAGATGGGCAGAAAAAAAGCTGATTTTGTGAAATAGTTACATGAGAAAGCAAGACTCAACATCGAATGGCGAACAGAGCCTTACAAGGCACATGCTAACAAGCATCATAAGAAGATGGTGTTTGAGCCGGGTGATTAGGTTTGGATACATATGCGCCCCGAACGATTCCCGGCTCATTGGAAGTCCAAGCTGGAGCCGCGTGGAGATGGTCCATTTCAAGTGCTTGAGCGAATCAATAACAATGCTTAAAAGATTGAATTGCCGGCGACTATGGGATTAGTGTTTCTTTCAATGTTGTTGATCTTAGTCCATTTGATGTCAATTTGGATTTGAGGACAAATCCTTCTCAAGAGGAGGGGAATGATGAGAATCTATGGACGAAGGACCCAGTGACAGTGCCAGTTAGTCCGGTGATGAGGGCTCGAGCAAGAAAGTTCAAGGATGCGCTCAATGGGTTGATTCAAGTCATGCAGAATGAGACCGAGAGTGCACTGTCGATGGAGGAAGAAGTTCGGATGGTCCAGTTGATTAGCGTCATCAACGTTCCAGAGTTCACTTTAGACTGAGCAAGCAAAGGATGCTAATCAAGTTCTCATTGGTGTTTTGTATTTGTCTATCTTAGTTAGATGTAATTTCATTATGTTTAAGTCGTTTTAATGTTTAGAGGCCATGTAAACCTTTAAGGTCGCGTCTTAAGTTGTTATTTTGAGTTTGGATCGAGCAGGGATCGAATTCGAGGGCGAAGTCCCTAGGAAACATTCGCACTGACACATGACCAATACGCACACCTGTGCGTGCACCCGTGTGTGATGCCATGCAATTTGGGAGCCTTCGACTTGACGCACGGACCAACGCACGGCCCGTGCGTGTGCTAGTGCATGGCGTCGACTTGAAGCATGACCCAACACACGACCCATGCGTGTGTCCGTGTGTCTATCCAGGAATTTGAGTTTTTGTTCTGTTTTTGTTTCCTTTTCAGTTTTAAGTTGTTTCTTAGTAGGGTTAGGGTTTGGATCCCTTATAAGGATGAACACTTATTGTTTTTCATCAGTGATCAATTGAATTAATCTCTTACTCTCAAATTGAGTGTTTTCTCCAAGTGCTTCAAGATTTACGTTCTTGTTGCAATTATCGACTTATCAGGCAATAGTCGATAATTGCTTGTGGCGTCTTTGCATACCAAGGTTCTTGCATTGCTAAGCAACGGGTCGAGGTTTCCACCAATCTTTAACTGAACTAGTGAAGATCTTGGGTTAACAATATATTGTTGTTGGGTCGTATGCACAGTTGTTGATGCGGTTCACATCATGAAGCTTGCTAGTGCGATTGGAATTCTGCTTCAAATAAATAATGGTCTTTATCGAGTGACGTGGATCATTTTGTTAGGGTGCTGGTGGAAATAGATTTAAATAACCCGATTAAGAGTCCATTAAGGTGGAAAGGGTTGGGCATTGCTCTTTTGTCTCCCTCGGCTATGAGAATTTACCTGATTTCTGTATCCATTATCGAATTGTGAGATACTCTATCAATAATTGTCGATAGTCCACTACTCATGTGGTCAATATTCTGAAAACCATAGACTCTAAGGATGAAGGTTGGCCTAGAGGATGTTCAGCAGTGAGGGCTAATAATAAGCACAGACGAAATGCTCCTAAGGGTAAATAAGTGATTATTGAAGCTTGGGTTACAGTTAACAATAAGAATACACATGCTTCAGTGAACAAGCATAATACAGCTGGAGAAACAACTTCTTTGGAGGTTCATATTCAAAACTCTTTTGAATTGTTGGGTGAGACGGGTAATGAGATAAATAACCCCATGGACAATCATAGCCCAGATCGAGGCATAACTGCCCAGGGAACGAATGCAGCCAATAGGGATCGTTTGATGGTGGTTTACACATCTCCTCCTCCAGATACGGTTCATAATTTGCAGGTTGTTGATGAGAATTTGGTTGACAAGGGGAAGGCTGACTTACATAGGGCGATTGACGTTGTCTCTAACAAAGAAACCTGTTAATGAAAACGTGTTAAAAGCTAGTGATCCTTCAGAAAGTTTCAAAGCCATGGAGGCAGCACTCGAAAATGATGGTCGGATATGACTGAGGAAGAAGAACAAGGTAATATCTTTCTTGAATCTATTGATGATCCTATGCATAAGGTGCAACCAATTTGTAACGCCCTACTTTTTTAAATGCATTTGTAGCGTTACTAAAATTTTAAGAAATGCGTATAATTTTTTTAATAAATAGATAAATGAAAAGTTTAGCGGAAGCGATAATGAGAAAACCTTAAGTCTTAAGAAATAATTATAGAGTATTTGCCAAAAATTAAAAATCCATTTAAAAATACTTTGAAACAAATTTAAAGATAGTACATCACAAATATTCGAAATTTGAAACGAATTCAATGTTCTTGAATTTGAAATAATTAAAAAGTAAAATCTTCGGCTATTCCCCCACATTTGCATCTCATCCATCCATATAATCTGAAAAGAGTTTGAATTTAGGGGGTGAGTAATCACATACTCAGTAGGGATAAAAATTGTCCAAGCTAAATAGGAAAAGTGCACAATTACATAAAGTAACACATAACCTTTCCCATTGGCATAAGCTGAATACCACATAACATTTCTCATTAGCATAAGCCAGATAGAACATAACATTTCCCGTAGGCATGAATGCCATATTTTCCTTTCCCATGGAACGAGGCCAAAAATTTTCCTTTCCCGTGGCACGAATTCCATGTTTCCTTTCCGGTAGCACGTGGCCAAAAATTTTCTTTTCCCGTAGCACGTGGCCAAAAAGTTTCCTTTCTCGTGGCACAAATGCCATATTTTTCCTTTCCTGTGGCATGTGGCCAAAAATTTTCTTTCCCGTAGCACGAATGCCATATTTTCCTTTCCCATGACACGAGACCAAAAATTTTCCTTTCCCGTGGCACGAATGCCATATTTTTCCTTTCCCGTGGCACGAGGCCAAAAATTTTCCTTTCCCGTGGCACGAATGTCATATCATACATTGCAAGGAAAAACATATAATTCATAAAAATTAATCATATCATATAGCACATGAAAAGCATATAATTCACATAATTATACATATCTTGTAATACATCAAAAGCACATAAGTCACATACTATGCATATCACTTAACCATTGAAAATACGTAATTCGCATAATTGAACAATTTAAGCATTTAACAAGGACAATGAATTATACAATTAAATTGTGTTAAGAATCCCTACCTCAATCAGCAAAATAAAGTAGATGCACAAATAGCTCGAAAGTAGAAGTTCTAATTGTACGGTTCTTCGTCACCTACAATATAAATTTCATAATTTATAACTAGAAATTAAGTAGTTACTTCTAATTAAAATAATTATACTTATAATATAGTCTAGGGCTTTTAGTAGGTGAAAATGGACTAAAAATATAAGTTTTGGGTCTATTTGAAAGAAGTTAAAAGTAAATTTTTGTTTTTGGACTAAATAAAAAACTTGTAGGGTCAAATTGAAAAATTCAAAAGTCTAAATAAGTTATAGGGGTTAATTCGAAAATCTGAAAATTTTAAATAAAAACTCTGGACTGAATTGATACTTGTTTGGGACTAAATTGAAAAATTTCAGAAACATGGATTTGAGAATAGGACTTAATTGAAAAGCTAGTGGACTAAATTGAAAGTTTTAAATTGCAATCTAGTCTCGTCTTCTATCAAATTTCCAAAAGAAAGTCCTTGGCCCAACCCCCATTTCACCTCTGTAAAATTTTCTTAATTCACACATACTCACACACTAATTTACACACCAACACACACCATCATACATACACACACTAACGCACGCACAACAACAAACACACAATATATCATACACACACCCACACAATATATCACACGCACACACACACTTTGTATATCACACACACACAAGCACTAAATTATACATACATACACCACACGCACACACTCATTCAATACACAAATTAAATCACACACACATACGCACACTCACACACATACACTGTAAATTTATAGATCTTCTCCCCGAAAAAAGTCCATTGATATGAATGTTGAAATTTTTAATGAAAATATCAAATTTATAAGACTAACCCGATATGAAAAAGAAGAAACTTATGGCAAGATTGCTATGTCACTTTCCTTAATTTTCTCTGTTCTTGAGAAGACCACTATGTGTGTGTATATGTTTTTACTAATTATCTCAAGGAGTTGTAAGATATAAAAGCAACATTTTCTTTTTTTTTTTAAATAAAAATCTAAAGCTGGAAAGATGTAGAGTGTGGCATAAAGTTTGAGGATAAGAGCAACTCCAACAGCCCTTGAAAATAGAGGAATCTGCTATTTTGGAGGAGAAATCCTCTCCAGCAGCCCACAAAACTTCACGCCATTTTATAATTTGGGAACAGTTCCCCGCTACATGTAGCGGGGACTGTTCCAACTCTATTTTTTTTTCATTTTTTAATTTTTTTGGTTTCTTTAAATTGTGGAATTTTTTGTTTCCTCTCTTTTTCTTTTTTTTAGGAAATAAACTCTTGCTTATTATTTGGTAATAATAAATTAATTAATTATGTTATTAATTATCATGTGGTGTTTTTTTTGTTTTGTAAATTAATAATTTTTTTGTATATTGTTATATTATGTTCAATTCCACATATATAACAAATTAAAAAATAATTTACTTATAAAAATTACTCAAAATAAAAAGAAAATTCATAACACACATTCATAAAATTACAGTCATTTAAAAGACATCAAATAACCTAAAATACATTAAATTAAAATCAGATTACCATAACATAAAATACATAAAATAACCTAAATAGACATAAAATATCAAACACGCAATATAATGGAAACACAACTCGAACATGCAATACAAAAAATTAAAGACAAAGAGGCTCACATGGCCTTTTGAAATGCATTGATTGATCATTTATGGGAGAAATTTTCTAATTTGCATGTTATTTATGCTTTTGTTAATCTATTATGGAATGCTCATTTTATGTTCAAATTAATTTTATTACTTTTCAAGGATTTATATATAATTTTTCAAATTAACTAATAATGCAAATTATAATTGTATTTAATTTTATTAGAAAAACTAAATATTAAACATTAATGTATACATATAAAAATATATTAATTCAATATAACAAAGAATAAAAATGGAATATTCCAATATAGAGTGAAATATAGAGTTAACTGTTGGAGTTTAATCTTGAATTTCTCTAAATTTTCCTCTAAAATAATGTAAACACACACAAAAATACAGTTGACTGCTGGAGATGCTCTAAGGCTACAGCCTACAGACAAACAATGGGAATGGTGGATTAGTGGGGGAACCCATTAATAAAAGATAATAATAAAAATGTATATATAATTAATACTAATTATGATTATATAAGAAAATAAAGTAATATAATAAAGATTGGAACAGGGATGTGTTTGGGGATGTTAACCGCAGGGTGGACAGCCAGATGGAGCTCCTTCGTCAGATTCAGGCGATATTGAGGCTGGGCTACACCTCCTCTCTCCGGAGATAGAGAGCCGACGCCGATTAAAGCTTTTCGCAGATATTGCGATCACAGTCGAATTCCTTAAGCAAAAGGCCCGAATCGCCTGGCTTAAGGATGGCGATCGAAACACAACATTTTTTCATCGGGCGTAGTCGATTCATACTTTGGGCGACGGGGATTCAGGAACTTATTGTGGCGGGGAACTTCACCAAGATGCTACGGTCCTTCGGAATCATATTATTTCATTTTACGAGGAGCTCTTTGCGAAAACGGAGCTCTACCACGAATTTCTCGTCGGTCGACCGGTACTCACTCAATGGTTGGGGCGCGGACAATGCTTCCCTAACAGCTTATTCCTCTCGATTCCGGTGCGCATAGCGGTGTGTTTGATATGGATCCAGACATGCTCCCCCCGAGGCCCCGATGGGTTCAATGGGCTTTTTTACCGCCATTTCTCGAAGTTATATCTGAGGTAATGCACGATGTTCGCTATTTCTTTAACAATTCGCTCTACCTCCGAGATTGAATGCCAGCTTCATGGCGCTCATCCCTAAGACTAAGGATGCCAATGTCATTGAAAACTTCCGCCCTATCGTCATGAGCAACTTCATTTTCAAGATTATCACGAAAATATTGGCTACGCGCTTGGGTTCTATTATTGCTAACTATTTATCCCCGACTCAGTTTGGTTTTATCCCGGGTAGGCAAATTCATGAGTGTATTGCCATGGTATCTGAAGGGTTTAATGTCTTACAGGGACGCACGGATTCTAATATGATCCTGAAAATAGATATTCGTAAGGCATTCGACACATTGAGATGGGATTTTTTACTTTATGTCTTGCGACGTTTCGGATTCTCCGAGACGTTCGTGTGTTGGGTGGAGGTGGTTCTTCGGTCGTCCAGAATATCAGTGTTGTTGAATGGGATGCCTGTTGGTTATTTTGCCTGTTCCAGAGGGGTCAGACAAGGGGATCCTTTATCACCCCTATTGTTTTGTATTGCGGAGGAGGTCCTGGGTCGGTTTATCACATCAGCGATGGATCAGTCCAGGTTATCTGCCTTCACGGCGCCAAGGAGTATCATCTTCCCAGCATCCATTCTTTATGCGGATGATATTATCATCATGTGTGGGGCGTCTTCTTCCAATGCCCGGGCCTTGCTTCAGATTCTTACTCACTATGCAGATATCTCGGGTCAAGTGTTCAATCCTCAGAAATCCAAGGCTTATTTTGGGGCGCAGGTTTCGCATTATGTACGTGGGAGGGTGCAACATATTTTGGGGATTCATCTAGGGACGTTCCCCACCATCTACTTGGGCGCTCCAATTTTCAAGGAGCCCCAAAGGTCGCGGATTTACAGCCCATTTTTGACAAGATAATCCTTAAGTTCCGACGATGGAAAGGGTCGTCCCTTTCCCTCGCTGGTAGGGTTTGCCTTGTTAACTCGGTGATAACCAGTTCTTTCATGCACTCCATGATGATTTATAAATGGCCTGCCACGCTGCTAAAACAAATGGAAAAAGCCATGCGTAATTTCATCTGGACGGGAGATGTGAATTCTAAAGGAAAGGTAGTGGTCAACTGGGATACATCTTTGCACGCCGGGCGGAGGGAGGATTGGGCGTGCGATCGCTCAAGGCTCGCTAACAAGGCTTTCTTAATGAAATTGGGTTGGAAGGTTCAACTCGGACTCGTTGGTTTTCAAGACCCTCAGAAAACGGTACTTTACTAGAAATGGGGACATCCTGGAGGTCCTTCCTTCCTTTTTCTATTTGGCCTGGTATTAAACCCTGTATTTCCGATCGCATGGATGATTCTCGTTGGATACCAGTAGCCAATTCCGAGGTATTATTTTGGATTGATAATTGGTTGGGATATTCCATTCTTGATGTAATTGGCATCCCGCAGGATTATAGGTATTTATTCCAAAGAAGCGTATCTCTCGATTACTTTTATGATGGATCCTCGCACTTCACCCTCCCCTTTGTGGAGGCTTATTTGGAGCCGGTTCGAGCTATTGTGCGTGTCCCTATTGCGCCTACATCTCGGGACACTCGTGTTTGGATGAACTCGAGGATGGTTCGGTTACCTCAAGACGGCTTATAAATTCTTACGCCTCGCCCCGACGCTTAGATGGGGTTCTTGGATTTGGTCCCAAATATCCCGAACGGCGATCTGTGGTGGCATGGAGAGCTATACACAACCGATTGGCGATCCAGGATTCTTTACGAGCTAGGGGAAGTTTTATCGGCCCTTCGGTTTGTGTTCTTTGCAGGAATCGGGAATCGGTCGATCACTTATTTGTTTCTTGTGCTTTTGCAGGCATCTTTGGCGCTGGATCTTCCAAGCCTTTCACGTGCACCCCTTCCAGGCTTACGCTTTCAACGAATCACCGGGTATGTACGACTCATGGCATTGCACTTTAGCGACCAGGTCGCTTTCTTTGGCGTGTGGCAATATTATCCCGCATTCGGCTTCTTTGGCACATCCGTAATGAGCTGATTTTTCACAACAAAATCTGGACTCCGGAGGCGGCTCTCATTCGCTTACATGTACTCATTGTTGAATCAAATCTTTGGACCAGGGATGCATGAATAACGATCAGCCAGGACCTCTTCATCCTGCGTGGTTTAAGAGTCCCCGGACGAGTTAGACGTGCTCCGGGGATTGTGGAGGTCCAATGGCAAAACCCCTCCCGTGGTTGGATCAAGGTTAACACGGATGGCGCGCTTTAGGGGCGCCGGGCAATCTTACAAAGATCCGGTGTCTTTCGAAATTGTAGAGGATTCTTTCGCGGATGCTTTGTCCATCGGCCGTGGTTCAGATACGATTCGGCGGATTTGTAAAAGGATGGACGAAACTTTGGCCGAATCGACCAAGTATGTGGTGAACCCAGAGAAGAGAACGATGGAGGTCCCATGGCGCCACCTCGGATATTGGCGCCAAACCTTGCATTTACTCGGTGGCATTGATCTTGTAGTCTCTCATATCTTTCGCGAAGGCAATCGGGTGGCGTATCTTGCCGAGCAAGAAGACGGAGAGTGGCGTCTCGTGGGGCCCCGCCACTGCTGCTTCAACACATCACGGATGATTATGTTGGCCAATCCACTTATAGGTTTGTTAATTAATGCGCCACTGCTTCAGGTTTCTTTTTAGGCGCCTTATGTTTCCTGGGGGGTACTCTTTTTCCTTCCAAGGGTTTTTCCCACAAGGGTGGGTTTTACCTTGGAAGGTTTTGACGAGGCCCCAACCATTCAGCCATTTGGTCGGCTTGTGACCACTGCGTACTTTGGTTGTTGACTTTATTTCCAGGCTTTCATTTGGTTACCTGATTTGCCTGTGATCAGGATTACTCTTTTTTCATTTTTATATATATTCGTAATTATTCATAAAAAAAAAAATACAGTTGTTACATAATTGCTCCTAATTTCCAATGAATTGCATGTTCTGGAATATAAGGGGCATCAGAAATGATTCTTCTAAATGCATGCTCAAAAATTTTTGTAGAATTCATAATCCGGATGTTGTTGCAATTGCTGAACCTAAGGTTTAGTTTAAGTCTATTAGTGCTAGTTTTTGGCAGGGCCTTCATATGACCATGGTTGCGGAATATTTTTGCTCTAATGGTCTTTTGGATTTATGGGTTTACTCTCGTTCGTCTCAGTTTCAATTTTCTGTTATTCTTACCTCTGATCAATGTGTTTTTTGTAAAGTGACTTTTCAGAATATGTATATTATATGGGCTTTGTTCATGCTCAATGCTCTTATATTGCTCGTCCCCATCTCTGGGTGGACATTCAGTCTTTGGGCCTTTGAGAAGTTGTGGTAATTGGTTATTTAAATGCTATCTTGGGAGCTCATGAACGTTCTGGAGGTGGCCTTTCTCATGGCTTTTCATGCACAAATTTTCAGAATTTTATTAGCAATAATGATTTTATTCAGGTTCCAATCCAATAATGCATTCACTTGGGTAATTTCCGTGCTTCACGGGGTTTGATGCAAGCACGTCTGGATAGAATTCTTGCTTCATAGCAATTCTTGGATCAATGGCAGGCTGTTTCGGGTTATGTTGGTGTTTGCCATAGTTCTGATCATCATCCTATATTACTTCGGTGTAATAGTTCTCAGATTCACGAGCCATCTCCTTTTCGTTTTCAGTCTATGTGATTACAACATGAGGGTTTCAAGGAGATCGTCGCTAAATCCAGGGTGGAACCATGCACGGTCAGATGCCCAATGTTATGCGTAATGTTGAAATTGAAGCACCTTCGTCCTATTTTGCGTACTTGGAATAAAGTGGTTTTTAGTGATATTCATAGGAAAGTGGAGGATGTTCAGATGAAATTAAATGATATTCAAAATTCGATATCTGCTCATGGTTATTCGAGTCTCTGATGCAACAAGAAATGGATACTCATGTTTAACTATACAATTTGTTGAATCAACAGTATGAGCTTTTGAGACAGAAGAGCAGCCGCATTAAATGGTTGATTGATGGAAATCGTAACACGACTTTTTTCCACAGAAAGTTGCGGTCGAAGAGATCTAAGGGGGCTATCTGTCAGCTTATGGTTAATGGTGATCTTATGACTGACTCGCAAAAAGTCCATTAGCATATCATTGGTTTCTATGAAAATCTTTTATCGTATTACATCTTCCTGGGGTGATTTCTCGATGGTGGATGACGTTATTAATCTAGAGGTTTCTAAGACGGATAATTTAAATCTCTGTGATATCCCGGACTATGCAGAGATTAATGGGGAAATTTTTGATCTTAGTCGGTAGCGCTCCAGTCCCTGACGGTTTTGGAGGTCATTTTTATAAGCATTGTTGGGATATAATTAAGAAGGATGTTTTGGCAGCGGTTCGTTTCTTTTTTTGTTATAGAATAACTTCCCCCAGGTTGCAATTCTAGTTTCATGGTGTTAGTCCCTAAGATGAAGAATGCAGATAAAGTTGAAGATTTTAGACCCATGGTTCTGAGCAATTTTATTTTTAAGACAGTGACCAAGATTCTTACGAATTGGTTTGGTTTGATCTTGAAGAAACACATTTCTAACATGCAGTTTTGATTTATTTCGGGTAAGCAGATTCACGATTGTATCGCTCTCTCTTCAGAGAGTGTTAACTGCCTTATGAGTCGAACCCAGGTGCACAATACGATTTTGAGATTGATATTCGTAAGGCATTTGATACTCTTCCTTGAGATTTTTTTTCACGTTCTTAGAAGAGTGGGTTTTCGAGATCAATTTATTTGATGGGCTTCTAGACGCATATTGGATATCCTGGAGCGATATTGGAAATTGGATATCTCGGGCCAAATCTTGAATCTTGTGAAATCTAAGTTATATGTCAATGATAATAGGAGTAGGAATTTCATATAGTGTCATCGACGGCTTCTGATTGAGCAAAAAGAAGAAGATGGGGCACTCCAACATCTGGAATTCTCACCCTAAAAACTACGTCCCTAGATCCCGCACTTGCCGTGTTTGCAGGAATCCCCATGGACTGATCAGAAAGTATGGTCTGATGTGCTGTAGACAATGCTTCCACAGCAACGCCAAGGAAATTGGCTTTATTAAGTACCGCTGAGTTTTGGATGGCAGTTCTTTTACAACTTTGAAGATGATTGTTTTGGTTTTTTTGTTGTGGGATACAAAGAAGATGATAGAGAAGTTCACTTTTTGATTCATCTAGTCTAGCCTTTTATTGGGTCATGAGAATGATTGTTCTACTAGGCTTTGATTAAACTGTTAATGATAATATTTCGCAGCGACTTCTTATTTGCATTCATACAGATTTTGGTATCTCAAGAGGTTCGGTTCCTTTTACTTATCTTGGTGCCCCTCTTTTTAAAGGGGCTCCTAAGATTCGTATATTTCAACCTCTTTATGATAAAATTGTTTCCAAGTTTCAAGCTTGGAAGGGGAATTCTTTATCTATGGCGGGTAGGATCACTTTGGTTAATTGAGTGGTTACTAGTTCTTTTGTGCACTCGATGTTAGTTTACCATTGGCCGATCACGTTATTAAAGTCTATGGAGAAAGCTATGAGGAATTTTATGTGGTCTGGAGACATCAACAAAAAGGGTATTGTTACAGTTAATTGGTCTCGATGTTGTGCTCCTAATGAGGAAGGGGGTCTTGGCATACGATCTCTGACTGTAGCTAATAGAGCCTTTTTAATGAAATTGGCTTGGAAAGTGTTGATGTAGGACAGCCCAGTTTTCAACATTCTCCGTCTCCGTTTCATTGATTCTTCTCATCATTGGCCTCTTTAGATTGGCTCCTCAATCCGGTTAGGCGTGCGGCATCTGCTTCAGGATTTAATGTCAAATTCTCGATGGCTCCCGGGAGATAGATCTATGGTGCGATTTTGATTGGGCGATTGGCTTGGGTATTCGATTGTTGAACGTATAAGCATTCCGCAACACACATACAATTTTTTCTCTCATCTGATTTATGATTACTTCTTTGATAGGATATGGCATTTTACAGAGGACTTTTCGTTGCTTACACGGATATTATTTATTGATATTATCCATTTTTCTATTTCTCCTCATTTGGAGGACCGACGAGTTTGGATTCATTCGATAGATGGTGGAGTTTCCTCTAAGGAGTCTTACAGGTATATTCATGAATCTTTTTCGACAGATCGATGGGGTCAGTGGATTTGGTCTTCTCACATCCCAGCTCGTATGTCTTTCTTTGTTTGGAAATCTATTTATAATCGCCTTGCGGTTATTGATAATCTTTGAGCTCGTGGTTTTTATGGTCCTTTGGCATGCTATCTATGCTACAGAGATTTGGATTCTAGTGATCATATCTTTACTAGTTGCTCTTTTTCGAAGGTGATTTGGAGTTGGATTTAAGATGTAAATTAGGTTATATTGCCTTTGGATGGAGGATTTAATCACCTATGCATTATAGCTATTGAACAGCAGTTCAATTCTCAATTAGCTTTCTTATGGAAAGTTGCATTCACTTCGACGGTTTGGATCATTTGGACTACTCACAACTAGTGGATTTTTGATGACATTACTCCATGGATTCCTGCTGCTATTATTCAACTTTGCGCTTTCATTATTGAATCGGTAGGTTTGAATTCTGGTTATATGTCTAATTCCATTTTTTATTTTTTATGTATTCATAAACTCAGGGTCCAGGGCCATGCAAGACCACCCATGAGGATGTGTGCGGTAAGGTGGTACCCTCCTCTTCCGGGCAGGACCAAGGTGAATACTGATGGTTGTGCTTTTGGTTCATCGGGGGTGTTTCGTAACTGCAGAGGATTTTTTACTGGATGCTTTTTTCAAAAGATGGGAATTGGATTTGCTTTCCAATCTAAATTGTTGCCGGCCATTATTGCTGTTGAATGTTCTTATAAGAGAGGATGGAGGAAGTTATGGCTGGAGTCGGACTCAACCTATGTTTGTGATTTACTATCTTCTCGATCTCCGAAGGTTCCATGGAGATATTTTTGCAGATGGAGACGGGCTTTGCATTACGTTTCTCAAATGGAGTTTGTCGTGTCTCACATTTTTCGTGAAGGCAATCGGGTGACGATACTCTTTCAAAGAAGGATACGTCTTTCACTTGGTCACACATTGCTCCGGAGGATGTAAATGTGGGATTCAAGTGGATGCTAGTGGGCATGTGTTCTTTTGGGTCTATAATAACTAACTCTTTTGGGGTACTATTTTTTCTATCAAAGGTTTTTCCCACTGGGTTTTACTTTGACATGTTTTAACGAGGCTCCATGTTTATTGCAGTTAATTGCTTGGCTTGTAAGCAAGTTTTGTGATTCATTTTGTTTTTTTCCTTATTTAAACTCGCGTTAACTGGCATTTTTTGCCATTTTTACAGCTAGTTGCTTGGCTTGTTAGTAGCAATTCCATTTTCATTTTTATATGTTATTCGCATTTACCAAAAAAATTTAAGGTGCTAAAAGACACTTATGAAAAGAGATAAGGGCCGAAAACCTTCCTTTGTGATTGTTTTTAAATGTATCATTCATTAATTAGGATTAGGGTTTCCTTATTTGTTTAGGTAATTTAAAAGGTTCAATATTCATTAAATAAATTTAGATTGGTATTCTTCAAAACTTGTGTTCGATCTTCAGGGTGCTAAAAGGCACTTATGAAAGAAGATAATGGTCGAAAACCTTCCTTTGTGGTGGCTCTTAAATCTATATACATCATTAATTAAGATTTGAGTTTCCTTATTTGTTTAGCTCATTTGAAAGGCTCAATATTTATTAAATAGAGTTGGATTGGTATTATTCAAAACTTGTGTTCTATCTTCAAGGTGCTGAAACACACTTATGAAAAGAGATTAGGGTCGGAAATCTTCCTTTGTGATGGCTTTTAAATGTGTTTCGTTCATTAAAAGGATTAGGGTTTCCTTATTTGTTTAACTCATTTAAAAGTCTCATTATTCATAATATAAAGTTAGATTGATATTATTTGAAACTTGTGTTTTATTTTCAAGGTGTTAAAAGACACTTATAAAAAGTGATAAGGGCCAAAAATCTTTCTTTGTGATGGCTCTTAAATGTGTATAATTCATTGATTAGGATTAGTGTTTTCTTATTTGTTTATCTCAATTTTATTTAATAAATTCGAATAATATATAAAAATGAAAAAAAAGTGAGTTGTCCTGATCACAGGCTGATCAGGTAAACAAATGTAAGCCTGGAAAGAATGTTATAAAGAACAAAAAAAAAAGGTCACAAGCCGACCGAATGGCTGAATGGTTGGGGCCTCGTTAAAACCTCCCAAGGTAAAACCCACCCTTGTGGGAAAAACCCTTGGAAGGAAAAAGAGTACCCCCCAGGAAAAAGTAGGCGTCCAAAAACTGGGAAAAGAAACCTGAAGCGGTGACGCCCTAATTAACAAACCTATAGTTGGATTGGCCAACATAGTCTTCATTGAGATATTGGGCGAGCTCTGTTGGCGGGACACCCCACCATGTGCCGTACTCCATTTTCTTGCTCAACCTGTCAGCTACCCGATTGCCTTCCCTAAAAATATGTGAGACAATCAAATCCATCTTCGTGAGGAGATGTAAAGTGTGACGCCAATGACTAAGGTGGCGCCATGGGACTTCTACCGATCTCTTCTCTAGCAAGCTCACTACATACATGGAATCCGACTCCAGCCAAAGATGTGTCCAACCCTTCTCAAAAGCGTACTTAATTGCCCACACTGCTGCGACCAATTCAGCTTCAAACGCATAGCCCAAACCACAGTGATGAACAAAACAATCCCAAAAAAAACCTCTACAGTTTTGGAAAATCCCGGAAGCAATGAGATTTCCCGGTGCCCCTGATGAACTGCCATCAGTATTTACCTTGGTCCAACCAGGGAGGGGCTTTTGCCAGTTAACCTCCACGATCTTCGGTGCTTGTCTAGCCCACCCAGGGACTCGCAGGTTGCGCAAGATGAGAAGGTCTTGTTGATCGTTGTGCATACAACCCCGATCCAGTGATGATGATTCTACAATGAGTACCCGAAGATTGATTGTGGCTGTCTCCACCGTACAAATTTTGTTATGAAATACCAGCTCATTTTGGATATGCCAGATAATCCATATGCATGAGATAATAGCCACCCGCCAGAGGAAAGTAACCTATTAACTAAAATGAAAGTTCATTAAATGCGCTAGAAATTCATTAAAGCTATGGGCCTCAAAAGGGTGAACGTGGAAAGAATCGAAGATCCATCGCCAGAGAGCTCCTGTAAAAACACAAGAGCCAAATAAATGATCAACTGATTCCACAAATTCGCGACAAAGCACGCAAACCGAGGGCCCCGTAAAACTGCCCCTCTCACGTAGCAAGTCTAAGACAACCAGTCGATTGTGAATAGCCCGCCATGCCACCACCAATCGCCATTCTGGGATATGTTGTGACCAAATCCAAGACCCCCACTTAATTGTCGGATAGTGGGGACGGATATGCTCATAAGCCGCCTTCGAGGTAACCAAACCATCATCCAAGTTCAGCCAAACACGTGTATCCCTTGAATCCGGGGCAATGGGGACACGTACAATAGCACATACCAGATCCAAATAAGCCTCCACAAAAGAGAAGGTGAAGTGCCAGGTCCCATCATAAAAATAATCTGAAATGCGCTGATGAAATAAGTATCTATAGTCATCTGGGATTCCAATTTTGTCTGCTATAGAGTAGCCCAACCAATTATCAATCCAAAATAATATACCTCAGAATTAGCCCCTGGGATCTAACGAGAGTCATCAAGGCAAGCCGAAATGCAAGGTCTAATCCCCGCCCAAATTGAAGAAGGAATAAAGGACCTCTGAACCGCCCCATCACTAATAAGATAACGACGCCTGAGGATTTTGAAGATAACTGAATCCGAGTTCATGACCTTCCAACCCAATTTCATCAAGAAAGCCTTGTTAGCTGCCACAATCGAACGGACGCCCAGACCCCCTTCAGTCCGAGACATGCAACACTTATTCCAATTCACCACCACTGACCCCTTATTATTCACATCCCAGTCCAAATGAAATTACGCATGACCCTTTCCATTTTCTTGAGCAAAGTGTTGGGCCATTTGTAGACCATCATGGTGTGCACGAAAGAACTAGTAATCACCAAATTAACGAGACAAACTCTACCAGTGAGGGAAAGCGAATAACCTTTCCATCTTCTGAACTTTAGGATTACCATATCATAGACGGGATGTAGGTCCGCAACCTTGGGGGCACCCTTGAAGATTGGTGCGTCTAGGTAAACGGTGGGAAGCGCACCCGGCTGAATCCCCAATATCGTCTGCACCCTTTCCCAAACGTACGATGAGACACGAGAGCCAAAGTAAACTTTAGATTTTTGAGGATTGAACACCTGGCCCGAGATATCCGCCTAAATGTTTAGAATCTGAAGAAGAACACGGGCATTGGTAGAAGAAGCCCCGCACATAATAACAGTATCATCGACATATAAAATTGACGCTGGAAAAGTGATACCTCTGGGCACTGTAAACGGAACCAATTGTCTCTGATCCATTGCAGTGTCAACAAATCTACTAAGCACTTCTTCCGCAATGCAAAACAATAACGGAGATAAAAGGTCACCTTGTCTAACCCCTCTAAAACAAGGAAAGTAACCAACCGGTGTCCCATTTAAAAGTAATGAAACTCTAGACGACCGAAGAACTACATCCACCCAGTGAACAAAAATCTCGGAGAAACCAAAGTGGCGCAAGACGTGCAGTAAGAACTCCCACCTCAATGTATCAAAAGCCTTACGAATATCAGTTTTCAAGATCATATTTGCATCTGATCGACCCTGCAATGCGTTGAACCCTTCAGAAACCATGGCAATACAGATCATGAATCTGCCTTCCTAGAATAAATCCGAATGCGTTGGAGATAAATGGTCGGCAATGATCGATCCCAAACGAGTAGCAAGAATCTTAGTAATAATTTTGAACAGGAAATTACTCATAACAATCGGGCGAAAGTTTTCAATAAAATTGGTGTCCTTGGTCTTTGGGATGAGCGCCATGAAACTAGCATTCAAACCTAAAGGCAGGGATGAAGTGATGAAGAAAAATCTGACCGCGGCGATAACCTCCACGGAAATGACATCCCAGAAATGGCAATAAAAACTCCCATTAAAACCGTCTGGTCCTGGGGAGCTATCCGAATCCATATCAAAAACTGCTTCCTTAATCTCCGAGTCCGAAGGAATGACTATGAGATGTGTATTTTCCTGCGCCCCTACCCTAGGGGAAATGACCTGGTCAACCAAAGAATAATCTGAACTGTTACCCCCTGTGTCCGCAAAGAGTTCTTTATAGAAAGAACTAATGTGGTCCCCAAGAATCGCTGTGTCATCAGTGTAACTGCCGTTCACCAGAAGACCCTGAATCCCCGTGCGTCCATTACGAATCTGACTACGATGATGAAAGAATGTTGTATTGCGATCCCCATCCTCAAGCCAAGCCGAGCGCACCTTTTGCTTAAGGAATTCGGATTGCAATAAAAATGTCAGGGAAAGTACTGTTTGGGCGTCCAACTCTTTATCCCGAAGAGCAGCTGTGTAGCCCAAAGTCTCAATGTCTGCTTGAACCTGACGAACTTGCTCCATCTGATAATCCACCTTACGATTGACGTCCCCAAAGATATCTCTGTTCCAACCCTTAATAACCTGTCGCAATCTTTTGAGCTTCCACATGACACGCAACAAATGGTTGGGCGTGTCACATGGAGAACCCCAAGAAGTGGTGATTAAATCCCGGAAGGTGTCGTGAAAAACCCACATTCGCTGAAAACAAAACGGAACTGGCCACCTGCTAATGGAAGAAGAAAAAGAAACCAAAATGGGGTGGTGATCTGATCCAATGCGTGGAAGGACTAAGCCCTTGACAACTTGCCAAAAAGAGAAAAGTGACAAGTTGCTAGGGCTTGGTCCAACATAGCCTGAATTAGTGATAGAGGCCTTCGGGGGGAGCACCAAGTAAATAAATTCCCCGTAGTCGGTACTGCAAGCAAACCATCATCCTCCACGAAATCCCTGAAATCTTGACAAGATGCTTGGGACAAGATCCCAGGGTGTAATTCCGAGGTCTTATTTTGGCTTGACAACTTGTTGGGTTACGCCATTGCAGATAGAATTGGTATCCTGCAGGAATACATATATTTATTTTGGCATTGCATCTCAGATTACTTCTTTGACGAGTCCTGGCATTTCACCTTCTCGTTTGTTGAGGTTTACTTGGAGCTGGTCTGGGATATTGTTCGCGTCCCCATGACTCCGGCTTCGAAGGATACGAGTGTTTGGATGCACTCCGATGATGTGATTATTACTTCAAAGGCGGCCTACTCTCATTTGCACCCACATTCTCTGGTGGTCCAATGGGGTTCCTAGATTTGGTCACCTCATATCCCAGAATGACGTTCGATTGTGGCATGGAGAGTTATCCACAATCGGTGGTATTGGATTTACTACGTCCTAGGGGAGCTTCATTGGCCCCTCGGTCTGCGGTTTTTGTTGTGTTGCTGCTGATTGCGTTGATCATTTATTTGTCTCTTGTGTATTTGCAGGGGCCCTTTGGCGGTGGATCTTTGACTCATTTGATGTTCACCTTTTCATGGCTCATAGCTTTAATGAATTCCTGGTGCATTTAATAAATTTTTATTTCAGTCAGCAGGTGGCTTTCTTATGGCGTGTGGCAATTTTATCTTGCATCTGGCTCATCTGGCATATCCGGAATGACTTGGCTATCAATGACAAGCTATGGACGGTGGACGCGGCCATCCTCCACCTTCGTGTTCTTATCGTCGAATCAGCTTCATTAGATCAGGGTTGCATGCATAATGATCAACACGACCTTTTCATTCTCCAAAGATTTCCTGTACCTAGCGTCTAGACAGGCCCCAAAGATTTTGCTAGTTGGCAAAAACCCCTCTTGGGCTGGATCAAGGTGAATACGGACGGTAGTGCTTCGGGGCACCAGGATGCCTTACAGCTTCTGGGGTCTTCCTGGAACTGCAGAGGCTTCTTTCGGGGTTGCTTTGTGGAACGTTGTAGTTCGGGCTTTGCTTTTGAGGCGGAATTGGCGGCGGCTACGTGGGCCGCTCATTATGCATTCTCGAAGGGCTGGACCCAACTTTGGCTTGAGTCCGACTCTGCTTATGTGGTGGACTTGCTCTAGAAGAGGTCCGAGGTGGTTCCCTGGCGCCACTTTAGCAAGTGGCGTTACACTATGCATCTTCTTTCACAGATGGATTTGGTGGTCTCGCACATTTTTCGTGAGGGCAATCGTGTGGCCGACCTACTAAGCAAGAGATCTCACCCTGGAACTTGGTGGGGAGTCCCACCTGCGGATATCGTGCCTTTTCTCACAGAAGACTATGTTGGCCAGTCCAATTATAGGTTTGTTAGTTAATGCATATGGGTTTTCCTTGCTGTATCATTTTGGATGCTTTTTCTTCATGGGGGGGGGTACTCTTTTTCCTGCCAAGGGTTTAACGAGGCCCCAACCATTCAGCCATTTGGTCGGCTTGTGACCATTTCGTTTTTCTTTCTAACTTTTTTCAGGCTTACTTGTTTGGCTACCTGATCAGCATGTGATCAGGACAACTCTCTTTTTGATTTTTATATATCTATTAGAATTTATTCAAAAAATTTGTTTAGGTCATTTCAAAGGCTCAATATTCAAAAAATAAAGTTAGATTAATATTCTTAAAATTTGTGTTATATCTTCAAGGTGCCAAAAGGAACTTGAGAAAAGAGATAAGGGCCAAAACCCTTTCTTTGTGATGGTACTTCAATGTGTATCATTCATTGATTAGGATTAGGGTTTCCGTATTTTTTTAGCTTATTTAAGGGGATAAATATTCCTTAAATAAATTTAGATTGGTATTCTTCAAAACATGTGTTCTATCTTCAAGGTGCTCAAAGGCACTTTTTTAAAAGTCGAATCATTCATTAATTAGGATTTGAGTTTCCTTATTTGTTTAGCTCATTTAAAAGTCTCAATACTCATTAAATAAATTTAGATTGGTATTCTTCAAAACTTGTGTTCGATCTTTAAGGTACTGAAAGGCACTTATGAAAAGAGATAAGGGATGAAAACCTTTTTTTTTTATGACTCTTAAATGCATATCATTTATCGATTAGGATTATAGTTTCCTCATTTGTTTAGCTCATATAAAATGCTCAATATTTATCAAATAGAGTTGGATTGGTATTTTTCAAAACTTGTGTTCTATCTTAAAGGTGCTAAACGCACTTTTGAAAAGAGATAAGGGACAAAAATTGTCATGAGATTGCTCTTAAACTGAAAATGCTAGTCGCAAGCATATACTACAAATAGACGAGCAAATACACCATGGTACAAAATTCAAAAGTGTTATACAGTGGACTAAAATAACATTGCCTTTAAATAAAAAGAGAATAATTTTTCTTGCATAATTTACCTTTTACAAATGCTTCCTTCTGTGTGTACTCCTTGCCTAAGGCAGATAGTTCATTTGTGATCTCTGTGAATCTGGCATCCAGTTGATCCAGTGATTCTCCTGTCATCATTTTGAAATTTTCAAACTTTTGCACTGCAAATGTAAGCTTATTCTCCTTTATCTGCTCTAAGCCGTCAAGATAAGAGTCATCTTCTCCCAAATTTCTTTGGCAGTCCTATAGATTTAACTTTGTTAAACATGGCTTTATCTAGAGTTTTATATAAAATATCCTTAGCCATATTATCCAGGTTGTATCTGCATCTATCCTCATTTGTCCACTCACATCTTGGTTTATCCACCTTTGCAGGCCTTTCAGCATCATCTCCTGCAGCTCTTACAGTTGTGTTCACCTTAGTGATTCTAATGGGTCCATCTTCAATGACAAACCATATTTCATCATGTAATGCATATAGATGTGCCTGCATGCATGTTCTTCATATGCTCAATCTCTACGCGGACATCTCGGGTCAGATTTTCAATCCTAACAAATCTAAAGCTTATTTTGGCAGCCGGGTTTCCAATTATGTGCGAGGACATATTCAGACGATTACAGGGATGCATATGGGCGTTTTCCCTACGGTCTATCTAGGCGCCCCCATCTTCAAGGGTGCACCTAAGGTGGCTAATCTACAACCGATTTTTAATAAGATTATTTTTAAGTTCAGAAGCTGGAAAGGGACTTCTCTGTCTATTGCTGGCCGCGTTTGTTTGGTGAACTCGGTGATTACTAGTTCCTTTGTGCATACGATGATGGTGTACAAGTGGCCTAGAACATTGTTACGGCAAATGGAAAAGGCCATGCGTAATTTCATCTGGACTGGTAATGTGAACTCTAAAGGGTCGGTGGTGGTTAACTGGAGTCGTTGTTGTATGCCCTGGGCGGAAGGGGGCTTGGGCGTCCGCTCTATCGTTGTTGCCAATAATGCTTTCCTCATAAATATGGGTTGGAAGATTATGACTTCAAACTCTTTGGTTTACGACACCATCCGAAAGCGCTTTTTGACTTCAGATGGATCTCCACGCCGTTCGTTCATCCATTCTTCCATCTGGAGAGGGATTCATCCTGGGATCTCGAGATTCTTGGAGGACTGTCGCTAGATCCCTGGATGCAATTCCGTCATTTTATTCTGGCTTGACAACTGGCTGGGTTACACCATTGCCGATAGGATTGGTATTCCGCAGGAATATAGGCATTTATTTCGGCATCGCATTTCGGATTACTACTATGATAGGACTTGACACTTCACTTTCTCGTTCATAGAGGCTTATTTGGATATGGTCTGGGATATTGTTAGAGTCCCCATCACTACGGCTTCGTCGGATACGCGGGCTTGGCTACATTCTGATGATGGGAGTATCACTTCGAAGTCGGCTTACACCTATCTGCGCCCTCACTCCCCTGTGGTTCAATAGGGTTCCTGGATTTGGTCACCTCACATTCTGGAATCAATGGTTCGATAGGATTTGGTTCAATGGCATCGCATTTCGGCATCGCATTTGCGGCATGGCACGCCATCCACAATCGACTGACTTGCAGCATTGGATGTTCTGCAATCACAGGGTTCCTTCACAGGCCCCTCAGTTTGCGGTCTTTGTTGTGCTGACGTGGAATCCATTGACCATTTTTTTGTCTCATGTGTTTTTGCAGGGGCCCTATGGCAGTGGATTTTTGAATCTTTTGATATCCATTATTTTAGGGCTTATAGCTTTAATGAATTCCTGGTGCGTTTAATGAATTTTCATTTCAGTGAGCAAGTGGCCTTTTTATGGCGGGTTGCAGTGTTATCTGGTATTTCGCTCATATGGAAAATCAGAAATGACTTGACCTTCAATGACAAACACTGGACAGTAGAGGCGGCCATCCTACGCCTTCGTGTCATGATTCAGGATTCTTCCTCCTTAGACCAAGGTTGCATGCATAATGATCAACGGGACCTTTTCATTCTCCGCAGACTTCGTGTTCCGGGGTGCCCAAGACAGGTCCCGAAGGTTGTGCAGGTCACTTGGCAAAAACCTCTGCCGGGCTGGATCAAAGTCAACACGGACGACAGCGTCGTGGGTGTGCCTGGGCATCTCACAGCATTCGGGGTGTTTAGAAAATGCAGTGCTTTATGGAAAGTTGTGGTTTGGGTTTTGCTTTTGAGGCGAGCTAATGGCGGCCATGCGGGCAATTCATTACGCTTTCCAGAAGGGCTGGACTCAATTGTGGCAGGAGTCGGACTCGGTTTATGTGGTGGAGTTGCTGCGGAAGAGATCCACGGGGGTTCCTTGGCGTCACTTAAGCAAGTGGCATCACACACTTCACCTTCTAGCGCACATGGATCTCATTGTTTCACATATTTTTCGGGAAGGCAATCGGGTTGTAGACATGCTGAGCAAGAAGAAGGAGTACGACATATGGTCGGGCATCCCGCCCACAAAGCTTGTACACTATCTTACTGATGACTATGTTGGCCAATCCAACTATAGGTTTGTTACTCAGTGCAACACCGCTTCTGGTTTCTTTTCCTATTTTTTGGACGCCTTTCTCTTTCCTGGGGGGTACTCTTTTTCCTTTCATGGGTTTTTCCCACAAGGGTGGGTTTTACCTTGGGAGGTTTTAACGAGGCCCCAACCATTCAGCCATATGGCCGGCTTGTGACCATTTTGTTCTTGACAGTATTTCCAGGAACCGAGGTTTTATTCTAGATTGACAATTGGCTGGGCTACACTATAGCAGACAGAATTGGCATCCCAAAGGACTATAGATACTTATTTCATCAACGCATTTCTGACTACTTTTATGATGGGTCCTGGCACTTCACCTTCTCTTTCGTGGAGGCATATCTGGAGCTGGTCCGTGCCATTGTGCGCGTCCCGATCATGCCAGACTCCTGAGATACACGTGTTTGGTTGAACTCGGAGAATGGTTTGGTTACCTCGAAGGCGGCTTACAATCATATACGTCCCCATCGCCCGGCGGTTAAATAGGGTTCTTGGATTTGGTTGCAACATATCCCGGAACAGAGATCGGTGGTAGCATGGAGGGCCATACAACCGACTGGCTGTCCAGGATTCATTATGAGCTACGGGAAATACTGGCCCTTCGGTTTGTGTTCTTTGTAGAGAATCGGAAGAATCGATTGATCATTTATTTGTCTCTTGTGCTTTTCCAGGAAATATATGGTGATGGATCTTCCATGCTTTCCAAGTTCACCCTTTTCAGACATATAGTTTCAATGAGTTACTGGTGCGGATAATGTCTTTTCATTTCAGTGACCAGGTTGCTTTCCTCTGGCGTGTGGCGATACTTTAATGCATATGGCATATCCGAAACGAGTTGACTTTTCATAACAAAATCTGGACACTGGAGGCGGCGATCATTCATCTACTGGTTCTCATTGTAGAATCCTCATCTTTAGATCGGGGCTGCATGCACAATAATCAACATGACTTATTTATCTTGCATGGACTGCGAGTTCCTGGAAGGCCTAGACAAGCTCCGAGGATTGTGGAAGTTCATTGGCAAAAACCCCTCTCGGGTTGGATCAAAGTTGACACGGATGGCAGCGCTTCAGGGGCGCCGGGAAATCTCACAGCATCCGGGGTCTTCCGGAATTACAGAGGTTTCTTTCGAGGGTGCTTTGCTCATCATTGTGGATCAGGGTATGCGTTTGAAGCTGAACTGGTTGCAGCTATGTGGGTGATTCAGTACGCTTTTGCTAAGGGCTGGACACAACTTTGGTTGGAGTCAGACTCAATGTATGTGGTGAACTTGCTGGAGAGAAGATCGACGGAAGTCCCGTGGCACCATCTTAGTTACTGACGCCACACACTACACCTTCTCGAGCACATGGATCTCGTCGTCTCACATATTTTTTGGGAAGACGGAGTGCGGCACATGGTAGGGCATCCCACCCACGGAGCTCCTTCACTATCTCACTGATGACTATGTTGGCCAACCCAACTATAAGTGTGTTACTTAGTGCGCCACGGCTTCAGGTTTCTATTCCCATATTTAGGCGCCTATTCTTTCCTGGGGGTACTCTTTTTCCTTCCAAGGGTTTTTCCCACGAGGGTGGGTTTTACCTTGGAAGGTTTTAACGAGGCCCCAACCATTCAGCTATTTGGTCGGCTTGTGACCAGCTCTTTTGGTTATTGACATTATTTCCAAGCTTATTTTTGGTTACCTGATCAGCCTGTGATCACACTAAGTAACAAGCCTATAGTTGGATTGGCCAACATAGTCATCCGTGAAATAGTGTGCGAGCTCTGTGGGTGGGACGCCCCACCATGTGCCGTACTCTGTCTTCTTGCTCAACATGTCTGCCACCCGATTGCCTTCACGAAAAATATGTGAGACAACAAAATTCATATGCGCGAGAAGATGTAAAGTGTGGCGCCAATAGCTAAGATGGCGCCACGGGACCTCCGCCAATCTCTTCTCCAGCAAGTTCACTACATACATGGAATCCGAGTCCAGCCAAAGTTGAGTCCAGCCCTTAGCAAAAGCATACCGAATCGCCCACATTGGTCGACCAATTAGCTTCAAACGCATAGCCCGAGCCACAATGATGAACAAAGCACCCCCTGAAGAAACCTCTACAATTCCGGAAAACCCCAGAAACAGTGAGATTGCCAGGCGCCCCCGATGAACTCCCATCCGTACTCACTTTGATCCAACCCGGGAGGGGTTTTTGCTAGTTAACCTCCATAATCTTCGGAGCTTGTCTAGCCCGCCCAGGAACTCGTGGGTTACGCAGGATAAAAAGGTCTTGTTGGTCATTGTGCATGCATTCCCGATCCAATGATGATGATTCTACAATGGGTAGCCGAAGATGGATAGTCGCCACCTCCATTGTCCAGATTTTGTTGTGAAAAACCAGCTCATTACGGATATGCCAGATGAGCCATATGCAGGAGAGGATAGCCACACGCCAGAAGAAAGTAACCTGCTCACTGAAATGAAAGTACATTAACCGCAACAGAAATTCATTAAAGCTATGAGCTGCAAAAGGGTGAACGTTGAATGAATCAAAGATCCATCGCCAGAGAGCTCCTGCAAAGACACAAGAGACAAATAAATGATCAACCGATTCTGCAAATTCACGACAAAGAACGCAAATTGAGGGGCCAATAAAACTTCCCCTAGCCCGTAATAAATCCAAGACAACCAGTCGATTGTGGATAGCCCGCCACGTGACCACCGATCGTTGTTCTGGGATATGTTGCGACCAAATCCAAGAACCCCACTTGATTGTGGGTAATGGGGTCGGATATGATCATATGCTGCCTTCGAGGTAACCAACCATCATCCGAGTTCAACCAAACACAGGTATCCCTTGAATCCGGGGCAATGGGGACGCACACAATAGCACGGACCAGATCCAAATAAGCCTCCACGAATGAGAAGGTGAAGTGCCACGACCCGTCGTAAAAGTAGTCTGAAATGCGCTGATGAAATAAGTATCTATAATCCTCTAGGATGCTTTTTTTTAATAAGTTGGGAGTACTGGTTACAAGGGAAGAAATAAATTTTCAAGAAACTGAAAGATACATGGTTCGAACCCTGGTTAATACCCTTATAAAGGGTGAGTGATGATAGATTTTTTTTCATGATAATAACTTTTGAAAACTCAAGTGTTGATGTTTTGAAAAGAATGATATCTATTTCAGTAACCAGTGAGGAAGGTTCTTTAAACCAACCACTCTGATACCCCTTTGATTTTAAACACAATCAGAGTTTTAGAAAGAAAACATCAAAGTCTCTTGAGAGACAGCTGGGTCAAACTTCAGCAGGAGAGTTAACCACTCAACAGACTCTAAGAGTGCTGTTGATAGAGAAATTCAGCTGTATGAAATTAGCTTTTACAAATTCAGTTTTCTTGGTTTTACAGCGGAAGTCTTTACACTCTTTTTAAAGATTGGTTATCAACACTTATATTTTTAAGCTTGTTATTATTAGTTGGATAGCAAATATAAAGCATGTAAGTAAATTGCATAATTTAAGTGCAGAATATTAAATGACACAATAATTTATAGTGGTTAGAGGATGGGGTAGTTCATCTACTTCACACTTTTCCTAATCCAGCAGGAATCCATTAAAGTTACAGTAACTTCGTTACAATAGGACAAAAATCCAAGCTTAACCTTGATCACACAAGATGGCTTCACTTCTAGGGCTCAGCTCTTCGTAAGGCAACTGTCTCACTACTACACTTCAAATCTTTAGGACTTGATCACTTAGCCCTCCTTTGGATTGATACAGGTTCGAACTGGAACCTAACTGAACTTCCTTCACTTCTTGGAAGAACATACCCATTTGTCTTTAAAACAAGTTTTTCCTCTTCAACTTGAAGTATATCTTCTATCTTCCACAAAATTTTGTTGGATAAAATCACTTCGAATGTAGGCCTGAGGATTGTAAGAATTTCTTGCTTGAGAGTGTATTGCAAATTTCTTGAATGCTTGTATCACGTTTGAATTTTCGCTCTCGTTTGTGTCATTCTTCTTTCTGAAAATACCTTAGCCTTTTATAGTGAGAGTTTGAATTTTGTCAGTTCAAGAGATAACAAATTCAAACTTACACTTCTTGTTCATTGGCTTGTCTTGATCTTGCAACATTTGATGTTGACCCAACCTTTGCATTTAGTACATGCAGGTGCCTGAAATGATTCAATATTCTGCAAGCATTCAATTGGTTCCTGCCACTTGCACTCTTTCAGCAAGACAACTTTTAGGTTGCAAGTCTGTCTCCTTGCCAAAATGGGTAAGTTTTGACTTTCTTCACAATGGACTTATTCAACTTTCTTTGAGTCCTTCAGCTGCTTTACCGAATGAGTTGAATCTTCTCCTTCATTTCTTGGATGACTCTACTAAAAGTCTTCTGAAAGACACAACCGATGTAGTTGATTGAAGCTCTTCTTGACCACTCAGCTGCGACTCTACTGAATCTTCTCTGCACTCTTCAGCAAGTCTTTTGTATCTTTAACTTAGTTGCTTAACGGCTCAGCTAATTTTCTAACTATTACAAAGTTAAAATTACATACATAAATTGGGGTGCCAACTTTATAATGCTAAGTTTTCTAAGCATCATCAAAATCTATACAGGGAAAGAAGGCAACATGACCTGGTGGTGGTGGCGATGGAAATGGGAACTGATGATACATATGACCATATATCTGTGCAAGGACCCTATTGTGCGCATTCTCATACTCCTCCCATTTAGCGCGATGGTATTGCTCCACCTGGAAGGCAATAGATAGCAGTGATGGGCCCTTTTAACTCGCGCATCTTCTGATATAGTTCATTAATAGGCTCACCACGGGGGCCGGAAGAATGAGACTTGGCGGCCACCAAAGTATACGAAGCGTTAGTGTTGTGTGTCGGGGCAGGAGCATCGGGCTTAGCAGCTGGAGGACGTGAACGGGATCAATGATATGCCCCCACACCCTTGGGTTTAGGCACGTCGCAACCCACTCAGATAAGAGTTTATGATGGCAGAATCAATCGGCCCCTTAGGGTGCTCTAAAGGCTCGTTCATGCCCCATGTGATTTCATCTTTCTTGCAAAGGCTGCAATGTCGGCATAACGAGTCCCCCTGTGGTACAATGGCAAATGACATGGTGGATGGACTCGAAAATAATCACAGCGGGGTTGAACTAGATGTCATGAATGATAGCTATAGAAGATATGCCCGACTTTTCGTGACATCAATACCAGCTAAGTGTAAGGTGAGAGAAGATAAGAGCACTGCCTGTGGCTCGTGTAGGACACTATTCAGTTCCCAAGCGATATAGAGCTTGAACAATCATATCCAATCGGGCGACTGGGAGACAAATTTGTTGTACGGCGTGTGATCCACCTGAGGTAATGCATAATATTGCCGGAATTCTTCGGGATCATACGAGATTTCTTGGCCACGCATATGGACGTCAGTGGGCATAATGACTAGGAATCGTGCGTTTGCGTAGAATTCCTGAATAATTATAGTTACATAAAGCTCGGGTTGGGCGGCCAACTCTCCCAATTTCTCTGTCAGATCATACGTTTGAGGAGGCCATCCTATGGGCCCGGCAGAAGCCTCCACTTGGCAATCATACTCGCATGCTCAACTTCTCGTAGAAGAGCTTTTGTGCCTCCAAACTTATGAACCGGAGGCGGTCATAATCATTTGTGGTAGTTGCCTTTCTTTGCCCTTGCCCATACCCTTTTTAGTCTTCATTGTAGCAACCTAGCAAGATAATCAAAAAGAAACACAACACGTGGAAAATAGGAATTCAGTTACGGGCAAGAAATTCGTACTCAAATCACGTAAAAATGCCCCAAAGTGAAAGAACTGTGGTCAACGTAGAGGATGCAAGCATGGATGTTCAAGATGACAAATATACAATGTGAGAACTTCGATGGAGCATTTTTTCAAACACCTTGTCAGCATGAAAATGGAAGAGAATTGTAGGTGCTACAGTGAGGAATCATGGCATCGTGTTCGAGGATACCTCTCTCATGAGTTAAAATTAAATCGATATTTGTACACACATGCATTCATGAAACATGGCTGTGTTGATGAAATTTTAAATAAGCTTGATTGTTACGATGATATTTGAAAAAGGAAACATTAGTTTTGTTTGCTAGAAATGGGTTACTTAGTTGAGTCCACATATAATGTCGCTCTTGTATGTTTGGATAAGAAAATGCCCCTCACATATCTACCCTTGAGAACAAAATGTCCGACCTTTCCGAAATTGTTATATATTGGACTTGTTAATGGGTGCCATTATATTGAGTTACACACGTCATCTCATTTTGTTCACATTATTTATGTCATATGGATGCCTATGTTGATATTATTTAATTTATATGTGTCTCTTACTGAGGGTCACCCATTACCTCTTGTGGCGTCCATGAGGTTTAAGATTCGCCACGATTGTGCATTAGGATGGAAGAATTATTATAGTCAGCAGCTCCATATTTACAGTGAAAGTGTTGGAACTAGTCAAATTCGTAGTACTGATACAATAAATTTGGGCTAGATTCTTTTTTTTTTGATAAATGAGAAATATATAATAAAAAAGAAAAAGTTAATGGTGCTGCTTACAATGCCAAACAACTAGCAATAAGAAAACATAGAATAGTGAAATGAGGAACCCAGGTCACAAGCCGACATGATAGCTAAAACAGTGGGGGCCACATTAAAACCTACCAAGGTAAAACCCACCCTTATGGGAAAAACCCTTGATAGGAAAAAGAGTACCCCCAGAAAGAAAATGAAAAATCAAGAAGTCCAAGCCACACAAGCCACGCACGGCCCGTGCGAGTAGGCACGACCAGCCCGTGCGTGGTGCCGAAGAAAGAGCTTCCACGAGAAAGGACGCACGGGTCGTGCATCCACGCACGGACAGACCATGCATCAAGTCGAACGTCAAGGGTCCAAGCCACGCATGTACCATGCAGGAAGGCACGACTCATCCGTGTGTGATGCCGAAGAAAGGGATACCAATATGAAAAGATGCACAGGTCGTGCTCCCTCGCAGGTGCAGACCGTGCATCCAGTCGAACTTCAAGAAACATGTTCTCGAACACGCACAAGACGTGTCTTTGAGCACGGGCTGCCCGTGCGTGTTGCCAAGACATGGTTTCCCTCCCCCAAATTTACTTAATGTGAAAAAACACTTTGCCATCTGCATCTTCATGAATATTTGAGCGAATCTCCTCTGGCTTCACATGCCACCAGTCAAAGTGGCCAGTCATCTTAGATAGTTTATTTGCCACATGATTCCCCTCCCTAAAAATGTGTGAGACCATAAACTCCATCTTGGAAACGCAATATAAAGCACGACACCATCGTTCGTAATACTTCCAAGGGACCTTCAATGAATGCGAAGAGAAGAGATCACAGACATAAGTGGAGTCAGATTTGAGCCACATCTTACGCCACCCTCTCCTATACGCCCTCTCAATCGCAAAGATAGCCGCCATATCCGCTTGGAAAGCAAACCCAACACCAATCCTTTGAATAAACTCCCGTAGCCACACATCTTCCCGGGGCTCCATACGCGCATCCATTTGTATTAACTTTCATCCACGGGAAGTGGGGGATGCCATCTCACAACGTGCATCATCGGAGTCGACCGTATATTCCCCGTAACCTGCAATTTATGGAGACATATCAAATCAAAGATAGAATTGGACATGGGACCCAATACCAAACCTGACATCTTGATGGTAAAAGCTTGAAGAAGGACAATAGCTGACGCAGTTTGTGGCTTGAGTCCATCAAATATCCAGTGGTTACGGAAATGCCAAATAATCCAAATGTCAGATAAATAAGCCCCTTTCCATACAGCTGCAATTTGGGGACTAAACTGAAGTTGCATGGCAAAGATGCAGAGATGACTAAAGCCCCTTCTAATGGTAACACCACTTGGAAAGCATCCCCAGTCCAACCCCAAACGCCTACTGCAAATGACACGAGGTAAATATATGGTCCACAGGATCCTGAGCCTCATAACATAATGCACATGCCGAAGGACCGCAAAAACCCCTAATGCGAAGGTTGTCAACAACTGCCAGACGATTGAAAATAGCTCTCCAAACGCCATGGACCTGCGAGCTAGAACGGGTAGAGCCCAAATCCATTTCTCCCATCTAACTTCTGGGAAGGACTCCCGGACATATTGATATGTCGTCTTAGAAGAAACATTGCCATCATCTGATAGCCCCCATACACTACGACCCTCCGATTCAGGTGAGATAGGGAAGTGGAGAATATCAATAACCACATCCATATAAGCCACCAGAATATCCTCCGTAAAGTGCCAGACGCCATCAAAGAAGTAGTTTGAAATGTTCTGAGAAAAGAACCCATGAAATTGATCCGGAATACCAATACGATCTGCAATGGAGTAGCCAAGCCAATTATCTAACCATAAATGAACCCTCGAGTGGAAACCCGGGATCCAACATGACTGAGAATGAATACCCAACACCATAGGACGTAAACTCAACCAGATAGTAGAACCAATGTATAGTGGTCTTGGAGAGGTGGAATGCAGAAAACATCTTCTAAGCAGAACAAATGCCGGGCTGTCTGAATTAAGGACTTTCAACGATTTGCACAAAGCCAGGAGCGAATACCAAGCCCCTTTTCCTCCTTTGGCACACAACAACGAGACCAATTCACAGTCACTGACCCTTTCTTATGAATGTTACCCGACCACACAAAGTTTCTAATCACCTTCTCCATATCCTTTAGCAAAGAAACCAACCATCTATAAACAAGCGTAGAATGAAGTAATGCGCTGATAATAACAGAGTTCACCAGCGTAATGCGCCCAGCCATCGACAATGAATTACACTTCCAAGTTTGAAATTTAGCAATAATTTTATCATAGAAGGTTGGAATGTACGGATCCTTGGTGCCCCCTTGAATAACGGAGCACCCAGATAAGTAAAAGGAATTGAACCGAGTAAATACCATAATGCGTTGAATACGGTGGATAAGGTGATTGCGGATATTATCATTGAAAAAGACCTTAAACTCGCAGGATTAAACATCTGACCTGAGATATTCCCATAAAGATTTGAGAACATCCAGAATCAAAATGTCATTTGTATAGAGTAAACAAGGAGGGAACTGAATATTGCGAGAAGCACGAAATGGCGTGAGGGCACCCTGCTGGAGCTTACGTTCCAGGCCCTAGCAAACACCTCTTCCGCTACACAAAATAATAGAGGAGAGAGAGGATCGCCTTGTCGCACGTCTCTGAAGCTGACACTGTAGTCTGAATCACCTCATCAACCATAGAATAGTCAATCCCCGTGTTTTGTTGCTCAGAAAAGAGAATCTCATAAAAAGAAAGAATATGACTTCGAATAGATTGCAGATCCTCCGTGGGGACCCCATCAACCACCAACTGCCGAAGAACACCCTTAACTCTTTTCAAACAGAGCTTCATATGAATGAAGTTAGAGTTACGATCCTCGTCTTTCAAACAATTAACCCCACTCTTCTGACGCAATAATTCATATTGAAAATTTAGCAAATTAGCCAATTCTTTGTGAATCTCTATCTCCTACTGAATTAAAGAATCCGAGTAACCATGCAATGTAATAGACTCTTGAGCCTCTCTAAGATTACTCTGAACCTCCTCCACCTTCCTGAATATCACCAAAAACCAAAAAATTCCAACCCCAAAGAATAGGGCATAATCTTTTCAGTTTCATCTTAACCACAAGAATCGGATTAGAAACCACAATTGGTTCTTTCCATAGCTTGGAAATGAAACGAAATAGGTCCTGTCACTCTGGCTAGGTCAGAACGCATAATAATGGGATGATGATTAGAACCATGTCGCCCTCCCACATAACTTGTAACTGTATGCCAATGATTCAGGAATTGCTGAGTCGCCATAATTCTATCCAGCATGGCTTGAACTAACCCCCGAAAAGAATGGAAAGAACTCCACGTAAAAATATAAGATTTCCTATTTCCGGAGGATGCTCTCTATGCCGTACCTAGGGGTGTGCACGGTTCGGTTTAACCAACCAAACTGAAACCAAAATTTTGGTTTGAACCGAAACCAAACCGAAAATTTTGGTTCGGTTTTCGGTTATTTTTCGGTTCGGTTTTGGTTTTGAGGTTTGGTTCACCGAACCGAACCAAAAACCAAACTTTTTTTTCTTATTTTCTACTCATGTTTTGAAGTTACTGTTATAACTTTCAACAAGTAACACAGTAAATGGGAAGAAATCAAGAAATTTTTTAGGTGCATAATCAAAAAACATAAACAATGATTTATGTATACATGCATACCCAGGTTCTCGACAAAATTATGAAGATTCTGTATACAATTATTATAGCACTTTCATGTAACAAATATTGGAATTTATTTCTTTCATTTTTATAGCACTTTCATATATAAAAAATTGAAATATAAATTATAATGAGCATGAAGTTTGAAGTTTTGAACTGCACATTAGAAATTATATAATGGGCCGCCATACTTTGAAGTTTTGATATGCTTGTGCAATTGATTTTGGTATTGTTATTTTTTTTCACTGTTCATTTATGTACTGTACGGTTCGGTTTTATGGATTCATTTAGTTTATGAGCCAGAATACAACAAAATATATTTCTTATAATTTTTTCTATCAACTTCGATTGGCCAAAAAACCGAACCGAACTAACCGAAAAAAGTTTGGTTTTTGACCGAACCGAACCGAGTAATTCGGTTTCGACCAATGAACACCCCTAGCCGTACCACCATTTGCTTCCCTCCAATCAATCTCAAATCTGACCTCATGGAATTAGATACGTTTCTTTTCCCTGAGATAGGACTACCTTCCACTCAGAATCATACAGGGAATTGTTCATCTGCACAGCACCAATCCATACATTAGATACCAGCATAAACCTTCTATTTCGGCTATCTGTGAACCTAAGGTGGACATTTCGGCGATTTTGGATTCTTATTGGAATAGCATGGGTTTGACTTTCGTGGCTCAAAACTTTCGGGGAAATGGATGGGTGGATATTTGGGTATTTCGCAATGCTGGTATCTCCATTCTTAACCAGGTTTGGTCCTCTGCCCAATGTATTGTTTTACAAGTTCAATTTGGTTCTATGGTTTTTCATGTTGCTTTTGCTCATGAGTTTTGCGATCATACTGCTTGGCGTGCTATTTGGTTGGAGTTGAGGAGTCTGGGATTTACTGATCTGCTACTTATTGGGGATTTCAATGCGGTTTTGGGACATCATGAGCGCTTAGGCAGTAGTACTTTGTCCCAAGCCTCATGTCAGGATTTCAGGGATTTCGTGGAGGATCTTTGGTTTGCTTTGCGATGATCTGGACTTACGGGAATTCATTTACTTGGTTCTCCCCCCGAAGGCCTCTATCACTACTTCAGGCTAAGTTGGACCGAGCCCTAGCAACTTGTCAATGTTTCTCTTTTTGGCAAGTTGTCAAGGGCTTAGTCCTTCCACGCATTGGATCAGATCACCACCCCATTTTGGTTTCTTGTTCTTCTTCCATTAGCAAGGGCTCGGTTCCATTTCGTTTTCAGCGTATGTGGGTTTTTCATGACACCTTCCGGGATTTAGTCACCACTTCTTGGGGTTGTCCATGTGACACGCCCAATCCTTTATTGCGTGTTATGTGGAAGCTCAAAAGATTGCGTCAGGTTATTAAGGGTTGGAACAGAGATGTCTTTGGGGACGTAAATCGTAAGGTGGATTATCAGATGGAGCAAGTTCGTCAGATTCAGGCAGACATTGAGACTTTGGGCTACACAGCTGCTCTTCGGGACAAAGAGATGGACGCCAAAACAACACTTTCCCAGACGCTATTATTGCAATCGGAATTCCTTAAGCAAAAGGCGCGCTCGACTTGGCTTAAGGATGGGAATTGCAATACAACATTCTTTCATCATCGCAGCCAGGTTCGTAATGGACGCACGGGGATTCAGGGCCTCTTGGTGAATGGCAGTTACACTGATGACACAACGATTCTTGGGGATCCCATTACTTCTTTTTATAAGGAGCTATTTGCGGACATCGGGGGTACCAGTTCAGATTATTCTTTGGTTGATCAGGTCATTTCTCCTAGGGTAGGGGCGCAGGAAAATGCCAGTCTCACAGTCATTCCTTCAGACTCAGAGATTAAGGAGGCAGTTTTAGAATATGGATTCGGATAGTTCTCCAGGACCAGAGGGTTTTAATGGGAGTTTTTATCGCCACTTTTGGGATGTCATTTCCGTAGAGGTTATCGCCACGGTCAGATTTTTCTTCACCACTTCGTCCCTGCCTTTGGATTTGAATGCTAGCTTCATGGCACTCATCCCAAAGACCAAGGACGCCAATACTATTGAAAACTTTCGCCCGATTGTTATGAGTAATTTCCTGTTCAAAATTATTACTAAGATTCTGACTACTCGTTTGGGGTAGATCATTACTGCCCATTTGTCTCCTACGCAGTTCGGTTTTATTCCGGGAAGGCAGATTCACGATTGTATTGCCATGGTCTCTGAAGGGTTCAACGTTTTGCAGGGTCGTTCTGATGCAAATATGATATTGTAAATTGATATCCGTAAGGCATTTGATACATTGAGGTGGGAGTTCTTACTACACGTCTTGCGCCACTTTGGTTTCTCGGAGATTTTTGTCCACTGGGTGGACGTAGTTCTTCGGTCATCCAGAATATTAGTAGTTTTAAATGGGAGGCCGGTAGGTTACTTTCCTTATTTTAGAGGGGTCAGGCAGGGTGACCCATTATCCTCGTTATTGTTTTGCATGGCAGAAGAAGTACTTAGTAGGTTTGTTGACACGACAATGGATCAGGGACGATTGATTCCATTTACAGCGCCCAGATGTATCACTTTCCCATCGTCGATTTTATATGTGGATGATATTATTATTATGTGCGGGGCTACTTCTACCAATGCCAGTGTTCTTCTTCAGATTCTAAACATTTATGCGGATGTCTCGAGCCAAGTGTTAAATCCTCAGAAATCTAAAGTTTACTTTGGCTCTCGAGTCTCATCGTACATATGGGGAAGGGTGCAGACGATATTGGGGATTCAGCTTGGTGCACTTCCCATCGTCTACCTAGGCGCACCAATCTTCAAGGGTTCCCCCAAGGTTGCGGATCTACAGCCCGTCTATGATAAGATAATCCTAAAATTTAGAAGATGGAAAGGTTCTTTGCTTTCCCTTGCTGGTAGAGTTTGTCTTGTTAATTCGGTGAGTACTAGTTCTTTTGTGCACACCATGATGGTCTACAAATGGCCCAACAGTTTGCTCAAGAAAATGGACAGGGCCATGCGTAATTTCATTTGGACCGGGGATGTGAATACTAAGGGGGGTGGTGGTGAATTGAAATAAGCTGTTGCGCCTTGGGTGAAGGGGTCCGGCATCCGTTCGATTGTGGCAGCTAACAAGGCTTTCTTGATGAAATTGGGTTGGAAAGTCATGAACTCAGATTCAGTGATCTTCAAAATCCTTAGGCGCCGTTACCTTACAAGGGATGGGGCAGTTCGGAGGTCCTTTATTCCTTCTTCAATTTGGGCTGGGATTAAACCTTGCATTTCGGCTTGCTTGGATGACTCTCGTTGGATCCCAGGGGCTAATTCGGAGGTATTATTTTGGATTGATAATTGGCTGGGTTACTCTATAGCAGACAGAATTGGAATCCCAGAGGACTATAGATACTTATTTCACCAAATAAGCATTTGATTATTTTTATGACGGGTCCTGGCACTTCACCTTCTCTTTTGTGGAAGCTTATTGGGATCTGGTCCGTGCTATTGTACGTGTCCCCATGGCTCCGGATTCAAGGGATACACGTGTTTGGCTGAAATCTGATGATGGTTTGGTTACCTCGAAGGCGGCTTATGATCATATCCGTCCCCACTATCCGGCAGTTAAGTGGGGGTCTTGGATTTGGTCGCAACATATCCCAGAACGACGATCGGTGGTGGCATGGTCGGCTATCCACAATCGACTGGCTGTCTTGGATTTGCTATGGGCTAGGGGCAATTTTATGGGGCCCTCGGTTTGCATGCTCTGTCGCGAATTTGCGGAATCAGTTGATCATTTATTTGTCTCTTATATTTTTGCAGGAGCTCTCTGGCAATGGATCTTCGATTCTTTCCACGTTCATCCTTTTGAGGCCCATAGCTTTAATGAATTTCTGGGGCGTTTAATGAACTTTCATTTTAGTGAATAGGTTACTTTCCTCTGGCGTGTGGCTATTATCTCCTAAATATGGATTATCTGCCATATCCGAAATGAGCTGGTATTTCATAACAAAATCTGGACGGTGGAGGCGGCCACAATCCATCTTCGGGAACTCATTGTAGAATCATCATCATTGGATCGGGGTTGTATGCACAACGATCAACAAGACCTTCTCATCTTGCATAGCCTGCGAGTCCTTGGACGGGCTAGACAAGCAACGAAGATCATGGAGGTTAACTGGCAAAAACCCCTCCCGGGTTGGACCAAGGTAAATACTGATGGCAGTTCATTAGGGGCGCCGGGAAACCTCACTGCTTCCGGGGTTTTCCAGAATTGTAGAGGTTTTTTTCGAGGTTGTTTTGTTTATCATTGGGGTTTTCTAGAGTCGGATTCCATGTATGTAGTGAGTTTGCGAGAGAAGAGATCGGTGGAAGTCCCGTGGCGACACCTTAGTCATTGGCGCTACACTTTATATCTCCTCACGAAGATGGATTTTGTAGTCTTACATATATTTCGGGAAGGCAATCGGGTAGCTGACAGGTTGAGCAAGAAGACGGAGTATGGCACATGGTGGGGCGTCCCACCCAAAAGCTCGCTCAATATCTCAATGAGGACTATGTTGGCCAATCCAACTATAGGTTTGTTACTTAGGGTGTCCACTGCTTCAGGTTTCTTTTTCCCATTTTTGGACGCCTATTTTTCCTTGGGGGGGTACTCTTTTTCCTTCCAAGGGTTTTTCCCACAAGGGTGGGTTTTATCTTGGGAGATTTTAACGAGGCCCCAACCATTCAGCCATTCGGTCGGCTTGTGACCTTTTTGTTTTACTTTATAACATTGTTTCCAGGCTTACATTTGGTTAGCTGATCAGCCTGTGATCAGGACAACTCTCTATTTTCATTTTTATATATTACTCGAATTTATTCAAAAAAAGGGTTGAGTTCCACGGTGGTTTTAACCAAATCTTCGTCCCCTCATTTGATCGCGGAATTTCATCCTTCAACATCGCACGTTTCAAACCACATGGATGCACGAGTTCATCACCATCCCTTATGATCTGCGTCACAAACATATAACAGTAGTAGATTTATTACGGAAACTAGGGTTCATGATAGGGTTTTCTAAAACCCCTACATAAACCCTAATTCAAACACTTATGCTCCCAAAGTCCAACAACAAGTTTCTCCGTCAAACCCTAATATCATAGGTTCGAAAATAAGTGAGGATATTGACGATCTGAATCCCTACATGCACGATGTAGCATATCCAATCCAAGCTCCCTGCAACAACGATGGACACAAATCTGTGCAAGGTAGAAAACCTCTGAATATCGCCCAAGCTTTCATGCCGGAGGAGTCACGATCGGTGAAAAAAGGTGATTATTTCTCGGTAACTATGGATGAGCACATCTATCAACAGTGTACGGAACTACGCAATACTTTGATTGGTAGGCTTCTGTTTCCGAAAGGGGTTAAACCATTATCTTTGGTAGATTTAAAATTGAAACTGACGAATTTCTGGAAGATCACTCATGAATGGAGGCTGGTTCCATTGGGAAAGGGATATTACAATTTAAAATTCACAAACATGGAGGATCAAAATCAGATTTTTTCTAAAACTTCTTGGAATCTTCAGCCGACACAATAAGGTTAATGAATTTGATCCCAGATTTCAACCCTTACAATGTTAACACATCAATTGCCCAAGTTTGGATCCGAATTTATGAATTAAGCTTCGAATATTGGCACTCTTCACTGATTAATAAAATAGCTAGTGCGAGTGGGAACTCCGATCCAAATAGATGGACAGTCCATGAAGGGAGAAGTGGGTCAGTTCATTCGCGTTCTCGTTGAAATAGACTTAAATAAACCCTTGCAAGAATTTGTTATGATAGAAAGAGTGGGTCAGTGCTCTTTCGTATCGCTTAGTTACAAAAATCTCCCAAAATTTTGCGTGCAGTCGTATTATGGAAAACAATGTAAATCGATGCCGGCATACTAAGACCAAAGAAGTTCATCCTCGGAATGATCACATGAACAAGACGGATAGTCCGTTGAGAGGAAGATTTGTGGTTAGAGAACAAACCGTCAATAATAAAGGCAAAGGGGTGGAAACGGAAACATGGGTTCAAGTGAAAAAAATGGGGAGCTCGACCGTCATCGGAGGTCACTTCGTCGCCGAACATTAACGTGCACAACTCCTTTGATATGTTACAGGAAGACGACGTTGATGCACAAAATGAGTCGGTCTTGATTTTAGAAAAATCGAATGAGATAGAAAACAATAAACAAATGGGCATTGGTGTGAATAAGGTTCAGTCGGACACGTTGATTATTTCTCATGCAGAGAATCAGGATCGAAGGATGGTAGTGGTTGGCCAAAATCAGTCGGCCACGCTTAATGACACTGGGGTTCTTAATCAGCATTTAAATGACAAGGGGAAGGCTCAAGTGCACAAAGCAATTGATGAGGTCTCGCATAGCAAACCTATCAGCCATTATGAGATTACTACCACAAATCCTACGAAGAGCTTTCAAGCGATGGCTACTGCTTTGCTAGAAAGTGATGGTCTGACATGGTGGAAGAAGAAGAACTAGGTAATGCTTTTCTTGAAAACATTGATGCTGATACGCACTTAGTGCGTCCCCCTCCCCCTATTTCTTCGTTAATTGTTTGTTTTGGAATGCTAGAGGACTTGGCAACGAGGCCTCTAGGTCCATGCTAAAGGATTTATATCGAATACATAAACCTGATATTGTTGCTATTGCGGAGCAAGAAGTTCAATATTCTACTATTAGTTCTTCGTATTGGAATGCTATTAATCTCACTTTGGTGGCAGAAAATTTCCGTGCAAATGGAATTCCAGATATTTGGGTATTTGTTCGTACTAATAATATGCAGGTGCAATCTCATTGGGTCACTGATCAGCTGGTGGTTTGCAAAGTGGGGCTTCAGAATTTGCAATTTTATATGATTTTTGTTCACACTCAGTGCTCGTATATTACTAGAAGGCAACTATGGTTGAATGTTCAGGCCTTAGGGGCAGAATGGTTATTATGGGAGATTTTAATGCCATCCTTGGAGCTCATGAATGGAAAGGTGGCACTCGGATCCACGTTACTTCGTGCAGAGAATTCAAAAGCTTTATTGGCGACAATAATTTCAATCAGGTCCCTATGGTTGGCAATGACTTCACTTGGGGAATTTTTCGTCCATCAGGGGGATTGATCTAGGCTAAGTTGGATCGGATTTTGCTACCACTCGGTTTATGGATAAGTGGCATACTATTGGAGGATTTGTAGGCCTTTAACATTGCTCGGATCATAACCCTATTGTTTTACGATGAAATTTTTCAACGCCACCCAGGGCTGCCCCATTTCGATTTCATTCGATGTGGCTCCAACATGAGGGATTAAAGGCGGTGGTGGCTAACTTCTGGGCAATGAAATGCACAGTTAGCGATCCAATGGCTGGGGTGATGCAGAAATTAAAAAGGCTACGTCCTATTCTTCGTCATTGGAATCACTCGGTCTTTGGGGACATTCATCGTCAGGTTGATTCAGTACAAGACCGAATCCAAGCTCTCCAATCTGACATCTCCACAAATAGGTATTCTGACAACATTATTCAGTAGGAATTACAGTTACATACGGATTTAAGCAAGTTGTTAAACAAACAATATGGTTTTTTGAGACAAAAATTCACACAAAATGGCTTCAAGATGGGGATCGCAACATGGTATTCTTCCATCGAAAACTCCGGGTCTTTGTCTCTGTTCCTTTGGTAGTTTATACCAATCAGGATATCCAATGAGTTTGAAACACTCAGCCTTCTCATGACCAGTTATATGGCAATGTTCAAGTGATTTTAGCTCGCTCTTCCTTACTTCTCCAGAAATTGCCTCTTCCTCGACCTCCTATCCAACCATTTCCACCAGTAGTACCACGAAACAGCACACCTCCGCAGATCCACCACTAGATCCACCATTAGCCCTACCATACATAGCCATATTATCCTATGCATCTGGAAATATGGATTGCACTTGTCTCTATTTCACAACACTTAAGATCATGGAATACGCCTTATTCACAACAGGTAATGGCTCAATCAGTAATATTTGACTGTGCACATGCTCATAACTATCATTCAATCCCACCAAAAATTGCATGAGTTTCGTATTTAGATCTAAGCTCATAGATGCCTTATTTGCACTGCAAGTATATTCAGGAGCCATGATTATGCTAGCATATTCATCCCACAGTCGTTTAAGCTTAGTAAAATATGCAGCTATTGAAATAGTACCTTGCCTGCAAGTGGTAATTTCTTTCTGCAACTGAAAAAGTAGTGGACCATTGAATCTCTTTGGAAATTGAGTTTAGAATCCAGCTCGTCACCATCCAATCCACCTTCTTCCACTTCACATATTGATCGGAATCTTTATCAGGATGTTTGACCGCATTGCTGATGAAACCAAATTTTGTTTTAGCTCCTAGAGCTATTAACATAGATCTTCTCCATGAATGATAATTGTTTCCAGTGAGGACCTTCGATACAAGTGACATGCCAGGATGATCGAATCCTTGCAGCTGCAGCGAACGATCTTCAATAGCAACTGTTTGATTCGCAAACAAATATTGCATATTGTCTCCAGTAAGGTATCGCTCCATCTCAGAGAAGCATCCATGGTGGTTGAAAGAGAAAAAAAACTTGCTTAGAACCAAAGCACTGGATACCATGAAGAAAGCATGAAACGAGAGAATAAATGCTGAAGGCGGGAATTTCATATTATTGAATATAAAAGCATAGTTACAACTGAGGTGTACAGTAGCTATTTATAGAAGAAAAATAGAACAAATGTGCAGCTGTGTAAATGTGTTTGTAACCACTAACAACTTTGATATAACTCCTAACAATATTCATAACAACAATATAATAATTTTGTGACATGAAGAGGAAGACTTTTTTGGGGATGAAAAACAAAACAAAATACTAATACTAATAGTAATAATAATAATAATAATAATAATAATAATAATAATAATAATAATAATAATAATAATAATAATAATAATATATAGTACATATGATCATAGGGCTTGGTTGACTCTTTGAAAACAATACCGGAACTTACTTCACTTGGGTATATATCTTTTCACATAATATATTTTTTACATAGTATTTGTAATCTGCTGGTCATTTTGTACATAGTAATTGGAATTTACCAAATAGAGATTTGGATTTGGTGATGGTAGCTGATTATATTTGGGGTTTGGTTGGTTTAGTTGCATAGATAGAAGAGTAAAAGGTCATGGCCAGTTGGTTGGTGAGTTGTGGTCATAAATATTAGTGTCCTTTGTTTCTGAATTGCTGGTTGTTGCAGAGTAGAATTAGGAGTGATGACACCCGAGCCGAGCTGGCAGCACATTAATCCACGTGGCCATTCAGCACATGGAGGTACGGACCCACAAGCCAAAGACGGACGGCGATGGCGTGACGCAAACCGACCCGGCGTCGCCATGAATTGGGCTCGGTTGCCTCAGCCCAATCTTGGCGGGAAATTTAAAGGCTAACCATCCAGTTAAGAAAGGCTAAGTACATCATTAACATGAGTAAGCTGACACTTGTCAACACGTCAACCAGATGAGTCGACAAGTGGCGAACACTTGGCCTGCATGCGTGCTCAGCGAAGGACAAGTGACTCTTTTTAATTATTTAAGTGCTAAGTGTAATAGTGTATATTAAAAAAGCCCACTAATGAGATGGGTATAAATAGGGCCTCATTTATGAGGAAAATGACAAGAGAGAAAACACTGGTAAACACAACGCTGTAAGAAAAACCGACCAGAACTTTCGGCTCGAAATTATATATTAAAAGGTAGAATTAGCCCTGAACTAAGATTCATTTCTATTTCCACGTAGCACATCTTTATATATATTTGCTTGTTGACCGAAACGCACATCACCAAATTGTATCTTGCGGTCTCCGAGTATGCTGTCAGCTCGGTACTGATCAGATTGGATAACTCTATCCAACATCCTATTTATTGTACAAGTCAAGCATTGCACGATGCCAAGCTCCGATACCCACCTATGGAGAAGTTGGCCTACTCGCTGATCATTTCAGCTCGGAAACTTCGTCCGTACTTCCTGGATCACAAGATCGTGGTTCTGACCAACTACCCATTGAAGCAAGTGTTGCACCGATCAGACACTTTAGGTCGGATGATCAAGTGGGCTGTCGAGCTCAGCCAATATTACATTCTCGTCACGAGCCCACGTCATTTACAATTAAAGGACAAGCGTTGGTGACTTAGAGCGGAGTTCACACCTTCCATTTAGTTAGAAGTGGTTGAAGATCAGGAATGGAAGTTGTTCGTCGATGGTTCCTCCACCGCAGGCCGAGCAGGGGACGGGATCGTGATAATCGATCCAAAGCACAAGTGCTCTTTGCTCGCCGCCGCGTTCCCAGCTTCCCAAACACCAACAACGGGGAGCACGGGGCGCTCCCGGCGGGCTAGAAATGGCAGCGTCGATGGGACTAAAACGACTATTGATACACAGTGATTCACAGTTAGTTGTCCATCAAATCAATGGAGAGTACGAGGCGAAAGAACAGAAAATTGCTCGATATCTGGACTTGGTCAACAAAAAATTATCGCATTTTAAAGCAGAAATCCTACATATTCCCCGAACTGAGAACATGCAAGCAGACGCCTTAGCTCGGTTGGCCTCCAGTCCGGGGACCGAGGTGATTGCAGATGTCACCATCACCCAACTGACTGCCCCATCACTTAATACGCAGAAGATACATGCTAATGAAGCAACCGAGCTGACCTGGATGACTCCTATCATCCAGCATTTGGAAAATGGAGTTCAGCCAGAAGACAAGACCGAAGCTAGAACCTTGCGGACTCAAGCTGGTCGGTTTACACTGATTGATGGCGTCTTGTACAAACGTGGGTACTCTGTCCCACTCCTTCGGTGCTTGTCGGAGACCGATGCAGATTACGCACTCCGGGAGGTAGACGAAGGTATATGCGAAAATCACGTCGGGGGCCAAACATTAGCTTACAAATTGATACGGCAAGGATACTACTGGCCGTCCCTGATAAAGGATGCAACCGACCTTGTCAAAAAATATGAACGGTGTCAAAGATTTGCGCCACATGTCAGGTATGACCCTGAGCAACTTACCTCCGTATTTAGTCCGTGGCCGTTTGCCAAATAGGGAATGGACCTCATTGGGCCACTCCCGTTGGAAATAGGGCGTGAAGTATGCCATCGTGGCAGTAGATTACTTTACAAAATGGGTCGAGGCGAAACCTCTGGCGAAGATAGACGAGGAAAAAATTGTTAATTTTGTATGGAAGTCCATCATCTATAGGTTCGGGATACCATACTCGATCGTCATGGATAATGGGAAACAATTTGATAACCAGAGGTTTCGAAATTTTTGCGAAGGATTTCATATAAAAAATCACTTTTCGACCCCGTACCACCCGCAGTCTAGTGGGCAGGTCGAAGCGGTGAACAAGGTACTGAAATATACTTTGAAAGCAAGGTTGGAGGAATCTAAAGGCAATTGGCCCGAGGAGCTGCCCGGCGTGCTATGTGGTCGTATAGAACAACACACCGAGCGGCCACGGGGGAGACACCTTTCTCTTTGGCTTATGGGGACCGAGGCTATCATTCCTGTTGAAATCGGAGCCCCTACCTTTAGAGTGGCAAATTTTTCTGAGGAAAATAATGATGCCGCGCTCCGAGCTGAGCTGGACCTATTGGAGGAGAAGAGATGAAGTGCCGAGATGAGAAACGCTGTATATAAGCAAAGGAGTGAGAGGTACTACAACTCAAAAGTGAAGGAAAGGAAGTTTCAGATCGGCGACCTCGTCCTAAAAAGAATAACGGGGATCGAGCCCAGCCCGCTAAAGCTGACCTGGGAAGGTCCGTTTTGGGTCAGTAAGGTCTTGTCAAATGGGGCGTATGAGCTGGAATACTTGAGTGGGAAAATGTTCGAACACCCATGGAATGTAATATACCTTAAGAGGTACAATCAATAAAAAATTCAGTTTATGATTCAGATACGACTCTGGGGATTTATCCTTTCATCTGATATTCCGTGAGCTCTCTCAAAGGGGGAACAATTTTTATTCACCTTGGCTAAGATTCGAGCGTCGTTTTAATCGCCTCGGCCAAAAGCCAAGCGCCGACTGCTCGTCTCGGGTATGTCCCTTGCACGTCAATAAAGGGAGGCTCGCCCAAAAGGCGGACTCATCCTAAAAACTAAGACTCGGCTTAAGCTCCGAGCATAAAAATTAGTAAATAACCATAGGCAGTTGAAGCCCATTACTTGTGTCACTTGAGCACTAAAAGCCGAGCCCTATACTTGAAAAAACAAAGGAAGGCTGACGGAACAAAAGTCATACAACAAAAAGGAAAAACGAGCACAATACTTAGCAGGAATTCAAATGAATACACAAGTGACTGAAAGAGTAGTTTCATTCCAACATCCAAAAATATTTACATTGGGGGGACTGGAGCCCATTACATTCAGAGGCCCGAGTCCAACTAACCTATCTAGAAAGCAAAGACAAAAAAAAAAAAAAAGGAAAAAAGCATCAAACCCCGGCGAGAGGAGGAATCTCGACAGGCCCACTAGAAGCCACTTCTTCCTCAGGAGGAGGTGGATCTTGATCACCGGTAGCCTCAGCAAAATGGGACGAAGGGCCTCGATGTCGGCATCTAATTGGGCAAGGTCTTCTTCAAGCTGTACCACGGTCATGCCGGCTTTGAGCTCCTGGAGAATTTCCCCGATGCTGGTTGCGTGCCCGCAAGTCAGCATAAAGGCATATTCCTCTGAGTTCTTGTAAGCCCGGACGGCCTCCACCCGAGCTTCCTCAACCTGCTTACAGGAAGCCTCCTCTGCCTCCCTGTGCGCCTCGGCTACGCGCCTTTCCATTTCTTCAACATGAGCAGCAGCAGACACTCCAACTCTACGACCCTGGCACGAAGCTCATCCTCAGGTTTACGGGCCTGATCCCGCTCAGCTTCGGCCTTCACAGCAGCCTCCCTCTCAGTATTAGCCCTGGCCGCGGCCTCCTCTGTCTGGGTCTTCATAGACTCCTGTACCCCTTGGCAAAGGGCATGAGCCTCTTGCAGATCTTGGTGGCACCTTTCCAGGTCTTCCATCCCCCCGATCATGTGCCAGAGGATCCCAGTGATACGACCGGATAGCCCCATGACGTACTGGGCCTTTTCTTTCCACCAGGTCTCTGAGCAGAATTGCTCGATCCCCGTGGTCCATGCTCGAGCCGCCACATCCCTGGCAGCACGCCAAGCAGTCGGCAAGTCTCTCACCTATTCGTCAGTGGGCGTGAAACACCTCACGAACTCCACGAACCACTGGGGGCACGACCCAACCATCCCGTCGCATGCCTCATTCCTTACTTGACTTGGCGGGATGAAGTGGCCCTCTCAACCGAAGTCGTCCGAGAAAGTCCTTGGAACTCTGCCCGTTGGGATCTGCACGGTAGGCCCCGATGTAGTTGGCCTGGTTCTCTCCGTCTGCCCGGGCTCCTCAATTACAATTCCCCCCTCCTCATTCGGAGTGGGGCCCCCTCTGCCTCTGGAACCCCATCAGCAGGGCATTTTCCGGCCCGGATGTCCTCTCTCCGGGCCGCCTCTACATCAACAGGCTCTCCCACGGCCGCCCTAGTTCGGCGAGCAGCTGTATTCCTCACACGGTTAAGACGTGCGAAGAGATCCACGTCACGCCCTGCAAAAAGCACTAATTGAGTAAGAGACCAAAAAAGGAAAATTGAAGAAAAAATGAGTGCCAAAAATAGAAAATTCTTACCTTGGGCCCCGGTTGGTCTACGCGGCTCAGGAGTCCGCACCTGCCCGGTCGGTACGGACGCTAGCCCTGGAGGACTAGCCGCTATTGGAGACGGCCTCGCCTGCTCCATCTGTACAGGTTGTTCCCCCCGCTCTGGGGTATGTCCCCTTTTAGCCCTTGGAGGGCTCCTCTCGGCCACCTCCCGCATCCTCTTCCACCACCACTGTTTCTCCCCCGGTCGCCTCTCCAGCCTCGGGATCGGCAGGAAAAGTGGCCCGCAAGCCAGCCGCGGCCAGACGAGCCTCGGTAGCCAACCTCTCAATCCGCCTATCTCTCTGACCCAATGCCTGGATGTTGTCCAGACGGCGGACAAAGGCGGCTGATAGGGGGCCGGCAGAGGGTCGGTTCTCTGTACAAAACAAGGGATAAAGGTCAAATGAGCCCTGAAAAAAAAACAGAGGAGAAAGGAAGTGCACTTATTGAAATTAAAAGTAAAGTCTGAAGGAGGATGCAGGACCGTCTCTTCCGCTCCGGTCCCGATGCGAGTTTGCCACTCGCCACTTACCCAAAGCCATTTATCCTTCCACTCCTTTAAGGATTGTGGAAGGCCTTCAACCAGCCCGTCTGGGTACCCAGGTCTGGTGTGCACATAGTACCACCCGGATGGTTGCCCCCGACCCGGCGTCGTAGGGGTCGCCTTCCAGACGAACAATTCATTTATCTCCGCGAATTTTGGGCGCGGATACCCTTCTAGATGAAACAGCACCAACAGCCCAATGGTCCGACCCCAAGATAGGGGGTGCACCTGAGTCAGAGGAAGGCCCCACTTGCGAAACCACCGCGTAAGCACTAGCGGCAGTGGGAAACACAACCCGTACAGGAGGCTGGGAGTGTATATAGCCACGCACCCCTCCGGTGGATGCTGGGGACACTCCACACCGTCCTGGTACCCAGAAATGTACGCCGGCTGAAATTCTATACTTCTGACGAAGGGCCCCCATCTCTAGGACCATCAGCATACTGGGATAATTGTTCAGGTCACAGGGCCTCCACCCAGCTTCTACACGTAGCCCGGGTCCTCCTCCCCGCCTGCCATCTCCATGGCGATGACCCACAGGCCCCGCGGCCTCACGACTCTCGAACCCTCGGAGGGCTCATCTACTCGCTCCTCATGCTCGCGTTCAGGCTCCTGAGGATTCATCTCTTCTTCTCCTTGTTGATTGTGTAGGGGACTGGAGTTTAAAGCTTCTTCACTAGACTCTTCTTGTACCAGCCCAGGTCTATAAACAACGCCCTCTCGATAGATGGTGAAGGGCACGGGATCAAAAATATTATATGTCTGCTCCAATGGAGTCTCAGCAGGAGATGTGTGACTAGAGCTTGAAATATGAACAATACTTGGACTAGGAGATGCAGTTCTTTGAACTGGAGAAAAAGAAACAGAAGGTTCAGAAGCGGGGTCTTCAATTTCTACCTCCACACTATAACTACGACTCCGGCTATGTTCAAAGGAAGACATCTATTTGAAATAAAAAGAAAGAAGGTTTTTCAGAAAAATACCTAACCCTGGAGACTCTGAACTCTAAAGACCGACCCAAAATTTTTGCTCGCTCTCAAGAGATTTTGCTCGGATGATAAAGGATGCAAAAGTATAGAATGAAGGATGAAAGGGGTATTTATAGGTTCAGTTCTCTCGAAAACTGAGACACCAACTCAAAAAAACGTGTCTTTTCAGTCTCAAAAGCCATCAGAAATATCAGAAACGTCACGTCCCCACGTTCCGCTGACACCATTGTCCCACTTTTTCGATTCCCACGCGAAGTTGGTCCAACCAAGAGATGCCACGTGTCTGTCATCATGATGCCACAACTAATGCGCCGTTTCAGCCATTAACTGCTACACGACAGATGTCAGGGAAGGATGACTTTTGAGGTTTCCTCTACCCCATTAAAAGCTCATGATTAGCATTAAAGTTTAAATCCGACTTCAGAAATTCTTCTCTCGGAATTAAACTTGGGGGCCATTGATGACACCTGAGCCGAGCTGGCAGCACATTAATCCACGTGGCCTTTCAGCACATGGAGGTATGGGACCCACAGGCCAGCGCGGACCGAGATGATGACGTCGGCAACTGACCCGATGACGTCATGAATTGGGCTCGGTTGCCTGAGCCCAATCTTGGCGGGACATTTAAAGGATAACCATACAGTTAAGAAAGGATAAGTACATCATTAACATGAGTAAGCTGACACTTGTTAACACGTCAACCAGATGAGTCGACAAGTGACAAACACTTGGTCTGCATGCGTGCTCAGCCAAGGACAAGTGTCCCTTTTTAATTATTTAAGTGGTAAGTGTAATAGTGGATATTCAAAAAGCCCACTAATGAGATGGGTATAAATAGGGCCTAATTTATGAGGAAAAGGACAAGAGAGAAAACACTGGTAAACACTGATGGCTCAAAAGCTACCTTTAAAACCGTAGGCAAGTGCACCTATCGTTTTATAGTATAGATTATTGAGTACCGAGTGTCATTCCCACGAGGATTGTAAGTACTAATAATTACCGTCTTTTTGTTATTTAATCTAACAATTTTCAGAGTTTTTGTTTGATGAAAAAGGAAAACAAATTATAAATTGTAAAAATGAAGGAAGATTTGTAAAATAAGAAATAAAGAGATATAAATGTGTTTGAATGTAAATCCCTCTAGAATGTTTTTGTGATTTGACAAGTTAAAAATACAACCGTAAGCCCTTAAGCAAAAACCAACCTCTTTTAATAAAATCTCATGTCTTGTGGACCGTAGAAATTCCCAATTTAAGTTAAACCCTTTCTCAAGGTGAAAAACTTCTAATCTCAAGTTGATTAACTGAAATCTCTTTCTAGTTAAAACCCCCAAGACAACATTATAACGATTTGTGAATTCCCATATTAGGTTTGACCCTAATCCAGAAGATTTATGTCGTCCTATATCTAGGATTGCATGCAACTCTTTTCACTTATATAGGTTCTATTTCACCATGAATCTCTCAATTTCCCGGATGAAAAATAAACTTCAAATCAATATTGCGCATATATCAATTCGAATGAACGAAGCATAATATAGGTGAATCACACAAAATATGAAGATTTTATTAAAAACATACACACCTTAATCACAAATCCATTCTAGAGTTCATTACATTCAAACACTAGGAGTTTAGCTACACATGATTTTGACCAAAGAATAAATTACACAAGAAGATTTAAGTATTGTAGACATGGTGTACTTATCTTTCTCAAAATCTCAATTGACTTCGTTCTTGATTGATGATGTTGCTCCAAGCCTTCTTCTCCAATATTGCCCCAAGCTTTCTCCTCCAAGACTCCTTGATCCCAATTCTACTTAATGAAATGAATACAATGAATATTTCCTGAGTATCTAATGAATGAACCTCCCAATTTCAACCCTTGGCTTTTATAGGCAACCAATACATTGATAGTACTCTCTTTTATTAAACAATCACCCCCATTTTCCTTGTTGGTTGGTGAATTCTTGTATTCAAGTGATGAGGAAGGGGACATGGATACATGTTTCAGCAAAATAGGGTGTTAAAAGTGTACAAAAGTGGCCAAAATGGGTTGGTTTGTGAGTTTTCCCCAAATTCCGCAAAGAAAAGTTGCAAAAAGAGGTCCCGGACACGGCCATGTCGCCCGACACGGCCAGGCCGTGCTGTTTAATTGTGCAGGAACTCAGCCTGACATGGCCGTGCTTCCCAACACGGCCAGGCCGTGTTGGAGGCTGTTTTGTGCAAAAATTTCGAGTTTTTGGCTCCCGGCGGAACACGGCCGTGTTGCCCGACACCCCCTGCCCGTGTTGGACCAAAAAGGCCCCGAAATGACGCGTTTGGCTTGGAATTTCGAGCGTTTTTGCATCCTTAAACTCCCCGGTATGTTTTGACATGAATCCATGGTCCCAAATTCACCAAAATTAGCCCCGAATGGTCAATCTACATCAATAAAATCACCTCGGAGTAATATGAACTATGTACAATCAAAAATTTACAAAACTAACAATAAAATAACTCGAATTCTACTCAAATATACACATAAAACATGCATAAAAAGACCCTTATCAAACCACCTCCAACTTTGAACTTTGCTTGTCCTCAAGCAAAACATTATATCAAAAAGAGGGATTCAATAAATCACAACATACAAAGATGATTTTTTTCAACATATTGAACATAAGCGAGTCAAGTTCTTGGCCTTCTCAACCTGAATTAACCATTAAGTAAAAACATAGTTTTGTAAAGCGATCGATCAAAGAAAGATCGTAATATCGGGCAGTTTATTCGACTTGAAATCATCACTCTACAAATATCGATAGTTATGAACAACTTCAATTCAATAACGCCATGAAAATACAAGAATTCAATAGATCATAGTAGTTAGCTTACTAGTCATATAACCAAGCTTCTTGAACTTTATTGGAATGAGAAGTCAAGGAGTATTCATTCTCCTCTTTTTTTTTCGTTTTTTTTAGGACCTTTCGAAGCATGCTTCCACTAGGTTTAAATTTTGAATTTCTGTTCAAACCCTCCTAGGGTGGTTTCCCATACTCATATTTGTGTCGTCGTTTTACGTAAAAGACAAACATGGGGCTCATGAATGCTCCTAGTTACTAAGCAACAACAAATAGAGGAGTATAACCTCGATTGGTCTATTTTTTTTCTTTTTTTTTATTTTTCTCTTTCTCTTTTTTTTTTATTCGCAAGCTTGGTTTAACAACTAGTTAACCACTACTAAATCACGAGTTCTCATACGTCCATAGCGCTAGGTATCGTCGTATATGCATTAACACATCAAGTATTTATGGTGTTAGAAATCTCATCAAAATTTTGCCTGCATCCACGTCAATCTATCCTAGACAATCAATTGCTTCACCTTGAAAACACAAATTAACAAGTTAATGTAGGTATAATTGGGCCAAGTTATTGACTAGCAACATTCAATTTGTTAAAAATAAAAAATAAGAAACACATCTCTCACAAACAAGCATACAAGCATTCCGAAAATGTTATTGTACCCACCTCCAACTTTTAAAATTCACATTGTCCTCAATGTGAAACAAAGAAATGGACAAACACACACCAAACACTCAAAAATCAAAGAAATTAGAATGATATAAAAGAGGTGGAAAAAGAAAAATACGACCTTACTACAATAGTGGAATCGGTGTTGGGCGATCATTGGGTTGTTTTGGTACGGGACCTTCAACTGCATCTTCATACCTAATCAAAGTTAAGCAACACACAACTCGAATACCGTGAAATCTCAAATATTCCCAATTAGGACAACCAAGAAAATGTTCAAGAGTTTTTTTTTTTTTTGAAAATGACTCTGAGGACTTGTGATTATTTTGAAAGAAAAGTAAATAAAAAAAATAAAAAAAATGAAAATAATTGCACACAAACATCGGGTTGCCTCCCGGGTAGCGCTTCTTTAAAGTCGTATAGCTGGACTAACTCACCTAAATGTGAAGATTAGTCGGGTGGAGCTTCAAACTTATGAAAATCCCTTTGGTGTTTAGGAGAACTACCCCCAACCTCAAGCTTCAAAATGTGCATTTCGACCTTTTCGGTCCCCTTTTTGGGCATAAGCTTCCAACATGGACTTTGAACAACACTTTTCTCCAAGAGTTTCTCATCATGCAAAGGAATTGAATCGACAAAAGAACAAGTAGTATCCTTTTCAATATCAACATGAATTTTAAAAATTACTTGTTCATCCCCTACTCTCAAAGTTAATTTTCCCTCATGCACATCAATGATAGATTTCGCCGTAGCCAAGAAAGGACGCCCAAGAATTCGAGGAACATCAATATCATCATGCATGTCAAGAATAACAAAATCAACTGGGAACATGAATTTATCAATCTTGACTAACACATCATTAATAATACCTCTAGGATGTTTAATCGATTTATCGGCTAATTGAATGTCCATCCTAATAGGTTTAGGTTCACCTAATCCCGCATGCTTGAATGTTTCATAAGACATCACGTTGATACTAGCTCCCAAGTCGGCTAGTGCCCTATCAACAGGTAAACCATCAATTGTGCAAGGGATATTAAAACTTCCTGGATCATAAAATTTTTGTGGTAGTTCATTGGAAGGACATTTATCATTCAATTGCACATTTGATAATTTGTTGAGCTTATTTTCACTAGGAATGATGTCATTAAGATCCCTAACATGCTTTGAAGGAGGGTCAACAAATGGAATATTGGCATGTAATTGTTTGAAAGAATCAAGGTACTTACCAAATTTGTCCTCCCTTCTATCTTCTTCGGTTAGACTCCGGTAAGGGATCTTGGGCTTGTATTCTGCAACCTCATTTTTCATGAGATTTTCTTTGGGCATGTCATCCTCCACGTATTTCTGCATGGCGGCATTGGCATAATCATGCTCATGTGGAAAAATGATGGTGATTGCCTTTACGTGCTCCCTTGGGTTTGGCTCGATACCCGGCAAACTACCTTGTGGCCTTTCGGAAATCATCTTCGCAATCTGGCCTATTTGGTTTTCCAGATTATGGATAGATGCCTCTTGATTTCTCAAGGATGTTTCCACCGCCTGGAATCGGGTATCTGTTGATTGCACAAACTTTGTTATAAGATCTTCCAAGTTAGGCTTACCTTGATTTGGCTGAAATCCGGGAGACGTGTGTAGATCAGGATTGGGATTAGGTCGTACTTGGCCTTGGTTTCCCCAACCGAAATTAGGATGTTGTCGCCACCCAGGATTGTATGTGTTGCTGTAAGGATTACTTGGGTAATTTCTGCCTTGATTCCCAACGTAATTAGCCTGTTCAGCGTGAGGTATTGTGTGTGGGCAATCCTGATGATTATGCAATCCCCCGCAAGTTTCACAAGATAAAACGTGCGGTGGTGGTTTAGGAATCGCCAAATCATCGATCTTTTGGGTTAACGCTTCGACCTGTGCGGCGAGCGTAACTACCGTGATCCGCATTATACACACCAACCGACCTGTTAGTTTTACCTCGTATGGATTGCCATTGGTAGCCGTTCATGGCCATTCCTCGATCAAATCCTGCGGCTTCCGGCGTTTTGTTATTAAGAGTTCCCCGGCCGCTTGCATCGATCATTTGTCTTGTTGCAGAAAGTAGCCCATTATAAAATGTTTGGACTTGCATCCAAATAGGTAGGCCATGGTGTGGGCACTTTCGCAATAATTCCTTAAATCTCTCCCAAGTATCGTATAAAGTTTCATCGTCTGCTTGAGTGAATGAAGAGATTTCGTTCCTTAATCTTGCGGTCTTTGCCGGTGGGAAATACTTCAAAAGGAATTTTTCGCCATGATATTCCATGTTGTAATCGTTCCTTTTGGCAAAGTATTTAACCATCGCTTTTGCTCGTCCCCGAAGAGAGAATGGGAACAAGCGTGGCGGATGGCATCATCGAGACCCCGTTGATTTTGAAGGTGTCACAAATTTCAAGAAAACTCGCGATGTGATTATTGGGATCTTCGCCTGTAGACCGTCAAATTGGACAAGTTGTTGCACCATTTGAATAACGTTGGGTTTAATTTCAAAATTATTGGCGGCAAAAAAGAGGTCTCACAATGCTTGACGCGTCGTGCCATCCATGGATGGCTTGGCGTAATCATACATAGTTCTTTGTTGTTCATCCGCCATGATAGGATCCTTGCCTTCGTTAATATTCTCCTCGTAGTCATTAGTGCTTTCCTCCTCGTGTTGCTACCGGCGGTTTCGTGTTTCCAAATTCGGCGACGAGTAGGCATGCACTCATGGTAAATAAAGAGGATAAGTGTAATCCAAGACTTAGAAAGATAGATAAAAAGAAAGACAATGATGAAATAAAAAAATGATTAAATTAACAAAAATAAGGTGTTCTTAATATTACAATCCCCGGCAACGGCGCCAAAAACTTGATGGCTCAAAAGCTACCTTTAAAACCGTAGGCAAGTGCACCTATCGTTTTGTAGTATAGATTATTGAGTACCGAGTGTCATTCCCACGAGGATTGTAAGTGCTAATAATTACCGTCTTTTTGTTATTTAATCTAACAATTTTCAGAGTTTTTGTTTGATGAAAAAGGAAAACAAATTATAAATTGTAAAAATGAAGGAAGATTTGTAAAATAAGAAATCAAGAGATATAAATGTGTTTGAATGTAAATCCCCCTGTCCGTGTTGGACCAAAAAGGCCCCGAAATGACGCGTTTGGCTTGGCATTTCGAGCGTTTTTGCATCCTTAAACTCCCCGCTATGTTTTGACATGAATTCATGGTCCCAAATTCACCAAAATTAGCCCCGAATGGTCAATCTACATCAATAAAATCACCTCGGAGTAATATGAACTATGTACAATCAAAAATTTACAAAACTAACAATAAAATAACTCGAATTCTACTCAAATATACACATAAAACATGCATAAAAAGACCCTTATCAAACACAACGCTGTAAGAAAAACCGACCAAAACTTTCGGCTCGGAATTATATATTAAAAGGCAGAATTAGCCCTGAATTAAGACTCATTTCCATTTCCACGTAGCACATCTTTATATATATTTGCTTATTGACCGAAACACAAATCAACAAGGAGCAGAGGATTTCAGTTTCACAGAGGACATAACTTAATTACTAGTTTTGATTAATGATGAAGAATATATGCAGCCAAATAACTCGAATTCTACTCAAATATACACATAAAACATGCATAAAAAGACCCTTATCAAACACAACGCTGTAAGAAAAACCGACCAAAACTTTCGGCTCGGAATTATATATTAAAAGGCAGAATTAGCCCTGAATTAAGACTCATTTCCATTTCCACGTAGCACATCTTTATATATATTTGCTTATTGACCGAAACACAAATCAACAAGGAGCAGAGGATTTCAGTTTCACAGAGGACATAACTTAATTACTAGTTTTGATTAATGATGAAGAATATATGCAGCCAATTGACAAGCACCCTAAAAAACTGTCTGATCATATAGGAATTATCATTTCTGTAAACAATAATAAAGGAACAACTTAATCTATTGTGTTATTGTTCTAAAGTCATGTTCAACATTAATATACTTAACTAATATTATTGTTTGCTCAAACTATAGTTAAATTCTAACATGAAAGTTAATTCATCTGACAAACTCAGACACAAAAAACTTGATTATTTTGCTGAATTAATTTAACTATGGGAATTCCCCTTAAATCAGTTGAGAGATCCTTGACTTTCTTGAAATTGATATTGTAGGAATTTAAGTGTTATATTTGACACTTGGTTTGATGGCTACAACTGAAATTGACGGCTAGCATTTCCACTTTTCAAATTAATGAATGATGTGGGCTTAAAGTTAGCTCATCGGCTATCTATTTGTACCTAATTTAGTAATAATCCATATACTCCAGTAGCAGAACGTGTGAGTTAATTTAGGTAACACTAACGCTTAATGGTGATACCAGCATAAGATGTGCGAGTTACATACATGCAAGTTCTAAATCTATTTTTTCGCGATTCCACTATCTCAATACTTAATCAGGTCTGGTCTTCTAACCAAAGTATTGTTTTGCAAGTTCAATTTTGGTTCTTTGGCTTTTCATGTTGCTTTTGCTCATGGTTTGTGTGATTACATTGCACGAAGTGCGCTTTGGTTGAATTTGAGGAATTTGGGTCTTACTGATCTGTTGATTGTTGGGGATTTTAACGCGGTTTTGGGACATCATGAGCGCTCGCGCAATGATACTCTTTCCCAAGCCTCTTGTCAGGATTTCAGGGACTTCATGCAGGATGTTGGTTTGTTTGCATTGCCGACTACAGGGAATTCTTTTACTTGGTGCTCCCCCCGCAGGCCTCTATGTTTACTTCAGGCTAAGCTGGACCGAGCACTTGCCAGTTGCCAATTTTTCTCTTTTTGGCAAGCTGTCAAGGGCTTAGTTCTTCCACGTGTTGGATCCGATCACCACCCCATCTTGGTTTCTTGTTCTTCTTCACTTAACGGGGGGCCGGTTCCATTCTGTTTTCAGCGTATGTGGGTTCATCATCATTCATTCCGGGATTTGGTTACCACTTCTTGGGTTTCCCCATGCGACATGCCCAACCCCTTTGCGTGTCATGGGGAAGCTCAAACGGTTGCGACAGTTATCAAAGACCGGAATAGAGAAGTGTTTGGGGACGTTAATCGTAGGGTGGAATTCCAGATGGAGCAAGTTCGTCAGATTCAGGCAGACATTGAGACTTTGGGTTATTCCGCTGCTCTTCGGGATAAGGAGCTAGACGCCCAACTGAGGCTCTCTTAGATGCTGCAATTACAATCCGAATTCCTTAAGCAAAAGGCCCGGTATTTTTTCATCGACGTACCCAGATTCGTACGGGGCGCACGGGGATCCAGGGGCTTATGGTGGACGGCAGCTACACGAATGATACATCGGTCCTCGGGAATCATATTATTTCTTTCTATAAAGAGCTCTTTGCGGACACCGGGGATTCCGCTTCGGATTACTCTTTAATTGACCAGGTCATTTCGCCAAAGGTGGGGGCACAGGATAGTGCAAGCCTTATAGTCATTCCCTCGGATTTAGAGATTAGGGATGCGGTTTTTGATATGGATTCAGATAGTTCTCTGGGGCCGGACGGGTTCAATGGGATTTTCTATCGCCATTTCTGGGATGTTATCTCGGTGGAGGTGATTGATATTGTTCGATTTTTCTTCAGTAATTCGTCACTACCTCTGGGTTTGAATGCCAGCTTTATGGCCCTCATCCCAAAGACTAAGGATGCTAATGTCATTGAAAACTTTCGCCCTATTGTTATGAGCAATTTTTTGTTTAAAATCATCACGAAAATATTGGCTACATGTTTGGGCTTGTTTATTGCTGCCTACTTATCTCCGACGCAATTTGGGTTTATCCCAGGAAGGCAGATTCATGATTGTATCGCCATGGTCTCTAAAGGGTTCAACGTCTTGCAGGGCCGCACGGATTCGAATATGATCTTGAAAGTGGATATCCAAAAGGCGTTTGACACACTGAAGTGGGATTTCTTACTTCACGTCTTGCGCCGCTTTGGTTTCTCAGAGGTTTTTGTTTGTTGGGTTGATGTTGTTCTTCGGTCGTCCAGGATATCAGTGTTGTTAAATGGGACGCCGATAGGTTACTTTCCCTGTTTTCGAGGAGTCAGACAAGGGGATCCTTTATCCCCATTATTGTTTTGCATTGCGAAAGAAGTCCTGAGTCAGTTTATTGAAGTGGCGGTGGAACAGTCTTGCTTATCTCCGTTCACAGCGCCCAGGGGTATTACATTTCCACCATCCATCTTATACGCGGATGATATTGTTATTATGTGTGGGGCTTCTTCAACCAATGCCCGTGTTCTTCTTCAGATTCTCACTCTTTATGCAGATATCTCGGCTCAAGTGTTTAGTCCACAGAAATCTAAGGTTTACTTTGGTTCGAGGGTTTCTTCTTATGTCTGTCGGAGGGTGCAAAATATCATGGGGATACTTCCTGGGACGCTCCCCACAATATATCTGGGCATACCCATCTTCAAGGGTGCTCCTAAGGTTGCAGCCTTACAACCCGTCTTTGATAGGATTATCCTCAAATTTAGAAGATGGAAAGGTTCTTCTCTTTCGCTTGCCGGTAGAGTTTGTCTTGTCAATTCGGTGATTACTAGCTCTTTTGTGCACACCATGCGTAATTTCATCTGGACGGGGGATGTGAATACTAAGTTGGTGGTGGTTAATTGGAAGAAGTGTTGTACGCCCAGGAATGAAGGGGGCCTGGGCGTCCGCTCGATTGTGGTGGCTAGCACGGCTTTCTTGATGAAATTGGGTTGGAAGGTCCCGTACTCGGACTCGGTGGTGTTCAGAATTCTGAGGCGTTGTTACTTTTTAAGGGATGGGGCAATCCGGCAGTCCTTTCTTCCTTCTTCTATTTGGGCTGGTATTAAACCTAGCATTACGGCATGCTTAGAGGACTCTCGTTGGATCCCAGGAGCCAATTCCGAGGTATTATTTTGGATTGATAATTGGTTGGGCTATTCTATAGCAGACATAATTGGCATCCCAGAGGACTATAGATACTTATTTCATCAGCGCATTTCGGACTATTTTTATGACGGAACCTGGCACTTTACCTTCTCGTTTGTGGAGGCTTATCTGGATCTGGTCCGGTCTATAGTTCGCGTCCCTATAGCGCCGGATTCCAGAGATACACGCGTCAGGTCGAACTCTGAGGATGGATCGGTCACATCAAAGGCAGCATATAATCACATCCATCCCCATAATCCCACAGTCAAGTGGGGATCTTGGATTGGGTCGCAACACATCCCGGAACAGAGATCGGTGGTGGCGTGGCGCGCTATTCACAACCGGCTTGCTGTCATCGTGGATTTACTACGAGCTCGGGGAAGTTTCACTGGCCCTTTGGTTTGTGTTCTTTGTCGGGATTCAGCAGAATCGGTTGACCATTTATTTTTCTCTTGTGTCTTTGCAGGAGTTCTCTGGCGTTGGATCTTTGATTCATTCAAGCTTCAACCTTTTAAGGCTTATAGCTTCAATGAATTGCTGGTGCGGTTAATGACGTTCCATTTCAGCGATCAAGTTGCTTTCCTTTGGCGTGTAGCTATAATCTCTTGCATATGGCTCATATGGCATATCCGCAACGAACTGGTTTTTCAGAACAAAGTATGGACTTTGGATGCGGCTATTATTCGCCTTAGAGTACTCATTGTAGAATCATCATCATTGGATCGGGGATGCATGCACAACGAACAACAAGACCTGTTTATCCTGCGCAATCTGCGAGTTCCAGGAAGGGCTAGAAAGGCACCGAAGCTTGTGGAGGTTAACTGGCAAACACCACTCCCGGGTTGGATCAAGGTTAATACGGATGGAGGCGCATTAGGAGCGCCGGGCACTCTCACTGCTTCAGGAGTCTTCCGAAACTGTAGAGGTTTCTTTCGAGGGTGCTTTGTTCATCATTGTGGTTTGGGCTATGCATTTGAAGCTGAATTGATAGCAGCAATGCGGGCAATTCAGTATGCTTTTGCTAAGGGTTGGACAAAACTTTGGCTGGAGTTGGACTCGTCGTATGTGGTGAACTTGCTGGAGAAAAGGCCGACGGAAGTCCCTTGGCGTCATCTCAGCTATTGGCGCCACACACTTCACCTTCTCGCATCCATGGATCTCGTAGTCTCAAACATTTTTTGGGAAGGCAATTGGGTTGCAGACATGCTGAGCAAGAAGACGAAGGGAGGCACATTGTGGGCCGTCCCACCCGCAGAGCTTCTGCAATATCTCACTGATGACTATGTTGGTCAATCCAACTATAGGTTTGTTACTTAGTGCGCCACTGCTTCAGGTTTCTTTTCCCATTTTCTGGGGCGCCTGCTTCTTTCCTGGGGGTACTCTTTTTCCTTTCAAGGGTTTTTCCCACAACGGTGGGTTTTACCTTGGGAGGTTTTAACAAGGCCCCAACCATTCAGCCATATGGTCGGCTTGTGACCATTTTGATCTTGACAGTTTTTCTAGGAACCTTATCGTTTATGACATTATTTCCAGGCTTATATTTGGTTACCTGATCAGCCTATGATCAGGACAACTCTATTTTCATTTTTTATAATATTTCGCATTTATTCAAAAAAACTAGGGTGTATAGTCACGGACAAAAATGGATCGAAGTTGGAGGAATGCAAGTCACATAAGCGATGAGTATGAGAAAGAAGTTCAACAATTTTTGGAATTTGCTCAACAAAATCGAACGAAACCCGATGAAAAGTATTATTGTCCTTGTATTAATTATTTCAATGGGATACAACATGAAGTTGACAAGATAAGGGAACATATTTTTTGTGATGGAGTGAACAAGAACGGCAAAAAAAAATTTTTGGTCCTTTATCTAACACTACTTTGAGATTTCATCCTTTTTCTTTTCACTTTTGACAAATAGTCATTTTTCTCAACAAAACATTGAGATTTGGTCCTCTTACCTGCTATAGCAGGTTACTTTGACCTGTTGAGCTGATGTGGCATTTTTATTTTCAAAATTTTTAATTTTCATTTAGAAAACAATATTTAAATGTTACATGGCATCCTAAAAATTCGAAAAACCATTTTAAAATCTAAAAATTAAATTTCTAAAATTTGATAATTTATTTAAAAAAAACTAAAAATAGTAAAAACAATATCAAAATTATTTAAAAGTTACAAAAAAATAATACGAAATTTGATAAAAAAAAATATAAACTGTTTGAAAAAATCTGAAATTTATTTGGAATATGAAAAAAATATTTTAACTTTGAAATAGAAAAACTCAAAATTATTTTGAAAGAGTTGTTTTAAACTAAAAGATGTTTAAAAAAACTAAAAAAATTTGTTAAAAATCTAACAATTATTTGAAAAATTAAAATAAAAAATAAAAAAAGTTGAAAATTGTCTAAAAACAAGAAAATTAGTTTACAAATCTGAAAATGGATTAGAACTAAGACTTTTAAAATTTCTACAAAAAATATGAATTATTTTTAAAACAAATCGACAATTACTCCAACTATATAAAAATAATCTAATTTTTAAAAAAATTCCGATCTTTTTCCTTTGATTTTCAGATTTTTTTTTACATATTTGGCATAATATTTTAGATTTTTGAAAAATAATTTATAGTTTTTTAAAAACAATTCTAAGTTTTTACTCTATTTTTTATTTTATAAAAATCAGATATTTTTTTTTATAAAAATTTCAAAAAGTCTTTGTTTTTAATCCATTTTCAGTTTTTTCGACAAATTTTCGTTTTTTGAACAATTTTCGACGTTTTAAAATAGTTTATAATATTTCAAATAAATTTGATTTTTTTACAAAAGCTATCGACTTTATATATTTTATTTTTTAGATTTTAAAATATGTTTTTGAATTTTTAAGACTTTGTTACAAAAATTCAAATAATTTTAAATTTTAGTAAAACAATTTTCAGAATTTTTGGATAATATTTTTCAGATTTTTCAAAAATATTCTATTATTTAATTAATTTTTCCATCATTGAAGCCAACTAGGATGCCATGTAAGATTTAAATATTATTTCTAAATGAAAAATAAAAATTTTGAAAATAAAAATGCCAAATCAAATCAACAAAGTCAAAGTAACCTGCTATAGCAGGTAAGAGGACTAAATCTCAATTTTTTGTTAAGAAAAAGGACTATTTGTCAAAAGCGAAAAGAAAAAGGATGAAATCTCAAAGTGGTGTTAGATAAAGGACCAAAAAAAATTTTTTGCCGAACAAGAACTATAAACCATGGATATGACATGATGAAGTGGTTGACATTCCAACTGAGCAGAATGATGAAGATATGGGCGATCGGTTAGAGCATATGATTCATTATGTTGGACAAGAGTCTTTTTAGCAAGCACATGTGTATGATATTTTGAAAAGTCATTCGAAGACACCTTTGTATCCGGGGTGTAAAAATTTCACACGGTTGTCAACAGTGTTAAATTTGGTTAATTTGAAGGCAAGAAATGGGTGGAGCAATAAAAGCTTTACTGAATTGCTTGAGTTGTTGAAGGAGATGTTTCAAGAAGGTAACACATTGTTGAACTGAAACTATGAGGTGAATATGATATTGTGTCCGATGGGTACGGAGTACAAGAAAATACATGCGTACCCTAATGATTGCATGTTGTACAGAAAAGAGTATGAAACATTACGTAAGTGCCCCGGGTGTGGAGTATCACAGTATAAGGTCAAGTATGGGAATTATAGTACTAATGAGAGCACAAAATGAGGTTCCTCGACGAAGGTGTTTTCGTATCTTCTAATAATTCTGATGTTTAAGCGATTGTTCGCTAACGAAAATGATGCTATGAACCTTACATACCATGCGAATACTAGAAAATGTGATGGAAAACTTCGTAATTCGGCTGATTCTCCGTAGTAGAAGAAAATTGATAATTTGTTTCCATATTTCAAGAGTGAGGCAAGAAACCTTAGGCTTTGACTTACTAAGGATGGAATGAATCCATATGGTAACTTAAGTAGTAACCATAGTTCATGGCTTGTTCTGCTCGTAATTTATAACGTACCTCATTATTTGTGCATGAAGCCAAAATATATGATATTGTCTATAATGATTTCCGGCCCTAAACAACCAGGAAATGACATAGATATTTATTTAAGTCCTTTGAATGAAGACTTGAGAATGTTGTGGGAGGAAGGGATTGATGTGTTTGATGGGTACCTGTTCGCCAAAAATATTTTGGATCATACAACTGCAAGTGTACAGTGTAGTTTATAGGATAATGGCAAGTAAGGTCGTATTCCTCAGGGATTGATATGTGAAACACTTAGGCTACAATAACATCGCATTCCAATTTTACTGAAGCGACCGAATATGAGGTTTGTTTTATAAAAATCGAAAATAAAAGCAATAAAACAAATAAATTTGCGAACCTCACAAGTATTTTCAACAACTACGGGAGCAACCTTGGGCGCATAATCTCAACATGTTTCTTCAATATTAAATCCAACTAAAGTTTCAATAACCAATTCATGCGTTTCTATGGGTTCAATTCTTAAAATAGTTTATTCCCCCTCCCGGGTGGTGCATAAACAGTAGATTAATAATAATTAAGGTCTCCCGGTCCATCACAACTATTATTAACCCCCAAAAGATCTTTGAATTAAAATACTCCCCACAAACAGAAGTAGTCTCCCGATACATTACCCTGTTTATGTCTGAATTCGATTTTTGTCTCGTTAGAACTCACCTCCTGGATTCTGGACTAACAAGTATGACAAGCAAACTATTGATCAGATAATTGACAATTAAGAATAAGCACTCGAATTCATAAAATAAAATACATGAATCAATTATAAAAGCAATTAATCAATTTTAACATGAATCCACAGTTTTGATTATGCCCCTAAGATCCGAAAGATTACCCAAACATTGATAACAAATTCATAGACAAATTCGAAATCAACATTATGACATTGTTTAAGCACAGACAAGAGATCTAGACATAGAAAGAAAACCCTTCTTGTCATGATGGATTCCCCTCCTAAGCCTTTGAAGCTATTGTGCTCCTATAGATGCGAAAGGCCTTGTGGTGTTCTTTGCGACCTAGCCCTCCTCTCTCAGAAGACTTCGAATCTTGTGTTCATGCGTAATTTGATGTGTTTTATTCTGTATGAAGTGATGTATTTTCGTACAAGCGTTGGGTCTCTTTTATAGATGCATGGAGAGATCACTTGCAGAGTTGGAATGGAAAAAGAACTCCAAAAAAACGCGTATTGACAGAGTCCCACACAACCTGGCCGTTTGTCACCACACGGCTCTGTGGTTTGTTGCTCAGCCCTTTCTCACAGGGTTGTGTGAGTTCACACGGTCTGGCCGTGCAATGTGTTTCCCTTTCCCACACGGTTGTGTGGGCATACACAGTCCGACCGTGTGGTCCTGGTTTCGTCCCCTATTTTTTCCCACTTCACACGGTTGTGTGGTTTCACACCGGTATTTTCACACGGCTGTGTGATACCACACGGTCCGGCCGTGTGAAGTGGTTTTGTCCATTTTCTTCATCATTTTGATATTCTCTTTGCATTCATCAATCTTAGCCAGGCATTCCAACTGATATTTCTTCGTTTTAAGCTCCATTTCTTGTAAGAATTACAAGAATACGCAGTATCATGCCCTTTTAAGGAAATCAAGTAAAAACATACTAAATATGCGTGCAAATGCATCAAATATATATCATTTTAAGCCCCAAAATGCACATATATTTTACACACATCAAAATCTCCCAAACTTAAAGCATTGCTCGTCCTCGAGCAAACTTAAAAAAATATTATTAAGGGGTAAAAACGAACACCCAAGAACACTATGAACATTAAATTTCATTTGACTCCATACTCAAGGAAACCAAGTATTTCACTGTCAAGAAGTCATCATTCATAAACTCGACATAGTTAATACTATTTTTGGTACTTGACATCGCGACTCACAAGTAGATAGTGTATCACTCGACTCTCAAAAGTTTATGGATAGTGTTTACGCTCAAATTCAATTCAGCGAAAGTAGAACTACCATAGGCTTGCAAATCGTCTGACATCTCGTCCACTTTTGTGTGCACAACTTAAGAATCAAAAAGGACTTTTATTTTGGTTGTAATGTAGGCTCTTTGGTAAGGGTAGGGTAAATTCGGATTAAGTGACTTGAGTTGAGCAAATAGAATTTAAGCGCACAGACTTGCAATTCACCAACCCAATTTTATCTAAAAATCTATTATCAATATATTTTCGTTTTCAACTCGATTCCACCCTTATTTCTCCTTTTGCCTTTTTTTCTTTTTTTTTTTCTAGCTTTGCTCGATTTTTTCTCATTTATTTTTTCGAGCTTCATGTATTTTTCATTTACCAGACACTGTTCATCCCTCTTTCTTTTGCCAACTTCCTCTCTTTGTTTTTCATAAATTTTCACCACATCTCCTCCAAAATTATTCATTTTCTATAGACTCAAGAAATTTCAGGGATAAAATTATGTTTAAATTTTAAATATTAATGTGGCTCAGAATAAAAGTTTTGGCTCAAAATTGGGTAACTAGGGAATCATGAATTCTTAGGTCGGCTTTTAAGGCTAAGTAGGCTAAATAAAGCTGGCCTTAAATCATTTTCAAAAATTGCACACACGCATGGCTTTAATGAAGATACTAGAACAAGTTCTAGAGTTCTATCAATCATGAATGACACACTCAAGAAAAAATAAGTCTGCATAATATAAAGCAGTTATAGGCATAAAAGCTCACAGGCTTATTTTTCGCAACATGCTCAAATACCCAATTTTCTCAACTAATGCTAAGCAAATAAATGACATCTTTCCAACAATTCATCACATTATTCCCAGAAGTATGTTATCTCATTCTATAAGATGTTCATAGTAAAATCATACGGGAGCTGGGCATTTAAAAACCTAATTAAAATCACACACAAAAGCAATTAAACGTGCTAAAGCGATAAACGTGCTAAAAAATAAACATAATATTGAATTTTTTTTAATGCAAAGTGCTCTACATGCAATCCTAAATGTAATGCAAAATGCAGGAAAGTACTAAATTACGCATTCTTGACAACCCTCCCCAAACTTAAAACATGCTTTGTCCTGAATATATGAGGATGTTATAAAAATAAAAAGGAGGAATGCGTAATAAGTACTTACATGGATCACTGTGGTGGTGGAGGTGGAGGGTAGTGGCCTGTGAGATATGCCACTGGTCCATACGAGACATCATCTTGTACATATGTTGCTGCTGTTGGTTGATGGCAGCGAATTGATGTGAGTACTCCTGGTGGGACTCATTAGTCATAGCTATCAACTGATATGTGTCATCTATTAATCTACCCACGTCAGCTTCCACCCTTTCGAGCCTCTCACTCATAGTAAGTGACCGGATACCCCCATTGTCTAGAGGATTCCAACTCATCATGCCCTTCTTAAGCAGCAGCCCCCTGTTCCTCCCTAAGCAGCCAGTTACCCCTATTTCTAATGGATGTCGCTTCGGTGTTAGGAAGCCTAACTTTTGTTCTATCTGCTTGATTGAGCCAGTAATCACGCCCATCAAATTTTATCATTTTCATAGCAGTTAGAACATTCACATCAATCAGTTTAGGCCCCACGGCCTCCTCATATCCCTCCAAGTCAATATTGAAATAATCATCAATAGGGATAATCACCCCCCAATACAAATTCCACTCCTCTCAGATTTTCTTATCATATCAAATTGATGGGCTATCATAGCCCCGACGTTTGGCAGAATTTCAATCCCCGATGTTATACACCATAAGATGAATAATTCGTCTACCCTCAACGCCCCTCTACTCTCTTCCCTCGCAAAAATTGTTTCAGGTAAGACTCGCTGAACATATCGAAATACTGGGTTTCGAATACTAGACGCCTTTGAGGTACCTAGCGTGTAGATTCATTTCCCAGTTATCTTTCTCCAAAACCTATCCTTATTAAACTCCTAGTGCTCTTCCACCCCATAAGCAGGAGTTTGGTAAATTTCATTTAATTCATCAATACTTAGTTCCCTTGGCTCATTCCCCAGTCGAAACCTAATTCCCACCAAGTTTTTTTATCGAACCACCAATTCAAAGCTACTCAAAAATTTAAGTGTGATAACAAAATAAGTGGCCCAATGCCCATTTAAAAATTCATGCCAATCAATTCTACCACACAAAGCTCTAAAATCCTCCAATAAACCTAAATTAGTAAGAGTAGGTTCATCGGGATACCTTGTATTAAACCATGGACGAAAGTAGAGTATCGCCCATCTAGCCCGGTGTGTTTCGTTTGGCAAGATTACATTTGAAGCTTTGGGCTCCTCGGGGTCGAATATTGGTTGAGGCTCGGGTTCGGGCTCCGGAGTCGGCTCCCTTCTTCTTCTTGTATTTCTTCTTGGTCCTCTCTCATCTCTAGAATCCATGATTTTCAAGATTTTGAAGAGAAAAATCTGAAATTTTGGAGTTTTGGAGTACTCCCAAATTTAGTGTAGAACTTGGAGTGGTTGGAAATTTGGAGTCTTTTGGTGGTGGGTTTCTTGAGAGGATGAAGGATTTGTGTTTTTGAATTGAGATTTGTGGTGAATTTGGAGAGTAGTTTGGGAATTTAGGGAGAGAATTTTCGTATGTTAGGGTTTGTGTCGGAGAAAGTGGGAGAAAAAGTGAGATTTTTGGGGTAAAAATAGGGAGTAGGCTGGTCTGCCCATTTTTTCTCACTAGGCCACACGGTCGTGTGGGTGTTGCGGTCGCGTGCCCTTCGTCGGCCCTTGTCCACACGGTTGTGTGGTGCCACACGGCATGGCCATGTGGTGCTGGGTGATGCACCCTCTCGCATGGCCTGGTCGTGTGGTTTCCCACGACCGTGTGGGATTTTTTCGTCCTTTTTTTTGTGAGATAACCGGGAGTTTGCCGTGACGCCTCCTACACAACAACTCAAGAAAACTAAACAAAACTAAAAATTAAGTTAATAAAAGGTAAAAATAAAAATTGAAATTAAAATTGAAGGCGATAAAAAAAAGAACTAAAATAGGAAATAAATCAAGTTGCCTCCCATAAAGCGCTAAATTTTACGTCTTCTGCCAGACTTCAGATTTCTAATCACTTTTGCTAAACCGTGTCATTTGAAATCTGTGAAACCTCAATGCCATTCATTAGATGAATGGCGTTGCATTGTTCTCGCGGATTCAACGCAGTATCCCTTGGGAATTTGCCTTTTTGATGCTGGCCTCCCACAACAGTTGCGATCTGGGCTACTTGTGTTTCCAGAGATTTCAGTCTTGCTTTTACGTTCGTGTTCAGCTGAATGACCTGTTCTTCTATCCTGTCTATCTTTGCTTCATCTTTGTTAAGTCTCGCCTTCGTTTCTCCGATAAACGAGGATAACATCTCTTCAACAGATACTTTCTTTTCACTTGACTCCGCTCTGCTTTGATTACCCACATTGTATCCTAGAGGTGGCTGCAAAACATTTTTATTGTTAGCATAAGAAATGTTTTCTTGGTTTTGCAACCCCATATGATAGTAGTTGGGTGTCTGATTATTTCTATAATTGTTGTTGAAGTTCCTTTGTTGGCCCACAAAATTTGCTTCTTCTTCAACAACAGCAGGATATCTTGGAATCACTTGCTGCATCGCATCTAGTTTCATATTCAGCACGAATACCTGTTTTGTGAGCATGGCGAGCTTCTCATCCTGAACTTCTGCCACTCGTCGGACAATAGACCTCTCGGATGGCCATTGGTAACTATTGTTCGCCATCTCCTCTAACAAGTCTAGTGCCTCCTCGGGATATTTCCCTAGTAGTGCACCCCCAGATGCAACATCTATAATCGTTCTTATGTTGCCACTCAAACCATTATAGAAATAATGGACCCGTTGGTAGTCGGGATATCCGTGTTGAGGGCACTTTGTTAGCAATTCCCTGAATCTATCCCATGCTTCATATAGTGGCTCAACATCTAATTGCCGAAACTGGGCGATCTCAAATTTTAGTTGCAGTGTCTTACTGGAGGAAAAGTATTTGGCTAGAAACCGCTAACTTAGTTCTGCCCTATTTGCCACTGGTGGTGTTAAAGAGAATAACCATCCCTTAGCCTTATCACGTAGAGAGAATGCAAAAAGGCGGCATCAAATGATATCCTCAGAAACACCATTCATTTTAACAGTATCATAGATTTCTAAGAAGTGTGCCAGATGCGTGTTTGGATCTTCAATGGCTCGGCCCCCAAACTGATTTTGTGACACCATCTCGATCAATGCTGGTTTTAGTTCAAAGTTGTTTGCATTGATCGGCAGACGGGCCACACCCCCATAAGTCTAACTTACCTCCGACTGAAAGTAGTCCCTAACTGCCCTTCTCGCGGGCCTTTTCATAATTCGGTCCTGGACGTCTGCCCCTGGTGGGCGCTCCTCATTGTTTCTGTTGTCCACTGCATTTGGATTTGTCTATCCACCATTGCTTTGGCTCATTTTCTTAGTTGCTTCGCTGTCTTTTTGATTTCCAAATCAATGGGTATTGGCTGGGTCGATCTGGAACGCGTGATCATGCACTATCTGCACTTAACAAAAACAATGTTAGAACCGAACAAAATATATTAAAATAAAAAATAAAAAAATAATTTCGAATATTTTCAAAAATTTTAAAAAAATAAAAATTATGCTTCAATTGAGATTGAACTACTTATTAATATATATAAGTAGAATCTAATCAATCCCCGGTAACAGCGCCAAAAACTTGTTCGCCAAAAATATTTTGGATCATACAATTGCAAGTGTACAGTGTAGTTTATAGGATAATGGCAAGCAAGGTCATATTCCTCAGGGATTGATATGTGAAACACTTAGGCTATAATAACATCGCATTCCAATTTTATTGAAGCGACCGAATATCAAGTTTGTTTTATAAAAATCAAAAATAAAGCAATAAAAGAAATAAATTTGCGAATCCCACAAGTATTTTCAACAATTACAGGAGCAACCTTGGGCACATAATCTCAACATGTTTCTTCAATATTAAATCCAACTACAGTTTCAATAACCAATTTATGCGTTTCTATGGTTTTAATACTTAAAATAGTTTATTCCCCCTCCCGGGTGGCGCATAAACAGTAGATTAATAATAATTGAGGTCTCCCGATCCATCACAACTATTATTAACTCCCAAAATATCTTTGAATTGAAATACGCCCCACAAAAAGAAGTAGTCTCCCGATACATTACCCTGTTTATGTCTGATTTGATTTTCATCTCGTTATAACTCACCTCCCGGATTATGGACTACTAAGTATGACATGCAAATTATTGATTAGATAATTGGCAATTAAGAATAAGCACTCGAATTCATAAAATAGAACACATGAATCAATTATGAAAGAAATTAATCGAGATTTAACATGAATCCACAAATTTGATTATGCCCCTAAGATCCGACAGATTAGCCAAACATTGATAACAAATTCATAGACAAATTCAAAATCAACATTATGACATCGTTTAAGCACATGCAAGAGTTCTAGACATAGAAAGAAAACCCCTTCTTGTCCGGATGGATTCTCCTCCTAAGCCTTCGAAACTCTTGTGCTCCCGTAGATGCCAAAGTCCTTGTGGTGTTCTTCATGACCTAGCCCTCATATCTTAGAAGACTTCGAATCTTGTGTACCTGCGTAATTTGATGTGTTGTATGCTGTATGAAGTGATGTATTTTCGTGCAAGCCTTGGGTCCCTTTTGTAGATGCATGGAGAGATCACATGGTCTGGCCGTGTGGTTTGTTGCTCAGCCCTTTCACACATGGTTGTGTGAGTTCACATGGTCTAGCCGTGCGGTGTGTTGCCCTTCCCACACGGTTGTGTGGGTTCACACGGTCTGGGTCCTGGTTCCGTCCCTTGTTTTTCCCCACTTCACACGGTTGTGTGGTTTCACACCGGTATTTTGACACGGCCGTGTGAGACCACACGGTCCGACCGTGTGAAGTGTTTTTGTCCATTTTCTTCGTTGTTTTGATCTTCTTTTCGCATTCGTCAATCTTAGCTGGGCATTCCAACTAATATTTCTTCGTTTTAAGCTCCATTTCCTGTAAGAATTACAACAATACACAGTATCATGCCCTTTTAAGGAAACCAAGTAAAAACATACTAAATATGCGTGCAAATGCATCAAATATTTATCATCTTAAGCCCCAAAATGCCATATATTTTTCACACATCAGTACCGTCAGCACAATTTCAAGATGCATGCAATGTTATTCTGTACCATCAACAATTTTCCAGCATATGGAAACTTGAGTGAGTGTAGTGTTAAGGGACATGACGCATGCCCTATTTGTGAAGAAAACATGTCGCATACAACTGAAACATGGAAAAAAGACTGTTTACACTAGACATTGGATATTTCTAAGAGCTAATCACCCATATCGTAGACTGAGAAGATCTTTTAATGGATGTCAGGAGGATGGAATTGCAGCGACACCCTTAACTGGTATGGAGGTTTATGATCAAGTGAAGAACATTAATGTTATCTTTGGAAAGACCCAAAAGAAGGCTACTAATAAGAACATTTGGAAGAAGAGATCGATATTCTTTGATCTTCCATATTGGTGAGATCTAGATGTTAGACATTATATACATGTTATAAATGTGGAGAAAAATGCGTGTGGTAGTGTAATCGGAACATTTTTCAAAATTAAAGGCAAGACAAAGGATGGTGTGAAGGTTCATCAAGATCTGCTTGAGATGGGTATACGTTCGCAATTACATCCACAATTAGTTGGTAAATGAATATATTTTCCCCCAGCATGTCATACTTTTTCCAAAAAAAAAAAAAAACAAGTTTTTGCCAATGTCTATAGGGCATGAAAGTGGCACAAGGATACTGTTCAAATGTTAAGAGCCTTGTGTCAATGCAAGATTTGAAATTAGTTAGCTTAAAATGTCATTATTGTCATACATTGATGCAACAACTCTTATTGGTGGCAATATGTGACATCATTCCTAAGAAGGTAAGACATGTCGTAACTCATTAGTGCTCATTCTTCAATGCTATATATAGCAAAGTCATTGACCCTCTCAAGTTAGATGAGTTGGAAAATGAAGTTGTTATTACCTTGTGCCAATTTGAGATATATTTTCCTACTTAATTTTTCGACATAATGGTACACTTAATTGTTCACTTAGTGAGGGAGATTAGATTGTGTGGCCCTTGTTTTTTTAAGGTGGATGTACCCAATTGAGCAATCTTAAAAGGGTATACCAAGAAGCAGAAGCTGTAGCGCTTCCTAAGTCTCGTCATGAGGGAAGATGTGGAGGTAAGGGTACACGGGGCGTGAAAGTTCAAACCAATGATCGAGAAGAAGTGCTTCAAGTGCATTTGTATATATTGAATAACATTGATGAGGTTCTCCCGTACTTATCTGCTCACAAAACAATTGTGAAGACAAATAACCCTCGAATGAATGAAAAATGGTTGTTGAACGAGCATAACAAGACTTTCTAAAAGTGGTTTAAAGAAAATATTGATCATCTTGATGGTGCTTCTGGTACATCAAATTGGCTAGCACATGGGCCTAAATTTGATGTCATAACTTGGAGTGGATACTGTATCAATAAGTATTTCTTCTACACAAAGTCACAAGATGACAAGAGTATTGTTCAAAATAGTGGGGGTTACACTTCAGGCTGAGTCCATGCACTTTCTAGTTCAAAAGATAAAAATCCCGTTATGGCATCCATAAGTTACTTTGGAGTCATTGAAGACATTTCTGAGATTGACTGTGTGAAATTTTGAGTGCGTGTTTTAAGTGTAAGTGGATTGATAATAACAGTGGTGTGCAAGTCGATGTAATTAGATTTATGTTGGTGGACCTTCACAAGGTAGCTCATAAGGATGAGCCTTTCATTTTGGTATACCAAGCAAAGTTGGTGTTTTATATCAACGATCCCTATAATGAAAGATGATAAGTGGTTCTTCATGGTAGAAACATGGATGTGCTCATCAAATTGATGATTCAACGCTTGATAATTGTGAGACTCTTTCTTTCTCAACACGCATGCCTACTATCATTGAAGAAAATGATGTGGTCGACGTACATGTCACTCGTAATGATCACGATGAATGCATATGGGAAAGCATTTATATCTAACCGCATCAGGTATAAATTATAAGGTAAAGTAATTTTATAATACATCCATTTCTTGTATATTAATAATTTAAATACATAATGAAACAAAGAGAATGCAAAATGCTAATATGAAAGAGAACTTAGGTATATATCATTAAATTAGATTTTTAATTGATTTACTCTGTATGTTTTGTTGTTTATGTTCATTATGTTTATTTTTGTGTTTACAATTGATTTAGTGTCTATGTTGTAATTGACCTTTGTTAGTTTTTGTCTAAACAGGCACATGGCTACTCCATCAATGTCCCATTCTAATAGGTCTCCTCCCTATTCCCCTCCTTCACAAACTACTACGTCGAGGAAGACTAGACAATCCACACGATGTAGAGATATAGCCACCCACGACATGGATGGGAGTAAGCTACCGCTTGATTTCGATAGTATCACTCGGAGAACTAAAATGTTACATCAAGTGAAATTATGTACTTATTTGAGGACCCTTGCTCGAGGCAAGGTTTTTATTTTGTATGATTCATAGGGTCGTGTACCGGAGGCTGATAAGAATATGATTTGGCAGGATGTTTTAGTATTTCAACTAAGTCCTCCATGTTATAGTTTTCTCATGTATTTAAGTATATTATTATTATTAACTCTTCAATTTGAATTTATAATATAGACCAATTTTGATATTTGCAACACCAATATGTTGAGGAAAAAGACATTTTCATTTGTGGCCACAAAATTTAGGCAACATAAGTCACTATTGACCAAGGTGTACGTATATGGAAATACAAACACATATCTCCTTGTTAGAAGTATCATATCTCGCAAAATGGATGGAATCAATTCAAATAGAGGCAATCAGACCCTTCCTGGGAAGTAAGTTTGGGTTATTATTTTTAAATCATCATTATGTCTCATGGTGATTGAGAGTTTACTGAAATTAATTTATTTACTGTTTATCACAGAAAAAAGGAAAAAAGCACAGGAGATTTAGGAAATGAACAACGGCCCACACATTATGTCTCATGGTGGTTATGCGTTGCTGGAGGAGACTATCATGGAAGAAAAGCTGAAGCGACTCCAGGAGGAAGCATCACAATGTGGTGCTGATAAAATTGTTGATCCTCCATGTCCTCCTACACGACATTATAAGTGGAAGTTGGGCCGCACAAAAACATCGGGTGAAATGACATCTGAAGCATCATACCAGATTGCTCAGAGGATTGTAAATTTTTAAATTGCATTGAATTTATAATTAATTGTAATAATAATTAAAAGATGTTTTATAAGTTTCTTGTTTGTTGGTGGTAGGATCAATTGGAGGAGAAATCCACATAGGGTTCATTTGTTCCTCATGGACGTCAGGATATTCCATCTACTGCCATTGGGTGACTGAAGCACTTAGGTCGTGTTCGTACTAATGGCTTTGGCGTGGGAATTCGAGATTACTTTGGAGAACCTACACGTAGGTCCACCACCTCATCATCCATCAACCCAGTAGATTTGGAACACCTAACACAACAAATTACACTTGAGGTCACACAGAGGTTGATGAAGCAGTTCAACCTTGCACTAGAGTCTTTATATGTTAATTCTCATCCCCCAATTGAGCTAGATGCACCTATTATTGCACGAGTCAACACAAATGGTAGTTGTGTAGTTTCTACTGATCCATCTGAGGAGAAGGCTCATACTGATATTTCTGATTGGTGTGGGTTATATGTCGATGGGAATCCACTCCGTCTAGTGTCCTTTGGGAAAGTTAATGAGGGGGGTTTGACCATACACTGTGTGACTTTTTCTGCCAATTTGGTGAGGGTGGTGGTTGAGGACATTTGAGATGCTGATGCGCAAGTCCCTATGCCCACTGCCGAGGTCGGTTTAGTGAGGCAGGCCGTAGGTGGTTTTATTGCATGGCAAAAACATCTTGTCAAAATTGTTTGAACAAGGTATGTCTTTGTTTTTCTTTTATTAACAATTGAATTTACAAAAATCTAGTATATGTACAATAATATTAAATTTTGTTTAGGATAGTGAGTGACCCAAGAAACTGTTCCACCTTCTAATAGGCTAGAACCCATAGATCCCATTTTTGCATTACTTAACGTCGCCCACTTGCTTTTCGATAATCCGTTAGAAGTTCCATGGGATGCAACTTTATTTGGCATGGATAATGATATCCCATTAAATATACAACCTCTCAGGGAAACGCGTATGTCGGCACCTCATTTATACAATTGTGGATCATACAAGTACATCTTCAATTTTAGGTGTATCTCAATATATCATCTATACATTTAATTTCTTATTACATTCATTGATTTATAGTTAACATTTTTTTGAACTTGTTAGGTTCATGAATAAATTAAGTACAGAATCGAGGAATGATGACATGTATGGATTTCTTAAACCTCAATTTATATAAAAGTTAGGAAATAAGAAACAAGAATCCATATGATACATTCTAAGACATGTCAAGAATTTAAGAAAATAGATTTACTTAGGAGCTTACATCAATTAGTAAGTATAACTTATATTTTTGTCTCGTTAAATAAAAACACACTAATTTTATTCTCAGTGCAGTCAACACTGGCAACTCTTACTAATTTGTCCTAAGGACAATGTTGTCGTGTGGTTGTGTTCGTTGCACAAAAAACCCCATTTTGATATCAAAGTCGTAGTACAGAGGTAAGTTTACTTTGTAGCACAAATCCTTTTAAGCTTACTGTTGTATGTTTTGATCGTACAAATTAATTCATATAAATCATTTTCTTTTAATTAGTGTTGTTTTCGATAAAATGATAAAATATATATAAAAAGAAAAGAAGGTGCTGCTTACAAGCCAAGCAACTAGCATAAACCAAAAGCAAAACGTCACAAAGATTCAAAATAGCGTGCACACAAATGAGTGTCAATGAACTGCTTACAAGCCAAGAAGATAGCCAAAATTGGGGCCTCGTTAAAACCTATCAAAGTAAAACCCAAAGGGAAAAACCTTTGATAGGAAAAAGAGTACCCCAAAACTATGCAAAACGAAGTGAAATCGCATGCGTGCGCGTCTTCATGTAACTCGTGACAATCGACTCTGGAATAGTGTGCGACCAATCCAAGGGGACGTCCATCTTCGACAATTTATCCGCTACTTTGTTGCCCTCTCTGTAAATATGTGATACCCTAAACTCCATGTGAGAGATATAGTGAAGAGTCATCCTCCATCTGGCTAGGAACTTCCATGGAACTTTAAGAGATCTTGCTTCCAAAGAAATTCCCGCATACGCATTGAGTCCGATTCTAACCACAACCTGATCCATCCACGTTTAAACGCCCGCTCTATTGCCGTCATCGCTGCAATTAACTCTGATTCAAAAGCATAACCGCTACCAACATTACGAATAAAACATCCAGGTGAAAAATCCTCCGCAATTTCAAATATACCCGCCGCCATACATCATCGCCTTGCTCCCCACGCACATCCATCCGTAGTCACTTTCATCCATCCTGGTAGTGGATGATACCATTTGACGTACTTGATCACAGTTGGTGGTTTAGGCCGTCCCTACACAGAGAGCCTTCTTAAGCATAGAAGATCGTATACCGAGTTGGACATATAGTTGCCATCTTTGGCTGCTAATTCTACGATAAACGCTTTGATCATGATGATAGCAGTCGTGTGATGTGGCCTAACATCCCTGAAAATCCACTCGTTTCGTGCATTCCAAATTACCCAAATAGTTGAAATGATCGCTGCTTTCCAGATAGAAGCAAGTTGTGGACTGAATCTCTGTTGAATTGCCCAAACGTAGAGATGGTTTACTCCTCCATCAAGAGGCATATGCACCTCGAAAGTGTCTTGGATCCATTTCCAAATTTCCAACGCAAAACGACACCTTGTGAATAAATGGTCAACTCGACTCCAGTCGGCGTAGCATAATGAACAAGTCATGGACCCCGAGATCCACGGATGTTATCAAGCACTGGTAATCGGTTATAAATTGTTCTCCAAACGGTGATGGATCTTCGCAACGGTATGTGTAAAGACCAAATCCACTTACCCCATCTAATATGTTGGATGGAAAATCCTCAAGTAAATCAAAGAGGCTTCAATGAATTTTTCCCAAAGAAAGTAATTTACAACTTTTGAATATCAAAAACCACATTTTATTAGTTTCTACAATAATTATGTCATATATGTAATTAAATTTAATTATTGATTTTTGAAGTGCAATAAACAACATGGAGACTATGAATATGGATATTACATCATGCATTGGATGTGGACCATAGTCTGAGCAGGTATTGCAGATAATTGCCATGAGGGTAATAAAGTTTTTTTTTCCTTTAACAAGTTAGATTACCTGTATTTTTTATTATTTATTGTCTTAATTATGTACTATTTGTTGCAGATATTTAGTTATCTTGAAGCACTATCCGAAAACAAAACTAATGAAATTCGGGTTAATTGGTCAAAATACTTTTTGGAAATAAAATATAGATCATTAGATACTTAGAGCAACTCTAATTCTGGAAGGTAGAGTCTCAAAATAATTTGTGTTTCAAAAGTTTAGCTTATATATGGAGATGCATGTTAATTGAGAGATGACGTGAGAAAAACATTTGAAATGATCATCTTAAATTCATCACAAATGTTTATGGTGGAATCATCTTTTTTTCACTGTATTAGTTTTTATTTATGTAGGTTGTTGAATATGTCTTGTGGGATCATCTTTTGTTGTATTTGATTTTGTTACGCCCCAAACGGGACGCGACGACGATCCACAACTTAAATACAAGTAAACCAAACAGTCTAGACAAATATCAACGAAAACCCAATGGAACAGAGTCAAATAGCAGCGGAAATAAAGAACAAGTACAAGTTACAACTTACAGTCCACAATATCCAAATTACATCCCCGAAAACAACTAAAGATAACAACTTAAAAGTCAAAGGGTCCTACGCCCTTCAGTTACAGACCGAAATGAAAAGAGAATAAAAGAGTCCAACAACAAATAAAAGAAACAAGTCTAGCAACATCAACAACAGAAGATAGTAAGTCCAACAAGCGGAGTACGGGAGCTCAATCCGTGGTCGATTCAACATCCTCGACAAAGTCCACATCTAAAGGTTAGAAAACAGGTGGAGATGAGACAAAAATCTTAGTGGTTGGGGTGATCGTGTGCAAGTGTGGCGATATATAGTTAATGCGAGAAAACAGTTGTATGAAAACGCATGAGATATGATGCATGAACTCACACACAGTCCACAAGCGTCGTGATAAAATATTTAAGTAATATAATTATATAGTTTAAGAAACAGTTCGTGGTCACACAAGCACTATCTGATTCAGGCAAGACATGTAGGATTGCGTACGGAATGTAACGTCAATCCTATGCAAGACAAATGATGGTTGCGTACGGATTTGTAGCGCCAACCAATGCAATACAAGTAGCGGTTGCGTACGGGTTTGTAGCGCCAACCAATGCAATACAAGTAGCGGTTGGGTACGAATTTGTATCGCCAACCAAACGGGTCCGATTAACTCCGAAATCGTGTGGATCAGACAGCGATTCCTTCGTTCTTCCTTGTAACTCCCCGAGCAACATGGTCCAAGACCTGTCACCTTATCGCTACATAGGTAAAGACAAAATCCACAGTGGAGCTAGCAAGGCTCGGATTTGTCATAATCATGATTATACCTCAAGTACTACGACCCGCTTTCCTTAGACAAACTTCGTCCCTCGATTGCGGGATTAGGGCGATGGGGCGAGAAGAGTGGAATAGCGGCCCGAGCTGCCCCTTCCCATCCCCGACGATCCATTCCGACCGTGAGCTCAACACACCAAGTTGACTCAGCAGAAGGTAAAATAAGTTCGTAGTCAACCAGTTCAATCATGATTAGCCCCGTTTTGTAAAAACCAATACTTTTGAGGTTAAAAATTGAATAAATAAATATTCCGAACTTGAACAATTATGAGGTCAGTTCCTAAAATCTCTAAATTGTTCATAGATTCAGGTTTTTAAAGTTTTGAGGTCGAGTTTTTATAAAATTCTCATATTGGCCCCAAATTTGTTAAAATTGTCATTTCGGGCCTTAAGTTTAAAATAATCGGAACTCACAAACCGGAAGGGCGTTTAATGTGATTCCAGTTGGAAACTATCACTAAGGTTAATGGAATATTGAGACAAAAACAATTTTTAAAAGAAATAAGTTTAGGTCCCTTAACTTTTGAAAATCTCATTTTTGTCCCGTTTTGAAATAATTGCCTTTAAGACTTTTAGGGGTCCAATTGTTATGAAATTTGAACCTTGGGTCCAAAATATAATTAAGTTATATTTAAATTCGTATTTCCAGGTACATGGGCTGTATAATTCCTGGAAGTTTCATTTGGGTCCTCAAGTTTAATCTTTTACACTTTGGTCCCTCAATTTTGGTAAAATTACTTTCCAAGCTCTAAACACTTGGATTTTTGGAATACACTTAAAATATGTCATTTCCAGTCCCTTAAGAGTGAAATTTTAAAATTTTAAAATTAAGGTCTGGTACAGTTTAAAAAATTGCAAAGTAGCCCTTAAACTTCTCAAATTTTACAATCTAGTCCTTGGGCTTTTAAAGGTTGATTTTATTTATCTTAAAACTCTTAAAACTTTATTAAAATGTCCAAAAGTCATTTTTGAACCTGAGTACAGTCCCAAAATTCGAAATTTACAGAGGGGTCCCTTAAATTTTATTTTCTTGCAATTTAGTCCACCAACTTTCTATTTTTGCATTTTAAGTCCAAAAATTGAAATTTAATCAATTATGCTCGACTTGTCCAGGTTATAATTCATCCAAAACATGAATCTCAAAGATCATACACATGCATGTCCAATTCATACAAGAATTAATCAAATAGAACATTAAATTGTACATGCATGCACCTAAATTTCAATAAATAGCATTTTTGAGCAACATTTGAGAAATTTCATAACTTGATACATAAAATTGACATGCAATACATAAAATATATATATCTCAAGTGCTCATGATCAAAACACTACATGCATTTAACAAAAGCACCTAGAAGTTGAAAAGATTTTTCCACCCACCTTAAATTTGGAAAATTGTGAAATAAAAAGGATAATTTCACAACTTGGTTTGAGGTCACTTAGGTCAGCCCCTAAGTCAAGAAATATCAAAATTTAGAGTTAGGAAAAATGAGTGAAAAATTAAGAAGAAAAACAAGAAGATAAGAAAATTAGAAATACTACACTTTACCTTGTGTAGTAAGTGATTTGAAACTAGTTGAATCCTCAAGTTTTGAATTTTTGGTTCACCTTAAAAATCACCTAAGGTCAGCCCCTATTCTTCAAAAATGAAAAAGGGGTGTTAAAATTTGAAGAAAATAGGAAGAAGAAGAGAGAAGGGCTCTAGTGTCCAAATCTTACCTTGTGGTCCAATTTCTCTACTAATTATTCTTCAAGTCTTCTAAATTCACCACCATGCATGCATGTCTTCAAGTAGTCTTCTAAGTACCTCAAAATCCAAAATTCAAACTTAAATTAAGAAGAGAATGTGATGAGTAGTAAGATATCAAGTTGAATTGAGGAATGAAATTTCTTACCTTTGAGATAGGGGGTTCGAATTTTATGGTTTTAATTAGGAAGAATGTTTGTTTTGGTTTAGATGTTTGAAGAAAGAAAGAGTGTTTGATGATAGGAAGAAGATGTTCTTGAAGGTATGAAGGTATGCTTGAAGATGTGAAGGACTTGTGTTTGAATATATGAAGATGTGAAGAAATGGTACTTGAAGATTTGAAGATATGAAGAATTTGGTGTTTGAAGATTTGAAGATATGAAGGGTTGGTGTTTGAAGATTTGAAGATGTGAATGATTTTTAGAGAGAGATTAGAGAGAAGGCGGAGGATTAGTTAGGAAATTAAAATGTGTTGGATGAAATGAACAAATTTTGTTCATTTTTTGCCATATTGGCCGTCCAAATGGGGAAGAGAGGGAGATATTTTTTTTTTTAATTTGTGTCTTGAATTTTGCTTCTTGCATGGGAGACATTTTGGTGGTCAAAGGTATGGGCATAAGATGGGTTTGAATGGAATGTTGGGAAGACTCCAACATGTTGGAAGATTTAATAATAAAGAATTTATGTATAAGATGATGTGTATAATGTTTGAATTAATTGTGTAATTATACACAAGATGACTAATATAAGGTGTAAGTGTACAAGAGTTGGGAGATATTTCTACACCAAAAACTCCATCATTGCCGTCCACCTAGGGGTATTTTGGTAATTCCATATTTTATTTGTCCCAAATTTGATGATAATAGATGAATAATATCAATCTCCAAAATAATTAATGATTTCCTTGATCACTTGTAAGTCTCATGATCACTTATTCTAAATCAAATTCTTAATTCTATAAGGTAAAAGTCTCTAAAATAAGTAGTCTCTTAAAATTCTAAGGTGGCTAATAAATACAAAAATAGTAATAATGATCAATCAAGTGATCATAAATGCCAAATAGAATTAATAAATGATCATGATCACAAGTAATAAATAAAATGAAATAAATGAAAAATAATATATATATTATTAATATTTACCCGTCAAAGTGACGCGGTAAAATAGTCGATCAAATACATAGACGACAAAAGGATCAATTACATGCTCGGAAAATCGGGGCTTCACAGATTTGTTCGGTTGGATTGTGCAGTGATGAAATTGTATGAGATTGGTTGTTTTGCTATATGAGATGAGTTGTTATTTTGATGCATGAGATGGGTTGTTTCGCTGTATGAGATTTCAGGTTGTTAGGATGTTGTTTTGTTGTATGAGATAGGAGGTTGTTTTGGTTTTATGAGATTTGAGGTTTTTATTTTTTTGTGTTAAGATTTCAGGTTCGGTGTGTTTTATGTAGCAGATATTTAAAAAATAGTAATTACATCGGTTGTAAAACAAATTGATGTAAAAGTCAAGTAATTTATTCCATCGGTTCACAAGTAATTGATGTAAAATACCAAATTGGCATCGGTTTTATAGGTTTTTTACATTTGTTTTTTGTTAGATTTACATCGGTTATTAAGATAAACGATGTAAATTATTTTTTTTGTCATATTTACATCGGGTTTCGGTTAACCGATGTAAAAGGTTTCATATCTACATCGTTTATCTGAAAAACCGATGTAAAAATCTCCACCTATTTACATCAACTGTTCTCTAACCGATATAGAATACAATTTTCTACATTGGTTGCATGGCTGATGTCAGAAAGTCCCTCTATTCTTCTATGCTAGATTTTACATCGGTTTGAAAACTGATGTAGAAAAGGCCCTAGAACTTTTCAGAGTAGAATTGATACTTTTTTAATAAGAAGTGATATTTATTTTAATAAAAAATGATACTTTTTAAATAAGAAATGATACTTTTTTTAATTAAAAGTGATACTTTTTTTTATGTAAAAGTAATATGTGTTTTAATAATAAATGATACTTTTTCCATAAGAAGTGATGCTTTGTTTTAATAAAAAGTAAATTTTTTAGAAATAAAAAGCGATACTTTTTTTTATAATAAGTGACATTTGTTCCATAAGAAGTGACATTTTTCTGTAAAAAATGATATTTTTTTAATAAAAAGTGGTACTTGTTTTACAAGAAGCGGTACTTATTTTAATAAAAAGAAATATTTTTCGAGTCTAATGTGATACTTTTTTCATTTGGAGTGATCCTTTTTTTATTTTTTGAATAAATGCGAAATATTATAAAAAATGAAAATAGAGTTGTCCTGATCACATGCTGATCAGGTAACCAAATATAAGCCTAGAAATAATGTCATAAACGATAAGGTTCCTGGAAAAACTGTCAAGATCAAATGGTCACAAGCCGACCGTATAGCTGAATGGTTAAGGCCTCGTTAAAACCTCCCAAGGTAAAACTCACTCTTGTGGGAAAAACCCTTGAAAGGAAAAAGAATACCCCCCAGGAAAGAAACAGGCGCCCAGAAAATGGGAAAAGAAACCTGAAGCAGTGGTGCACTAAGTAACAAACCTATAGTTGGATTGACCAACATAGTCATTAGTGAGATATTGCAGAAGCTCTGCGGGTGGGACGCCCCACCATGTGCCTCCCTCCGTCTTCTTGCTCAGATGTCCCGCAAACCCGATTGCCTTCCCGAAAAATGTGTGAGACTACGAGATCCATGGATGCGAGAAGGTGAAGTGTGTGGCGCCAATAGCTGAGATGACGCCACGGGACTTCCGTCAGTCTTTTCTCCAGCAAGTTCACCACATACGATAAGTCCCACTCCACCCAAAGTTTTGTCCAACCCTTAGCAAAAGCATACTGAATTGCCCACATTGCTGCTATCAATTCAGCTTCAAACGCATAGCCCGAACCACAATGATGAACAAAGCACCCTCGAAAGAAACCTCTACAGTTCTGGAAGACTCCTAAAGCAGTGAGAGTGCCCGGCGCTCCTGATGCGCTGCCATCCGTATTAACCTTGATCCAACCCGGGAGTGGTTTTTGCCAGTTAACCTCCACAATCTTTGGTGCCTTTCTAGCCTTTCCCGGAACTCGCAGATTGTGCAAGATAAACAGGTCTTGCTGGTCCTTGTGCATGCATCCCCGATCCAATGATGATGATTCTACAATGAGTACTCGAAGGCGAATAATAGCCGCATCCAAAGTCCATACTTTGTTGTGAAAAACCAGTTCGTTGCGGATATGCCATATGAGCCATATGCAAGAGATTATAGCTACACGCCAAAGGAAAGCAACTTGATCGCTGAAAACGTCATTAACCGCACCAGCAATTCATTGATGCTATAAGCCTCAAAAGGTTGAACCTTGAATGAATCAAAGATCCAACGCCAGAGAACTCCTGCAAAGACACAAGAGACAAATAAATGGTCAACTAATTCTGCTGAATCCCGACAAAGAACACAAACCGAATGGCCAGTGAAACTTCCCCGAGCTCGTAGTAAGTCCACGACAGCCAGCCAATTGTGAATAGCGCGCCACGCCACCACCGATCTCCGTTCTGGGATGTGTTGCGACCAAATCAAAGATCCCCACTTGACTGTGGGATTATGGGGACGTATGTGATTATATGCTGCCTTCGATGTGACCGATCCATCATCATAGTTCGACCAGACGCGTGTATCTCTGGAATCCGGCACTATAAGGACGAAAACTATAGCCCGGACCAGATCCAGATAAGCCTCCACAAACGAGAAGGTAAAGTGCCAGGTTCCATCATAAAAATAGTCTGAAATGCGCTGATGAAATAAGTATCTATAGTCCTCTGGGATGCCAATACTGTCTGCTATAGAATAGCCCAACCAATTAACAATCTAAAATAATACCTCGGAATTGGCCCCTGGGATCCAACGAGAGTCCTCCAAGCATGCCGTAATGCTAGGTTTAATACCAACCCAAATAGAAGAAGGAAGAAAGGACTGCCGGATCGCCCCATCCCTTAAAAAGTAACGGCGCCTCAGAATTCTGAACACCACCGAGTCCGAGTGCGTGACCTTCCAACCAAATTTCATCAAGAAAGCTGTGTTAGCCACCACAATCGAGCGGACGCCCAGGCCCCCTTCATTTCTGGGCGTACAACACTTCTTCCAATTAACCACCACCTTTCCCTTAGTATTCACATCCCCCGTCCAGATGAAATTACGCATGGCCCTTTCCATTTGCTTGAGCAGGGTAATGGGCCATTTGTAAACCATCATGGTGTGCACAAAAGAGCTAGTAATCACCAAATTGACAAGATAAACTCTACCGGCAAGGGAAAGAGAATAACCTTTCCATCTTCTGAATTTGAGGATAATCTTATCAAAGACGGGTTGTAAGGCTGCAACCTTAGGAGCACCCTTGAAGATGGGGGCGCCCAGGTATACTGTGGGGAGCGTCCCGGCCAGCATCCCCATGATATTTTGCACCCTCCGACGGATATAAGAAGAAACCCTCGAACTAAAGTAAACCTTAGATTTATGTGAACTAAACACTTGACCCGAGATATCTGCATAAAGAGTGAGAATCTGAAGAAGAACACGGGCATTGGTTGAAGAAGCCCCACACATAATAACAATATCATCCGCGTATAAGATGGATGGTGGAAATGTAATACACCTTGGCACTGTGAACGGAGATAAGCGAGACTGTTCCACCTCCACTTTAATAAACCGACTCAGGACTTCTTTCGCATTGCAAAACAATAATGGAGATAAAGGATCCCCTTGTCTGACTCCTCGAAAATAGGGAAAGTAACATACCGGTGTCCTATTAACAACACTGATATCCTGGACGATCGAAGAACAACATCAACCCAACGAACAAAAACCTCTGAGAAACCAAAGCGGCGCAAGACGTGAAGTAAGAAATCCCACTTCAGTGTGTCAAACACCTTTCGGATATCCACTTTCAAGATCATATTCGAATCCGTGCGGCCCTGCAAGACGTTGAACCCTTCAGAGACCATGGCGATACAATTATGAATCTGCCTTCGTGGGATAAACCCAAATTACGTCGGAGATAAATAGGCAACAATAAACAAGCCCAAACATGTAGCCAATATTTTCGTGATGCTTTTAAACAAAAAATTGCTCATAACAATAGGGCGAAAGTTTTCAATGACATTAGCATCCTTAGTCTTTGGGATGAGGGCCATAAAGTCGGCATTCAAACCCGTGAGGTAGTGACGATCATCAAGAAAAATCGAATAACAGAATCACCTCCACCGAGATAACATCCCAGAAATGGCGCTAGAAAATCCCATCGAACCCGTCCGGCCCTGGAGAACTATCTGAATCCATATCAAAAACCGCCTCATTAATCTCTAAATTCGAGGAATGGTCAAGGCTTGCATTGTCTGCGCCCCCACCCTTGGCGAAATGACCTCGGTCAATTAAAGAGTAATCCGGTGGAATCCCTGTGTTCGCAAAGAGCTCCTTATAGAAAGAAATGATATGATTCCCAAGGACCGCCGTATCATCCGTAGCCGCCGTCTACCATAAGCCCCTGGATCCCCGTGTGCCCTGCATTTAACTGGGGGTACATCGATGAAAAATGCCGATTATGATCCCGTCCTTAAGCCACGCGCACGGGCCTTTTGCTTAAGGAATTCAGATTGTAATTGCAGCGTCTGAGAGAGCCTCAGTTGGGCGTCCAACTCCTTATCCCGGAGAGCAGCGGAATAACCCAAAGTCTCGATGTCTGCTTGAATCTCATAAACTTGCTCCATCCGAAATTCCACCCTATGGTTAACGTCCCCAAACACTTCTCTTTTCTAGTCTTTGATAACCTGTCGCAACCGTTTGAGCTTCCCCATGACACGCAGCAAGGGGTTGGGTGTGTCGCATGGGGAAACCCAAGAAGTGGTAACCAAATCCCGGAATGAATGATGATGAACCCACATACGCTGAAAACGGAATGGAACCGGACCCCTGTTAAGTGAAGAAGAACAAGAAACCAAAATGGGGTGGCGATCGGATCCAACACATGGAAGAACTAAGCCCTTGATAGCTTGCCAAAAAGAGAAAAATTGGCAACTGACAAGCGCTCGGTCCAACTTAGCCTGAAGTAAAGATAGATGTAACACCCTTACCCTTGTAACACGTATTTATATCATATAACAATATAAATCATAGGAAGCACAAAAGATTAAGCATGAGATTAATATATTAATCATCGCCTATAACCTTTTCTCGCCTCAAGCGGAAGCATTTACTCAAAATGATTTAGCAAAGACTCATTCACATACTTGCATTCATCCATATTACACAACATTAACGATCGTGCCCTTTTTATATACGATCAAAATAAAACTCCCTATATGATATGCAAATGATGAGTGAGGAGAAGGATGGGAATCCAATGCCGATCTTTGATCCATGCTTTCAACTTCGTCACACCTCACGATCAACTTTTATCTACATCAACTAAAAATTGGCAACATTGCATTTGGTGAGTTGCAAGCTCAGCAAGTATAATCCAATAACCAGTTATTTAACATCACACAAGCACATTATCACAACCATTTCATATCATTTGTTTATAATATTTATAACCACATAAATGCACGTGCTTGATCATATTCTTTTACTGTTATGGGCCAGCTAATACCAAGAATAAATTGTGATCACGAAGATGGCCATGGCACTCAGAATTCTTTATTTCACGTAGAGTTCATGAACTTGGATGGCCGCATTTACGGACTCAGAATCCGCACTTTGATAATCGTAATTCTTTAACACATGATTCAAGGTCATTAGCGGCCATAACAGAATCCATTAATCTCTGATGAATGCATTTTCTGTAATCACATATTTCATTTTAATTTCATCACATAGAGATCATATATCTCGATTTCATCACAATATCACCATAGAGAATCATACAATTCACGTTAGAACACAATAAGCTTCTAACAACTATAGCCAAACAAGTAAGCAATCCATTCCAACGCATTAATCATGTAATCACACAAGTCAAATAACAAGCTAAAAGATTATACTTACAAGTGGTGTCCTTATTCGATGACTTTGCCTAATTGGCCTTACTTGCTCCTGTATGGTGATTTTGACCTATTAGCATATAAAATGCATAACCAAATAGAAATCACATATGTAATATTAATGAAATTATATGTATGTCATTTATGACTCTTTATGCAGTTGAATCCCGAATAATATGAAGTTAACAAAATTTCTTTGTCCAAAATCTATTTACACCTAAACAAAGATAGAGCTCATATCATATATTCAATATGCCAGAAAATTTCAACCTGGCAGCCTTTAGTATATTTGTCATAAATTTAAGTATATAAATTATATCGGGGCGATTCAAGTACTTCTAGAAAGCTAATTCAGTTTTCTACAACTTTCGTGTTTTAACTATTCCTAATTTGCGATAGCAGATCTGCCAAAATAGCCTAAAGATGCAGCAGACTGCTGCTATCCTTTTATCGTTTATAAATTCAATGTTTTCTTTCCTAATCAAAAAAAATAAAAATAAAATACCAATAGCCTGAATCGATTAGAAACTTGATGCTTTTCTACTTTACTAATTTCTACTCTAATTTAGCCATCGATTCATGAAATGACAAAATGAAATCTTACACTTACTAAATTAACAACTGTTCCTCATCATAATATCAACTTCATTAACAATGAATGCATAAGGGTCTTCCAAACTCAAGCCGAATAGCATAAATAAGATAACACAGGGAATAGATTAACTCCAATGATAATTTTAGGTACTAGAATTATCACCTGATATATAGAAGTATATAAACATTTTTTTGTCCGCCGAGCATTTGTTTTTCCGATCTACTAGTTGTGGGGTTAGTCTAAAGTAGAGGTATGTTTATCTCTTAAGAAATAAGACGGTAAGCCATATATATTTATATACATATTATATTATAATATCTTCATATGTGTATAAATGTTGTGTGAGTGTTACACGTTATGTGTTTGGTATATATACACATTTCGCAATGGCAATTTATTAGACTATATATGTGTAAGTCAACTAACATATATGCAGATTTTTAAGTTAATTAACATGACTCAAATGGACCATTAATAATGAGATATATTAATGCTAAAGAAATAAAAGTTTAATGAGCTACACTTGATGACCTAGCATTACCCTTGTATATGTAGAACACCTTATCACACGCACACGTGCACACATATATTTATATCTACTATAATTTATATATAATTTATATATGATCAACACCAACATAGGACACGTATATATAGATATACATATGTACAATATTATATATATATCGTGTGTGTGTGTTGCATTAGTATTAAATATATATAATTACATAACATAATTATTTTAAATATCTAAATTTTAGGAATGCACACGCAATCTAGTATGAGATGTCAAAATGCGTGTAATTATGCATATGAATAATTAACCCTATAAATTAAAATGCAAATGTCTCGGGTTATGACAATAGATGCCTGCGGGGGGAGCACCAAGTAAATGAATTCCCTGTAGTCGGTACCACAAACAAACCAGCATCCTCCATGAAGTCCCTGAAATCCTGACAAGAGGCTTGGGAAAGAGTATCATTGCGCGAGCGCTCATGATGTCCCAAAACCGCGTTAAAATCCCCAACAATCAACAGATCAGTAAGACCCAAATTCCTCAAATCCAACCAAAGCGCACGTCGTGCAATGTAATCACATAAACCATGAGCAAAAGCAACATAAAAAACCAAAGAACCAAATTGAACTTGCAACACAATACATTGGTTAGAAGACCAGACTTGATTAACTATTGAGATAGTGGAATCGCGAAAAATCCAAATATCTGCCCCGGCCATTATCCCAAAAGTTTTGAGTCACGAAAGTCAAACCCAAGCTATGCCAATAAGAATCAGAAATTGCCGAAATGTCAACATTGGGCTCACAGATAGCCAATATAGAAGGTTTATGCTTTTGACATGAAGCCTTAAGAACATTGCGAGATGCAACGTTCCCGATCCCCAGTATGTTCCAGAAGATGCAATTCATTGAGACGATGGGGGGGTGGCGCCCATGACGATCGCATGGTAAAAATAGGCGTGTGGTGCATAGCAGAGTCTGACGATTGAGAATGACCCACTTCATCTGCATAATCTGCCCATCTCTTGGAAGCTGCAAAGTTCATCTCGTGTGGTTCTGAGCTCTCCAGTTCAATAGTAACTGCAGGAGCAGGGGGCGATGGCCCCGACGTAACTTTCCAGAGAATTCTATCGATAGCCGAATCCAAGGAGTTGTCCCGGAAAGCACGGATCAGAGCACGAATAGGCTTCCCCAAAGGATACTGAACCGTAATAGGCATAATGGTGGAGACCGTTCCAGTATTGGCCTTTGGAGATGACTCTCTAGCTGGATACTCGGCTTGGTAATCTGCGGATTGCTGATCCTGGGAGTCGACTGAACCAAGAGCCTCAAAGGTGTTACCAAGATGGATGTCCGTAGAGCAAGTGACTATGGCGCGAGGGGGAGATCCTGCGCGCATAGCCGAACTCGTATTTCCCATTGAGTCATCAACGGCCTTGCCCTTGTCTTGCTGAACAAGACGATAAACTCTACGAACCCTGGAACACCCTCGCTGCACTAAATTATGGCGAGTAGCAGGCTCCCGTGAGTGTCCCTGGGCCAGTGATGCAGGCCCTTCCGTAGTCGTATTACCCGCATTATTAAGACGACAAGAAGCTGTTGAGTGTCCCTAACACTACACCTCGAGCAAAACTGAGGGAATTTTTCATAACTGACGGAAACAAAAGAGCACTTGCCAGTGCGTTCTACCATGATGTGTTGTTCCAACGGCTTAGAGAGATCAATGTCCACCAGAACCCGAACGAAATGACCCAAAGAACCATCCAGTGAGCGCTGATCAATTTGTAATGGATTCCCAAGAGCATTGGCAATCCCCATGATGTTATTGGGGTCCCAGTATTCCAAACTAAGTTCAAAAATGCGTACCCAAACGCTGGCCACGAGAGGTTTGTACCTTATAAGGGTTGAAGTCACCGTCGACGGAGATCTCGTCGTAGCAGCAGCCATGGAGATAGACGGATAGTACCAGGGTTAAGCGTACAATTAGTGCGTTGCTGAGCCGGAGATCGATCCTGCGCACTAAACAATTTGACACAAAAAAATCCCTTTCCAAGGGAATTAATTCCCAGTCATTCTTAATACCCCATAGTTCGAGATAGGCGTTTATGCAAAAGCATAGTCGCCCATGGCTTGTTACCTTTTTCCAAAATAACCCTTCCAATCAAAGAGTAGGAAAATTCAACGAGTCGTTGTTGGTAAGCATTTTCATCAATTGTAACGGAATAGTAATCACCTTTTCGAACCGGTTTTGGGATAGACTGATTTTTACCAGAAACCACTATGGAAAACAAATTAGCATTACCTGGGGCCTGAGTCGTGGAATCCAGATGATTGGTACCTACAACTATTTTCGCAAACGAATATCCAAAATTGGGGTTAGCATTTGGAGTATGAGCCGAATGTCGCAAGTTCGTTTCATAATCGGATGACGTTGGAGCAGGATTTCCAGCAGTTTGTGGCACGTTCTTTGAATCTGAAATAAGATGTGGGCCCGTGTGCGGGGGACCATGCAGATGGTGTATAGCGGCCCAGGGGTCATCACTCCCCTGGGGAGGGGCGGCCTGGGATGGTGGGTATGTAGCCGCCGTCCACCCATAGGCAGATGGGTGGGGGCCGGCCCCCCCATGGCTGGAAGCGGCCATGGGGGTAAGGAATTGCGCCCCCCTTATATGCGCGCCCATCAAAGGCTGGGGGTAGGGTGCCCCCTTCGGAGGCCTGCCATAATCAAGGACAACAGCAGCAACAAGGGTCTCCGCTGGATGTGCATGGTTGGACGACGAGGCTGGAGACTGCTCGCGCAGTTGCTGCATAGACGGAGGAGCATCAGGTGTAGACGATGAAGAAATCGGAACCATCGAAGACAAGTATTTTTCTGGCGGCACTAACCCTAGGTGCGTAGGGGCTGGGGCAGGGATAGACGATCGCTTGGGAACAAAGGATGATGGTATTCCGAAGGAAGAGTACCATGAAGTCACCATCGACGGAGATCTCGTCGTAGCAGCAGCCATGATCGGACTATCCACAACGGTAGGCATCGTGGGCTTTGTCGATGGATTTGGAGGATGAACAGGTGGGGGTAAATAGTTCGAAGTCATCCCATGAATGTTGTATGGGGACATCATGACGAGCACTACCGGCGAGGACACCGGCAATGATGCCGGCGACTGTAGCTGAGACGATCGGACAGATGGCCGCCGGCGTTTGTGTGTCTTAGAGAGAGGATTTTTTGCTCCCCTTGCAGTTCATTACAAACCCTTAGTTGTCAGTCGAGTGATCCTTTTTTATAAGAAGTTATACTATTTTCATAAGAAATGATACTTTATTTGCTTTATAATTTTCCTTTTGTTTCATGCATGTAGAGAGAGAGAGAGAGAGAGAGAGAGAGAGAGAAACGTGGGAAGAGAGAGGGGTAGAATGTGAGGAGAGAGAGAGAGACCATGGGAAAAGTGGATGTAAGGAGAGAGAGAGAGAATGGGGGACCAATGAGAGGAGATAGAGAGAGAGAGGAGGGGGGACCAATGAGAGGAGAAAGGGAGGAGGGAAGACCAGGAGAGAGGAGAAAGAGGACCACGTGAGGATCCGTCTCATAGATTTAGATCCGTGAGATGGTCTCACAAGAGACCTGCCCTAACATAGATTGTTGTACATTTAAATGATTTAGAATATATCTAAAATGAGATTTATGTATTTGCAAGTGTCAACTAAGTCAAAATTATATATCTATAGGTCTAATTAATTAATTAATTAATTTTAAAATTTAGGGTCTTTTACGTGATTCAACATAATAAACTTATTGATTTGGGCATGAAAATTTACATCGTATGTGTTTACATGTATTAAAAGATTAAAGGGGAAAGGCGACTAAACTGCAGTCAATACCGTATCTAATAAGTAAATATTCATTTGGCACTACATTGCATGAACGCATAATTTCCTGCTTTATCGATACTAAATGTGATCTTTGTACCTTGATTGATGTATTATGGGTACCTTGTCGTGTATATGTTGCTTGGATAGTATTAGAATGTGGTGATTGTTGTTTCATTGAGCGTATTATTCATTAGCATTTGCAGGTGCATGCAAACATATGATCATTGTTGAGATATGATCATTATTGAGATGAGGCATACACGACATTTTCATAATAAAAGGTTTTGGTTGGTAGCTGCTAGTGCACCGAGGTAAGCACTGCATGCTTTTATGATATGTTTTAGAGTGCATGTTACTTCTTGTATGATCATATGGGTTGACATGGGGTGTGCCTCTGATGGTCACGCGGGGGACCGCCACTTGACTGTACCTTATTGACACGTCAGGGAGGAGACTCTAGAGGATCATTGGAGAAGACAGGGGTGGACCTCAGGTGGTCTCAAAAGATGGCCTTAGGCGATGTCAATTTAATCATGGCTATGAAATTATTGATATTATGTTGAGCTCTTTCCGGTGCATAGCAGGTCGGTCAATGACCACTGAAAATAAATTATTCTTAATAAAATGTTTCAACTCATATTGCGCACTTCTGGTAAAACATCTTGGAATGCATTACATTTGTATTACATTGTTCGTTCAACATGCATGGGTTTTTCTTATTGGGCATTAGCTTACGTAGTTCATTACTAGGCATGCTGCTAGAGCTCCTACAGGATACTGTGGACAGTGTACATTGATGACGACCTGTTGGGCTATGTTAATGGGTCATTTTGCATTTTGGTCTTGTATGATTTGGTATTGTACTCTCTTTTGAAAACTCTTGTTAGGAAATTTATTATTAGATTTTGATGATACCATGTGAAACTTAGAATAGGAAGTTGGCACCCCATTTTCCTTGTATTTCTATTTTGTAATAGATAGGATTGCATGAGCTGAGTGAAGTCAGCTATGTTGAAGAAAGTAGGAAATCAACTAAAGACTGAAGTGAAGACCCAATTGTGTGTCAGCTGAGTGTAGTCAATATAGAAGGCACATACTCGACTTAAGGAGATCCAGCTGAGGGAAAGCCGTGTAAAGGATGAAGAAGTGATAGTCAAGTCAGTTAAGAGCCGAGTCCACCAGTTGAACTAACAATTGAGTCATTCCTAAAAGGTTGGAGCTGACTTAAGTCAAAGTGGTAAAGGCAGCTGTCAAGTCAAGTCGACTGATATTAATCCGTTGCACGGAAGTCAAGGATATTACTTAAAATAGTAATACGTCCATGCTGCCATGTCTTAAAGTGCTCGTCCCAGAAGCGTGCAAAAGTAATAAACCATTGGGAAGCAGTGAAGCTTGTGTCAGGTCTTGAAAAGCTGTAGGATCATTTAAGACGAGGAAATGTCACCATCACAAGCTGCAAATCAAGAAAATACAAGCCAACAAACAAGAAGTGTCATTTGAAAATAGCCTATCTCTTCAACAGGCAAATTTTCAAATGAGCACTATAAAAGGCCGAGAAAGCATTCGAGAAAAGGTTACCATTCTAACAAGCAATTCAAGCAAGCAAACCTGCAAACATTCTCTCATGCTTACTAAGATATTCTTCAAGCCAAAATTCGAAGGAACTCAATCCAACACACTTAGTGAAGGAAAGAATACTTCAACTAGTTGAAGAGGAAAAAGTTTTAAGAGCTTAAAGGGTCTACTCTCCAAGATTGAAGGAGTTGTAGTAAGGTTCAAGGTCGAACCAGAACATTCGAGCTCGTTGGAAGGCTGTGTGATCAATTCCAAGGGTTCGAAGGGAGCTGAAGTAGCAAGGCAGCTGTCTTGTGAAGAAGCTGGGTCGTAGGAGAAGCCAGTTGTGTGATCAAGCCAGTTGTGTGATCAAGAACCTGATCTGTTACTTTGTGGATTCCTCCAGGAGTTGGAGAAGAGTGTATTAGATGAATTACCCCATCCTCGAACCACTATAAAATTTGCTTGTGTCATTTGCTTACAACATCTGTTGTTTAAGTTATGTTGCTAACCCAGCTGATAATAACATTTTTAAGAACAAGTATTAAAAACAAGTTTAAATTTATCAAGGGTGTTAGTCTTCCGTTGTATAAAAACCAAATCAACTTAAAAAGTTAAGTGTTAGCTGACCCAACTAAGTTATACTATCAACAACTCAGTTGAGTCTATTGAGTGGGTAACTTTGCTGAAGTAAGCCAACCTAGCCGTCCTCCAAGGACTAAGCTGATTTGAGTCAACTCTGTTGAAATATTTTAAAAGGACTAAATTCGAAAAGTTGGTAAGGCTTATTCAACCCCCTTTTCTAAACCTTACTCCACACCCCTTGGGACCTACAACTCTGATGTAAATATGTACTTGTGAATACCTTGGTGATTGGGTTAAGTGTTTGGTCACATGGATGTTTGTTTTATTTAATAACAGGGTTGGTTACCTCATTTGCTTGTGAACATGGCTTGTCCTTTCCTTATGATTAAAGTGATTTTACTTGTTTGTTTTTAAAATGTTACATGGACAAAAAATATTTATGTCCATGTAAATAGGGTTCATACTGTCGAAGTTACATTATTCATACTATCCAGTAGTGTAGTAGGGGTGGGTGTTACAGAATGCTTGAATGTTTTTCAGATAATTTTGGAATTTCTACTTGAATGCTCTTAGTGTTGTATCTTCTCTCTGATATTTTCTCAGTCTTTTATAGGAAAAACATGAATTTTTCCCATTGTAGAGATAGGCAAATTTCAAATCAGTCTGTTGGATAGTTGGCATGTCCTTTTTTGCAGTCTTGATGTTGACCCTTAATGGTAACTTTTCAGAGTTACAGGAGCTTGATATTTGCAGCAATGCATGTGCTTTTAATTAACCACAATCATTTGGTCTTCATTAAATGCTAGGCTACTTTAGGTCAAACATGGTAGTTTGTTTTCTTCAAATGAAATTTTCTCATGATTTCTATACGACATATATATCTTCAGTTGATTTAGAAAGCAACAATCTTTCACTTGACTGATACTTTCATTCTTCTAATGTTGAGTCTTCGAAAAGTGTTCTGAACTTGAGTTAACTGTCAGTTTTCTATCTTGCATGGACTTAGCTGTCAATATTCGAAATTTCATGACTGCTAAGAGTGTTCTGAAGGATGATTTACTCAGATGGATGTCTTTTGTATTCTTCCATGTTTTATGAAAGTGTTATGTTCTTCAACTAAGTTGTATTTGAAAGCTCACTTCCTATTTATTACAGAGTATATGCAAGTACAAAGTTTAGAATATATTAGGGGTGCCAACATTCTAATATAATTTTTTTAAACATCATCGAAATCTATACAATAAATTTGCTAACATCTTGTGTCCATCTTTTATAGGTTTCTTCATGCACAAGAATGAGCTCTATAAATTACAGGACGTCCACTTCATTCATACACATGAAAATAAGAAAGAAAAAGCAAGAGAGATTCATTCACAAAAGCTAGATGATGTCCAAGTTGAATAAGCATATTACTTGAGCAAATATTATTCGAGATGTCATTAATATCGACAATTAACATCCAACCCAGTTGATGATTTTTTGTTTTGTTTTTCATTCATATTGTTTTATCTTCGAGCATTAGTGAGTTAAACATATATATTGTTGGCTGAGTTGTTTTATAAAGCATCGATCTACTAGAATGATGAGTTTTTACTAGACTAATTGATACTTTGAGTGTTTGTTCCAACTAGTGATATCACCATATTGGCACTTCTATAAGTTTTTATGACTTGTAGATAAATTTTATATCTTGTGTTCTTTCAATTCCGATGCATGTTATGTTGGGGTGTTTTTAACATCTGGTTTTAACATTTACTTTGAAACTTGTTATTTCCAAATGTTTTGGGCTTGTGAAAAAAATTAAGTTTTTTGTTGATGAACTTAAAATAAAAAATATCATACATAATCGATTGGCTGTCTTGGACTTGTTACGTCCTGGGGGAGTTTCATTGGCCCCTTGGTTTGTGCTCTTTGTTGTGCATCCGCTGAATCGGTTGACCATCTCTGTCTCTTGTGTATTTGCTCTTTGGCGTTGGATTCTTGGTTCATTTGACGTTCACCTATTTATGGCTCATAGCTTTAATGAATTCTTAGTGCGTTTAATGAATTTTCATTTTAGTGAGCAGGTAGCTTTCTTATGGCTAGTGGCAGTCCTATCCTGCATCTGGCTCATTCGGCATATCCGGAATGAGTTGGTTTTTCACAACAAATTCTGGACAGTGGATGCGGCTATTCTTCATCTCTGAGTTCTTATCATCGAATAATCGTCATTAGATCGGGGCTATATGCACAATGACCAAAAAGACCTTCTCATTCTTCGCAGGCTTCGGGTTCCTGGGCAGGCTAGACAAGCCCCAAAGATTGTGGAAGTAAATTGGCAAAAACCCCTTCCGGGATGGATCAAAGTGAATACGGACGGTAGTGCAATGGGGGCGTCGGCGGTGCTTTGTGAATAGTTGTGGTGCGGGTTATGCATTCGAAGCCGAGTTGGTGGCAGCGATGTGGGCGATCCACTATGCATTTAGTAAGGGATGGAAACAACTTTGGCTGGAGTCGGATTCAATTTATGTGGTGAACTTGATTGATAAGAGATCTGTGGAGGTCCCATGGCGCCACCTTAGCAATTGGCATTACAGTCTTCACATGATCTCCCAGATGGATTTGGTGGTTTCACATATTTTTCGGGAATGCAATTGGGTGGCAGACAGGCGAGTAAGAGGACGGACTATGGGACTTGGTGGGGCATTCCGCCTGAAGATCTTGCGCCTTTTCTCACTGATGACTATGTTGGTCAGCCCAATTATAGGTTTGTTAGCTAATGCGTCCGAGATTCTTTTTTGTATGTTTGGACACCTTTTTTCTATTACGGGGGGTACTCTTTTTCCTGCCAAGAGTTTTTCCCACAATGGTGGGTTTTATCTTGGGAGGTTTTAACGAGACCCAACCATTCAGCCATTTGGTCGGCTTGTGACCATTTCGATTTTGTTTTGCACTTTTTTCAGGCTTACTTCTTTGGCTACCTGATCAGCCTGTGATCAGGATGACTCTCTTTTTTCATTTATATATATATATTCCAATTCATTAAAAAAATCATGAAAATACATTCAAAACAATGTATATATTTTCATATATATATATATATATCGGTATATATAATGTTATGTATGATATATATGTAATTTATATAATATTTGAATACATGTTTTGATATATTTTCTTAAATTAAAATAAGTATTTTTTAGCTAAATTTAATCAACTTAAATATAAAGCTATGTAAATATGATGAAATGTGGTAAGCATAATGTTGACGTTGGAATCTGGAGACTCCATGTGCCAAATAATTAAACGGACCATATTATAGCGAGCAATTGATATGAAGTGATGATAACGTTTAAAGCAAGACAATATTAATATATATTGGATATGACCTGAAGTGGTCATGTTTGTATTCTATGTTAGGAATTTTATTGTTTAGATTTTGATGAATGCCATGTAAAACTTAGAATAGAAAGTTGGCACCCCAATTCTTGTTGCAAAATGTATTGTAACAATTAGAGCTGGCCAAGCTGAGTTAAGTCGCCTACGCCATAACATGCAAGAAGACAAATTGAAGACTGGAAGGAAGACCTTGGCTTTGTGAAACAACAATCGAATATGGCAAAGAAGAGTAGACGGAACTCTCATCAAGAAGCGACTAAGATGCGGTGAGTGGAGCATCGGTCAAGTCAACTCAATAAAAGCCAAGTCTCAAGTTGAAGTGACAGAAGAGTCATCCAATGATTGGAAGTCGACTCTAAGTCACCTGGGAAAGCAAGGAAAAGCAAGTCGAGATAATCAGAAAAGAACCGTTGCCGTAAATCAAGAGATTTACTTAAACAAGTAATATCTCCATACCACCTTTCTTGGAGTGCTCGATCCGAGAAGCGTGCAAAAGGAATGAACCAATGGGAAGCACTACACCGTGTCGAACTCGAAAAGGTGAAAGAACAATTCATACGAGGAAACGGCAATTCCAAGAACTCGCAACAAGACAAGCCAACGACGCAAGTGACTTTCAAAAATAAGCCTATCTCTTCAACGGGCAAATTTTTGAAAGTTCACTATAAAAGGCTGAGGAGTTTGTTTGAGAAGAGGAGATACATGTATGACACACACGTGAGATATACAAGCACATTAGAAAAACTCAAACATTCTCAATCCTCAAGCCTACATTACAAAGTACATCAATCCAACACTCACCTGTGAAGGAAAGAGAACTTCAATCGCTTGAAGAGGAAACTTTTGAAGAAAAGGGGTCTACATTCCGGGAAGGATTGTAGAAAGGTTCAAGGTTGAACCAAGTCTTAAGCTTTTGGAGGGCTTCGTGATCAAATCCAAAGAGCTTGAGCAAGTGAGTCAGTAGTAACAAGGCAGTTACCAGTGAAGAAGCCGAGTCGCACGAGAAGCCAACCGAGTGATCAAGGCGTCTCGGTGATCGAGTCCCCAAGGATCAAGTCGGCCGTTTGTGATCAAGACTTGAATCGGGATCTGTTACCACTTTGTAAACTGATCATTACCTAGTGGATTCCTCCAGGAGTTGGAGAAGAGAGGAGTAGAAGAATTACCCCATCTTCGAACCTCTATAAAAATTTCACTTTGTGTCATTTACATTTCAAGACTTTAATTCTTGCAATTTTAATCGCTTATATCTCACGATAAATTTGCTATCCACTTGATAAATTATAAGTACTAAACCAAGCACTAAACTCTTACTTAATCAAACTTAAGGGTGTTAAGTCTTCCATTGAAAATAAAACCACAAAGTTGAGTTAAAATATAGCCAACAAATGAGTTACTCCATCAACACTCACCGAGTCTGTTGAGAGATTAACTCTCTGAGTGACTAATTCGATCGTCCATCAAGGACACAACAGTATAGAATCAACTCAGAGATTTAAAAGGACTAAATCGAAAATTTGGTAAGGTTTATTCAACCCCCTTCTAAACCTTACTCTTACACCCCTTGGGACCTACAAGTGGTATCGGAGCGGTTGGTTCATTGAACCCTCCGCATCCGGTTCTTGAATTAGATCTCTTAACTTTTCAAAGTCTCGCTTTAGTACTTAAATCTTCAAAACTCCTTTTATTATTAAAAGTTATTATCATGGAAGCAAATTTGACACGCGTCCCTATGTTCACTATCGAAGAATTTGATGATTGGAAAATTCGTATGCGAGCTCATCTATCAAAGATTACATGATGAGATGTGGATAGTGATAGAAGATGGGCCTCTGCAAATCTTAAAGGTGAACACAACTCAGTTTAAGAGTTGCAAAGGAGAAGAAGATGTTGCTCTAGACCATCATGGTTGAAAAACCAAGAAGCGAGTGGACAAATGATGACAAAAAGATATAACCTGGACAATGTAGCCAAGGACATCCTCTACAAAACCTTGGACAAAGCCATGTTCAACAAAGTCAAATCATGCAAAACGGCTAAAGAAATCGGACAAGCGACATTGATTTGTGAAGGCTCGAATCAAATCAAAGAAAACAAATTATCGGTGGTCATTGTCGAAATTTGAGAACTTCAAAATGATCTCGGAGAGAACCTGGATCAACTAGACGCTCGGTTCACGAAATCACAAATGAGATGTCTGACTTGGAAAGGAATATACACGAAGGAAATGTGTATGAAGATCCTAAAAGTCTTCCAAATGAATGGGAAATGAAGGTCATGGCATGAGACATTCCATGGACCTATCAAAGACATCCAACCATGAGTTATTCTCGGACCTCAAAGCCTACGAGTTTGAGCCGAGAAGAAAAGACCAGGAAGAGACAAAATTGCACCCAAAACAAATTGCTCTAATTGTTAAAGATGGGAAGAGAGCCGAGGTCAAAGAGGTCATTGACCCGGAAGAAATAGCCCCGATGGTTAAAAGATTTAACAAGTTCTTTAATAAGAACTACAAGAGAGGAAAGGGTGAATCTTCCGTAAGACACTCACTCCCTCCAAATCAAGGGATGATAGGCCAACCAAGAGAACATATCATCAAAAAGTTGAGTATCAAAGGGGCGACAATCCAAGAATGGAAAGAGCTAATCAAAAGGTTGAGTATCTATCTGGGCTCGAGACAACCAGGTCTCTATGCCATTGATCATGTCCATATCCTGTAGTCAACAAATACAGAGATGAAGAAGAAAGGAAGGTCTTGAGAGAAAGAAGACAAGAAAGGAAAAAGGCAATGATGGTGCGAGAGATCTGAAACAATGCCAAGTCAAGAGAGACAATGATTCGAGAGCAAAGATGAAGCCGACTACTCAAGTGACTCGAAGAAGAAGCCCGATCCGCTTGATGGCCAAAGAACAAGATCAAGAAGATGAGGTACAATCTAACTCAACAAACCCGGACACGATGATAGTGATCGCGACACACACACTTCATCACCTCTTGATCTTTATGATTCATTAGGCAAAATGATGAAAGATTTTGAACACATTAAATCCTCACACACACTATTGAATGAGGAAAACAAATTACTCAAAAGTCAAAACTCAAAGTCGACTAAGGAGCCGAGTACTCTAAGTCAAATAGGCGATGAGAATGAAAGTTTAAAGGTTTAAAATGCTAAATTAGTAGCGAAAATTGTGCTATAGAAAAGAGGGAAAATGACCTCAAGAATGTTATTGCTTCATTCACTAAGGCATCTAAATCATTGGATGATCTTATTATGAGTCAAAGAGAATGTGGAGACAAGACAGGCTTAGGATTTAATTCCTCTGTGCTATGTCAAACCTCAAAAGCAATTTTGGAAAAAGGATCTTCAAGTCATGAAGAGTCTGAAAAATCCAAAACTCTAAATGTTGCACACACATTCACTCCAAAGCACAATAACAAGCAAACCGGCCTTGGTTACAAAGGAAAAGGAAAATAGCGAGTTGAGTGTCTTTGAAAGGACACCAGAAGAGATTCACCGAGTCCTCAAAGAAACTCCTAACGAAAAATACTCAAAAAGGAAGCAGAGCTACCAAAAATCCCGAAAAATCCATAAAAGAAATACATATGATGGGAATGGTAGAAAATATCCAAGCCAAGCTGATTGGAATAATGTGAACCATCAGCATAAACTTATGGAATATAAGCCCAAATGGCAAAGGCCTAGAACTCAACAAAGGCCATTCCAAAAGCATAAGAGCTTTCATCAAAGACACATATGCACCTAGGCACTACACTCAAAGACACCACAATTACCCAAGGAAGGAAATTGCTAAAACACATATGCAGCATACGACAAAAGAGACAATTTGTATGAACCTAGAATTCCCAAGCAATTTGCCAGGATTAATTATGATTATGGCACTGATAGATGGCAACCCCTTAGAGTCAAATCATTTGGCTATAGGTTGGTTGGATCATCTTACAATTCTAACCCCTCGGACCCGCACAAGTATGGGTACCTAAAACTTAATTTCCTTGATTGCGGTTTCAAGAACAATGAGTGCCAAGGAACCTGGTACATGGATAGTGGTCATTCCGGACACATGACAGAAACAAGAAAAATCATGTCAAAATTCAAGGAAGTTAAAGGAGCAAAAGTCATATTTGGAGGAAATGAAGCTCCTGGTGAAATAAGAGGCATTGGAACCATCAAGAGGAATGGATTAGAGATCACGATGTTGCATATGTTGAAGGACTCAACTTTAACTCGCTAAGCATCATCCAACTCGTGACAAGGGTTACAACGTTGGATTCAACATGGGAATATGCCAAATCAAAGATATTGAATCAAATGAAGTTGTCTTTGCAAGGATGTAGACAGAGAAAAATATGTATGTAGTGGATTGGTCAACTGCAACACCCAAGACTGCTACTAGCAAAAAGCACAAATGAATCAAGTTAGGCACACAAAAGTCGAGTCACCCGAATTTCAAAACAATTAACAAGTCGGCAAGAAGTCATCTTGTAGAAGGACTTCCGGACTTAGTATACAAGAAGGAGAGTATATGTGATGCATGTCGAAGGGAAAGCAAATCAAATCGTCATTTAAAGAAAAGACATGCCCATCCTCAACAAGAATATTACATCCGCTTCATATGGATCTATTTGGCCCAAAGGAACCAAACAAAGATAAGTGGAAAGAAATACACCTTGGTGGTAATAGATGACTATTCAAGATATACATGGACAATATTCATGTGTAAGAAGAAAGAAACTCTACAAAAACTACCACAAATGATGAAGAGGATTCAAAACGAGAAGAGTCAAACCATTATCAAAATAAGATCGACAGAGGAACCGAGTTTGTCAATGGAATAATAACTCAATATTGTATTGAGAATGGTATTGGTCATGAACTATCGAGTAGCAAGAACTCCACAAACAGAATGGAGTTGCGAGAAAGAAGGAATAGAACCCTCAAAGAAGCAAAGCAAGGACCATGTTAGTCAGGCGGGGTTACCAAAAAGATTTTGGGTCAAGCAATCAACACACTTGCTACACCCAAAACAGGATGTATGATAAATAGACAAATGACAAAGACTCCTATGAGATCCGGGTGAAGAAAACCAAATGTTGCATATTTGAGAATATTTGGATGTAAATGCTTCATCCACAACAATGGCAAAGACAATCTAAAGGCTTTTGATGCTAAAGGCGATGAAGGTATCTTCTTAGGATACTCACCGAAAGCAAAGCCTGCGAAATACTCAATAAAAGAACTATGGTTCTGAAGAATCCATTCATGTAGTATTCGATGAGCCAAAGGTAAATGGAGAAGACATTGAAGAGTCACCGATAAGTCAATCATCCAACCATACGAAAGAATCCCTATCTTGACGCCAAGCCGGAATCATCAACTCGAGAAGAAGATGAGATAGCTGAATCTCAAAAACAATGGAAAATTTGCGGCTAAGTGATAACGAGAGAGTCGACCGACAACAAAGTCCGCAAGTCGATCAATCCAGCTAACTTACTCCAACTTTGATGTAAGATGGCCGAGAGACCATCCACGAGAACTTGTCATTGGAGATATAAGAGAAGGTGTCAAAACAAGATCGAACTCAACAAGAAGCTATGTTCACATGCTTCATCTCGCAAATAGAGCCAATAGATGTGACACAAGCATTGGATGACACACATTGGATTCAAGCTATGCAAGAAGAGCAATCGGTTTGAAAGAAATAAAGTGTGGGAATTAGTGCAAAGACCCATGCATCAAAATGTTATTGGCACCAAATGGGTATTCGAAATAAAATGAACGAGGAAGGCTCGTGGTAAGAAACAAAGCAAGACTAGTAGCCAAAGGATATTGCCAAGAAGAAGGGATAGATTTTGATGAAACATTTGCCCCTGTAGCAAGATTGGAAGCTATAAGGATGTTTCTTGCCTATGCACGACTCACAAGAATTTCATTGTATATCGAGATGGATGTAAAAAGTGCATTCCTAAATGGTTTATTGGAAGAAGAAGTGTACGTTGAACAACCTCCGTGGATTTGAACAGAAGACTCTTGGAGATAAGGTATACAAACTCAAGAAAGCTCGTATGGATTGAAGCAGGCACCCGAGCATGGTATGATACCTTGTCACAATTCCTAACGAAAATGGATTCACAAAAGGAAAAGTAGATAGAACACTTTTCGAATTTAAGACAAGAAGAGTATTCTACTTGTTCAAATATATGTTGATGACATCATCTTTGGATCCACAAACAAAGAGTCGTGTGAAAAGTTTTCAAACCTCATGCAAAGTAAATTTGAAATGAGCATGATGGGAGAGCGACATTCTTCCTTGGACTCCAAGTGAAACAAACAAGGATGGAACCTTCATAAGTCGGACAAAATACACCAGAGATTTAATGAAAAAATTTGGAATGGAAGAGAAGTCTTCGTGAAAATACCAATGAACACATCGATCAAAATGGATATGGATGCGGATGGCAAGCACTAGATCAAACAAGATCTGAGCACTTATTGGATCATTGCTCTATCTCACAAAGAAGCGGACCGGACATCACCTTTGCTTTGTAGGTGTATGTGCAAGATTTCAATCTGCTCCAAAAGAGAGCCATATGACAACAACAAAAAGAATATTGAGATACTTGAAAGGAAGCCAAGAAGTAGGCCTATGGTATCCAAAGGAAGGTGGATTCAAGCTAATTGGCTATTCAAATTCGACTATCTTTGGATGCGAGTGGACAGGAAGAGCACTTCAAGAACATGTCAAATGCTAGGAAACAAACTAATTTCCTGGTTTAGCAAGAAGCAAAACTCAATAGCCACCTCTACAAATTGAGGCGGAATACATAGGCTGCGGCAAATTGTTGTGCCCAAGTCCTATGGATGAGACAAAGAAATGAGAGACTATGAAATTGAGGAAAAAGAAATTCCAATCATGTGTGATAACACAAGTGCAATTGTAATTACTCAAAATCTGTGTTGCATTCAAGAACAAAGCACATTGATGTCGATATCACTTCATAAGAGATCATGTTGAAAAGAAGGACATCATCCTGGAATATATCTCAACCGATAAACAACTAGTGACATCTTCACAAAACCATTATGTGAGTCAAGATTTGAAGAACTCAAACATGAGTTGGGGTTAATTGAGTGGTGACACTCGGACGAATCAAAGAAGAGAAATGGAAAGAAAAGGGGTGAAAAAGAGTCAGCAATGCAAAATCACCGATAGAAATCACCAGTCGGAAAGACAAGATTACACGAGTCACCGATAATGAGTCACTAAGAGAATCTGTGAGAAGTAGAGTTAAATCGCTAAGGGATAAGTTGAATAACTTATGAGCAAAGTGACAAAAACGCTGTCATTTTGACTAAGCGGGAATGTTTTAAGGAATACGTCAGCATAATGATGATGTGTACAGACATAAAGCTGCACACCAAGCTTATGATTGGATATAAATGCTGCCGCATTAAATACGAGACATGAAATGCTCAATAGGCGTAAATCCAAGCCGTTGATTTCGATCACAATTCAAAAAACCACCCGCACGTCCTTTCATAAACCATATTTAAACCATTTTCGTCCGTTTCTCTCTCACACTTCTAAAAACTGTTCATCTCTTTCTCTCAAAAGCAAAGGCAAAATACTCTCGAAACCCTATCAATCTTCAAATCATTTTCTGAGTTTTTCTTTGAAATAATCCTGAGAAATGGCACCAACTTATGACTTTACCAAGTTAGGGAAGCAAATCCACACCGGCTCTACGGTGGATTTCGACGGAATGATGAAACAGGGGTCCCACGACACCCTAGTGAAGAAAATCGCTGAGAAGTTGGAAACGTCCGGGCTAAAACCGTTTCTAACGTTAGAATATCCGATGACCTATGTGGAGGTGGTCGCACAATTCTACGTGAATGCCGAGATTCACGATGAAGGAATCAAGTCATCTGCTTCACGGAAAGCGGTGACTATCACGCCAAGGATTTGGTGAACATTGCTCACTACCGTGAAAGGAGCATCCGAGATTAAAGAAGCCGATGTAAACTTGGGCCGACGCATGGAAAGAAATAGCCAAGTCCGACTTTGCTTTGATAAAATAATATACACAACAAACAAGAGATCACAAGGAGGATTATCACAAGTTGTTGGACATAGTTGCCAAATGTATCGACATCAAATTTGGCGGCTTTGACCAACCGTCAAAGGCAAAGCCGATTGTAATGGCCGCAATCATCGAAGAAAAGAAGATAAACTCGGGCTGAGTTTGTCTACAATGCAGACTCTGCCCGAACGTGGGGAACAAGTCCTTCAAAGAAGATGGCTCATTTGGAGGATCCCCTCGGGATATGGCCTGTGATTGGCCGGCTATTGGAGGTGAAAGGAGTCCTCTTAGACATGGGAAGGCATTCCATGTTAACAAGAGGATGTTCAGAGCAAACCTCTCTCAGCGCACGAAGAGAGCTTACGCCAAGAGAGCCGACACCAGTGGGGAATCACCACGCCGAAGATACAAAATTGTTTCCTCTCCCAAGAAGAAGAAAGCTGCCCTAACAAGCTAAGAAGATCACGCCTGCCGGCAAAGAAAGAAAACCAAACATGCTCCCCGCCCTGCAGAGAAGTCACCGCCCCTGAAGAAGCCGTGTCTCCCCCCTGCAGCAGCGGGTCGAGAAGGACTCACAAATACCTTCTCCGATCGTCAAGAAGAGGAGAACCGAGAAGCCACGACGGCCCGCTCCTCGAGAAAAAAGACACCAAGACTGCCCCGGCCGCACAAGACTCGAGACAACATCTCTCAACTGAAATTCCCCGTACAAACCAGAGACGAAGAAGAATCGTCAAGCGATCCGAATCGAGAAACCAAATGAGTCGGCTACTCAAACTAGCACAAATACCAGAGACTACGGAGAAGTAGAGTCTCCAGATGTAGTTGATGAAACAGCCAAGTCCGGAAGGCTCTATCAAAGTCAAGGCAACCCAAGACACAAACGTAGCTCACACAACTCGAAGCACAAGAAGAACCTGCGCAGCGGATAGTGATGTAATGATCCTATCTCCACCTTACCCGGACATCCAAAATCGTCAATGCGTGAGTGGAGGAAATGGAAGTTGAGTAAGTCAAGGAACAGTTCCAACGGCCTTTGAGTTCATAGAAGAAGAAGAGGAATCGCTAAATTTCCTTGATTAACTCTCGTGCTCCCGGCTCGGATGAAGACAATCGCACGGACATCCTGCAGATCTACAGGGACAAGGAGAGAGAAAAGCAAGTCAAGAAGCCGAAGCACGTGAGAAGGCAAGCATCCGCCTATCTCCGCACCACGAACACACACATCCTCTCCTTGATGTCTTCTCGGACGGTGATGAGGATCAAGAGAATGTCGCCGCCACGTAAGAGTTGCAAATGCGGCAAGCATTGCAGAATCGAATCCTTCACGAGCAAAGACCGATGGAGGGACCAGGAGAGTCCTCGAACACACGGAAATTGATCCAATGGGAGTGGTTCAAAAATCGCCAATGTTGTTATTCTGCTACCACTTCCCACTCACTCACTCAGAAGGAAATAAGGGAGTTGGCGATGAAATTGGGATAGTGGGGACCCCGACCAAGCCAACCCCTATTGAAGGTGTGCTACCACCGCCCCAACGGCTGAACAATCAATCGAAATAAATGAGAGCTTGGAGACGAGTGACCCCATTCCAAGTCACTCGGTGGTGCGCCGGGGGGAAACTCCTCCACCGCAGCAAGGTCGGAGGATGCTTTGCAGATGACTCCACAACGAATCAAGGAGGCGAAGTAGAGAAAATACAAACACAAGAAGAAACTGAAAGTTGCCATCAACGAAGCTCGAGGCGATTGAGACTGTCTCGGTGAGGTGCCAACCGCTCGAGAAGGCTAATGACGCCTGCGATGCAAATCGAGGCACGAGGAAGGAACAACCCCGGGAGTTAACACTGGGCGATGAAAGTGCAATCCATGGGGTTGAGACTCCAATGGATGCCACTGTAGAAGACCCTAAGACACCGACACTTTGTCGAAAGGGAGGACCAAGGCCTCGCTGCAGAGAGACTCCGGAGGTAATGAAGGCCACGGGAGGTTGAGACTTCCCGGGGTAAAGAAGTCAAGGAGAGAACATCCCTCCTCGCTATCATCGACCCATCGAGAGAAGGAGATAAGCGCACTTCATGATTCCCGGATAATCCCGATGTATCCTTTCGGGATCGGGAAGGCGAAGAAGAAGTCGAGTCATTCCCATTGCAAATCCAAAAGACTCACCAAGGGTGTTCCAAGCACGAGTAAGTCGATCCCAAGACTACTCACAAACCTTTAACTTTGATGATGAGCCACCAATGGAAATCTCATCATCGTCCGATGACGCTTACCGATAAGGCCGAGGACGAGTCTACGAATTGGAAAAATCACCGAGACCAACGGTTGTTAAGACAAAACTTGGCTCAAAACCGAGACCAACGGTTGTTGAGACAGTGAGGCTCGGCAAACCGGGACTACTTCACAACAAAACCCACCAACCAAAGATCCACCGAGCAGCTCCTCAAGGCCGCAGCAGATCGATTCCCAAAAGAACTTCACGCGCACCGCTCATCATTGAACATATCCCGTTGGCGGTGATGAAACTTTTGTAGAATCTTTTCCATTTTCCCTGGAGGTACCCGAACTCCATGAAGAGTCGAGAATGAATGCGCGTCGCTATCACGCACCAGCTCCGTTTTCTCTTGAGATACCATTGTTCCAAACCGCTTATGACTTTGATGTTTGTATGGCCATCACCGCAATGAAGAATCGGCTAAAGTACGAGAAGTGTTCAAGGCACTATTTGATGAGGTTGAACGGATGGAGAGGCATCGGCCTCTTTGGATATGCGATCGACAACAGAGAGATGCCACCCTTACAGTACCCGACTTGAGAGGCATAACAACAGTCGAATCGGGAATGGTGGCAACAAAGAAGAAACAATGCGCGTGGAACAAGTCGATTCTTCTTGACAATCGCTTCAACAAGTCGGGTATGGAGAACTCAAAATGCTTGATGCAAAAACAAAGCGAGAGAACATATTGAGCATATGCATGAAGCTCACACCGCTTAGATAAAGCCGTTGCATGAGCAAAATACAAATGATCTACATCGTTTGGAAGAACACATGACAAGAAAATTCAGCCTTCTCATGGTCGAGATGAAGCGATTTCAAAGAGAATCCAATGCTACTCGATCCGAATTCCGTGTCGCATAAACGCAGCACTTGAAGCAGAACTTCGACTATCCGCAGCTCGACTTCATGCTTGCCAAAGATGTTCCCCGGGGTTCCTCTATCCTTTGATGATGCCAAAAAGGGGGAAGAGGAATACCTTAAAGCAAAGAAAATCAAAAATTTGAAAAGAAAAGAAGCAAAATGAGAAGGAGCACAAATGAGAAGGAAAATCACCGAGGAAATTTTGAAACAAAAGAAAGGAAAATCTCTTGAGGGGAAGGATCAAAAGATATGACCTTGATGATTGCACAAACCCCTCAAGGGGTCAGGGTCCTGGTGACATTATAAGCAACAAACTCCCTCGTGACTCGCCACCCAACACTCTGCGGTATCTATGGTGAAAAGAGAAAAACAATTGAAGCGGGGATGAAGGAAGTGGAAGGAAGAATGGATGCCCGAGTCATGAACATCTTGAAAGAACACGGAGGCATTCCGGTGAGACAGACACCTATGCCATCTCGGATGTCGGGACAGAGCCACGATCGATCAGTTGATGTATTTAAAACGCCGAATCGAGGGATATTTTGCAAATATGTCCATGGCTCAAGCTTAGGACTTATCTTGGGAAAAGGGTCTCACGTTATGTGAAGAAGGCGACAGCAAAGAGACTTCCTAAGCATCGCTCTCTGGTCACTCGCTAGTCACTCAAGAAGAAGAAGAAGACAAAGATACGCCCCAGGTAGAGGAAGAAGCGATGAGTGGAGGAAGAAGCTTGAGACCTAGGCCTCCGCCCAAGAATATTGAATACGTAGATCCGGAAAGAAAGGAGGGATCTATCAATGGGCTTGACCAAGTGGCAAATTTGAAAGTGGCTAAAACTAACGCCGAGTATGCAAAAAGAATAGAAGAAGAAAACAAGAGACAAACTCAAACTTCGGCTATGGCGGGAGACAGAAAGAATAAGAAAAGATGAAGCCGCCAGGAAGGCATATGAGAAGAAAAAGAAGGCAAAGCGGTGGCGACGAGAAAAAGAGAAGAAGAGAAGAAGATCTTGATCAAGATGAAAGAAGGAGACAATGAAGGAGATGAAGTGTTGTCATGTCAACCCTTCATGTATTTTATTATGTAAATATATACAATGTAAGTCTTCCGTAATAAAGCTATAAATTCTTTATTTTCATGTAGACAAATATGTGCTCGATACACCTTGTAAACAAATTGTGTAAAAGAACAGAATGATATGATCAATAAACAGATCTATTATGCGCATACATTCTATGTCAATACACTATCTGTATGTATCTTTCTTTGTTTGCATTTTTGAATGGTTTAAGTTTTGGCATCATCAAATAGGGGAAATTGTTAGGAATTTTATTGTTTAGATTTTGATGAATGCCATGTAAAACTTAGAATAGAAAGTTGGCACCCCAATTCTTGTTGCAAAATGTATTGTAACAATTAGAGCCGCTGCCGAGTTAAGTCGGCCTACGCCATAACATGCAAGAAGACAATTGAAGACTAGAAGGAAGACCTTGTCTTTGTGAAACAAATTTGAATATGGCAAAGAAGAGTAGACGGAACTCTCTTGAAGAAGCGACTAAGATGCGGCCGAGTGGAGCATCACCAAGTCAACTCAATAAAAGCCAAGTCTCAAGTTGAAGTGACAAAGAGTCATCCATGATTGGAAGTCGACTCTAAGTCACCTGGGAAAGCAAGGAAAAGCGATCAAGTCGAGATAATCGTAAAAAAACCGTTCCACGAAAATCAAGAGATTTACTTAAACAAGTAATATCTCCATACCACCTTTCTTGGAGTGCTCATCCCGAGCGTGCAAAAGGAATGAACCAATGGGAAGCACTACACCGTGTCGAACTCGAAAGGTGAAAGAACAATTCATACGAGGAAACGGCAATTCCAAGAAGCGCAACAAGACAAGCCAACGACGCAAGTGACTTTCAAAAATAAGCCTATCTCTTCAACGGGCAAATTTTTGAAAGTTCACTATAAAAGGCCGAGGAGTTTGTTTGAGAAGAGGAGATACATGTATGACACACACGTGAGATATACAAGCACATTAGAAAAACTCAAACATTCTCAATCCTCAAGCCTACATTACGAAATACATCAATCCAACACTCACCGTGAAGGAAAGAGAACTTCAATCGGTTGAAGAGGAAACTTTTGAAGAAAAGGGGTCTACATTCCGGGAAGGATTGTAGAAAGGTTCAAGGTTGAACCAAGTCTTAAGCTTTTGGAGGGCTTCGTGATCAAATCCAAAGATCTTGAGCAAGTGAGTCGTAGTAATAAGACAGCTGCCTGTGAAGAAGAAAGGAGTCGCACGAGAAGCCAACGAGTGATCAAGGCGTCTCGGATCGAGTCCCCAAGGATCAAGTCGGCTTGTTGTGATCAAGACTTGAATCGGGATCATTACCACTTTGTAAACCGATCATTACCTAGTGGATTCCTCCGGGAGTTGGAGAAGAGAGGAGTAGAAGAATTACCCCATCTTGAACCTCTATAAAAACTTCACTGTGTCATTTACATTTCAAAGACTTTAATTCTTGCAATTTTAATCGCTTATATCTGTGATAAATTTGCTATCCACTTGATAAATTATAAGTACTAAACCAAGCACTAAACTCTTACTTAATCAAACTTAAGGGTGTTAAGTCTTCCAATAAAATAAAACCACAATTGAGTTAAAATATAGCCAATGCCAAATTGAGTTACTCCATCAATGCTCGTGATGCATTTGAGAGATTAACTCTCTTGAGTGACTAATTCGACCGTCCATCAAGGACACAAATGTAGAATCAACTCAGAGATTTAAAAGGACTAAATCGAAAATTTGGTAAGGTTTATTCAACCCCCCTTCTAAACCTTACTCTTACACCCCTTGGGACCTACATTCTATTAGCTTGAAGCTTTAAATTATCATCAATGCTTTCACACATAATTGTGAATCATCTTTCAGTCATAAATGAGGGTACTTATAGGAGCCAATATATTATATTTGCTATGCTACTGAAATGTATGCTTAATCATCACTAGAACAAGTTATTTAAGAAATCCTCTGGTCCTTAAGTAGGCATGTGAGACATGTGATTCAAGGGATTTGATGTGCATTAATGCTTGAGAACCATTTAATGTGATTTAACCCTTTAGTATCTTTTTTCCCAGGTCTTGTAAGACATTCTCGAGAGGTATGGTCAACTCCTTGGGTTGGATGCTTCGACCCTCTCATGGACGTATAGGTCTTGTTCGGTTGGGTTGGTGTCCTATGAATGGACACTTAGGTCTGTCTCAACCAATTCTTTATTGGGTCAATTCTTGTCAGACCGGGTATAACAATAGCCTCCCAATCTTGGGCCATCAAGTTGAAGACATGATGCTCGAGATTCTACGAATGTGTTAGGAATCTTATTATATAGATTTTGATGACACTTAAAAAATTTATACTTGAATGTGGGTACCCTCAAAATATAATATATTATGTATTTATATCTTGCAACATATAGGAACTAAGTTGTGAAATGCAACCTAGTGGATTGATCGAAGACTCTCTGAAGAGTTACGCAAGAAGGCGTGAGAGTCCCAGCTGAGTTTGCATCTTTGAAAAGATTCTCAGCTGAGTTCAATATATTCATAATACTTACAGCTAAGTCAAAACAAGACAAAAGACTGACAGCTAACTCAATATCATAAGACTATAAAAAGACTTGAACTTTAGATAAATCAAGAATATCAGTCAAATTTGTAGCTATATATCTTAAGCCAACTAGAGATACGTCCGTTGCACAGAGATCAAGGAAAATTATTGGGTTGCCTCTCCATTGTATGGGCCCATATGGGGCATCTTTAGTTTTGTTAGGGTTAGCTCCTGCCTTATTCTTTTTGTGATTGGAGATGGCTTCATGTTTCCTCGTTGGTCCCATTCTCCATTTACTTTATCCTATTATAACTCTAGGATTTTCCTCTTTAGGGTCCAAATCATTATTGTCAACGGTTGCAAACTTGGGCCCTTTGTTCTTGTCCCTAGGTGCGTGTTCTAACCACTACACTCAATGTCTGGAATGTTTCGACCTCGATGGTCATTTGTTCCATTTGAAAACACTACTTTAATCATTTAACCTTTAGAACTCATTATTTCGCCTTGGCTCACTTACTCTAGGCTCCTACCAATGGGCTTTGCCTTTTAGATGGTTCTCTTCGAACATTTGTTCCTTTCATCGCATGTATGTTGGTTGGAATGAACTCGAGCATACATAATTTTATTATTGTCCTTCTCGTTTGCCAGGAGTTGCTATTCCTTTGGTGAGTGCTTTATATTCTCTTTATAGGTTTCTCATATCTTTTTCAGTTTATCTGCTCTTTTGGCCCAGTTTTTGTTAGCATGTTTGTCGTGCCTGTTCGACCACTAGATACCTATGAAAGTCTAATGATACTCACAAAAGAACGAGATCAATTGTAGGGCGACAAGTTAACCACATGTTGTCTCTCAAGAAAGATTAGCCGATATGATATAATTTAAATCTAAACATTCTAGCCAGATTTGTGATTTTAATTATATAAGGAAAACTAATAAAAGATCATTTAAATCTAAACACCAATGAACCCAGTGAAAATGATATGGATAAAATATTTAGGATTTTGGTATCACCTCATCATACTCATAAACAGAATAATAATGAATTGATCACGTGATTAAATAATTAAGAAAACATATATAAACTATGCATGGATATGATAACTCTAGTATTCACGGATTAAGTCTAGATAGATTCAATTTACCTAATTAATTAACCAAGTTAGATAATGCAATGATGATTCATATCTAACCCTCTAACTGAATTTAGTCAGACAAAAACACCATATCTGGATATCAACTGTTCCCTTAAGATATAAAAGAATTAATTAGACGATTAATTATAAGATAAAGCAATTTAATCAAGCAAGGCATAATCAACCAATCAATATTCTTGCTTCTTCATTTAAAACAGTTCATCCTAATCCTAGAATGATGAATATAATTTATTCTTGTAGATGGAATAACAATTCAATTAAAGAGAACAAAAAAATCAAAATCATCATCATGAAACAGTAGCAATCACCATGTAGTTAAATATCGATAAAAAGATGAAATATTATGCTTTGATTAGGTTGTGAAATAACGCCGGTGGAAAACAAACCCCAATGTAGGTTGTGAGAGAAAATAACAAAAACTAGGGCTTAGAATACTAATTAATAAAAGTTTACAAAGCAGAATCGGATATATTCTCGGGTTCCATAGCAGACTTAGTCATATCCACATTTGTACCTAACCTAGATAAATTCTTAGGTTCCATAGCAGACTCATTTAGCTACAGTTAAAAGCCACAACATGTTTCCCTCTATGTGAAGTCTCAAATCAGTTTCACATGACTTAGCCTCGTTTCCTCAAACATAACAAATATGCACAATTGCCAACACAAAAATTCAAATCAATCACTCTTCTATTCTTTTTCTTTCTTTTTTATGCTTTATATATATTTTTCTTTTTTTTTCTATTAGGGCGCTCGAGGCATTCTTTCACTAGGTTTAATTTTAATCTATGTATAAAAACTCTTTGGGTGATTTCTCATACTCATATTTGTATCGTCATTTTATGTAAAAGATAATTGTGGGGCTCAAAATGCTGCTAGTTACTAAGAAACAACAAACATAAGAGTATAACCTCGATTTGTCCAAGTTTTGTTCCCGCAATGCTAGCAATGTTTTGCAACAAAATAATAATCAACAAGGCTCGGACTCAATCCACTTCAAAGAGACAACACATTTTATGCCCCACAACCGTAACAAAAAATCAACCCTCGCCTAGTAAGTCTATCACAAAAACCAATTCTTAATCTAGATCGAAGACTTGGGCATCAAGTTCATGACACAATATCATAGTCAAACTCAATTTAAAATATTTTTTTACGAGTCATATATTTCTGCATCATTATCCCTCAAACCTAACCAAGCATAGAAAACATATAAAAAGTTCCAATATCCCCCCACACTTAATTTAAATAATATCCTCATTGCATCAGAAAAATAAAAAATAAAAAAGGACAAATGAATTATCCTGAAATACATGTTAATGCCGGATCATCCTAGGAATAGAGAGAAACACAAGAGAACCTACAAAAATGTGAATGGAACAAAACTAAAACACCCATGCACATGCAAACATCATATTGTCCACAAACTCTATTCGTGTATTTTTTGACAAAAAATCCTTAAAATGCTTGAGTTACCTTCCAAGAAGCGTTCTTTTAACATCAGTAGCTTGACGGTACCAACTGAGAAAATAATTGTTGTTCATTGAGCAAAACATCTCTCACTATCTTGAAATTATTATTATGTTGAATCGAGTTTCGAACCACATCGTGTTCCTGCCATGGGGCATCTTTAACAACATTGACATAATCAACTAAACTTATCATGCAAGACACCAACAAGACTATGACCTATAAAAAAATTGAAAATGCCATGATTGCTAAAATGTATTAATCTCAACCACAGTGTATGGCGTATTTAATAGAAAGTGGAAACCAACGTCGTATTCCACAGGGATTGATTAAAGCACATAAAACTACCGTAACTATAGTAGCTCAATATTATTAAAACGTCCGTAAAACAAATTGGTTTTTCTAAATACTACTGTTAAAATGAATTAAACTACCAATCAATAGAAAACTATCACACTCATGAGAATAAATCAACAAGTAAAGGCGAACCTAGGACTATGATCTCGACATGCTTCATCAAAATTATCTCTAATTTGCGTTTTGCAATAACTAATTTCACCGTATCTATGGGTTTAATTATTGTCGTAGTTTATTCCCTCTCTCGAAGAAAACAAACCGTAGATTAATATCAAATTGCTAGCATCTCTACTCAACAATCAATATCAATTCCCAAAAGCATAAAGAATTAAATAAAGTCCCACAAATGTCATAAGCCTCTCGACTCTACTCTCGTTTATGTTGTGAATGAATTAGGTAACGTTAGAACTTATCTCTCGAATTATGAAATAACTATAAACATGCAAATTGGCCAAATAATCCACAAGGAATAAGCACACAAATTCACAAATAGATCAATGGAAAAGATCAGTACAAACAAAATCAATTCGGAAATAACATGAATACACATTCTAAATCATGTCCTATAAACAATAAGAAATTAGCCTAACATAATTGTTTTCAAATCCATAGACAAATTCTAAAACAAAAAGTTAAACATAGACAAGATACGAATTGAAAATCTCTAGACTACGACGACGAAACCCCCATGTATGGACAAATCAATCTTCACAATCATTAACCTTCGTGCATTCATGGTTGATGAAACTTCTGTGTTGTTCTCTTACTATCTCCCTATTCTTGCTCCAAATCGTCATTTTCTCTCTTAGGCGTGTTGTATCGGTTGTTATGTATTTTTTCCCTTTTATAGGTGCCTTTTCGGATCCACTTTTTAGTCTTCGCATAATTAGGAAATAAAATCTGAAAGCTTGCGCATGGGTTGTGCAACTGCTCATGGGTAGGCCATGTGAAATCTCCTCCAACACTGGCTAAGCTGCATCACACACACGGCCGTGTCCTTTCCCACAATCAGACCATATGTAAGCTCTCTAAATCCAAACTGCACACGTGCATGCAACTATGCACGACCTACTCATCTGATGTGTTCTTCTATATTTCCTACTCGTCTCAATTTGTCCTTTTAGATCTTGACATACCCTTTAGAATGTGTTATTGCTTTTCTTCCAATGTAGCTCCATTTCCAGCAAAAATATCCAAAAAAATACAATATCACGCCCAATAAGGAAAAGTAACCTAAACACGCTAGATATACATGCAATCATGTTAATTACATACCAAAATACACTTTGAAATGCATGCAAAATAACCACTTATTAAATCCCCCCATACTTAAACCGTTGCTCGTCCTCGAGCAAAACAAAGAAAGAATAAATGCATGCAATAAGGTGGATTCATTAACAACATAAAAATACTACAAATATACAATCTCATTGAGTTCACATTCTACTTCGCACATCATAATCGTTCTTAAAAGCTCTAAATTGCAAATTACGCATCAATCAATACTCTTTCGGTGTTTGACATCGAATCCCCCACCAGATAAGTGTATCGCTTAAACTCCTAAATTGTATAAAATATAAGCAATTAACGCTCACGTCAATTCAATGAAAGTGATTTACCATATGCTTGCAATTCATGTACTCTCGCCGCTCCTAAGTAGGTGTGCAACATACAAATCCAAAGGACTTTATTTTTGTTGTAATGTAGGCTTTTGGTCAAGGTACGATACGTTTAGAAAATTGGCACACATCCTACGCTAGTGGAGTAATGGTACGAATGTCGTTTCACTCAATCCTAAAATTTTGTTCTTTATGCCACAACCCATGGACTAAGTGTAAAGTGGAGACAATTCTCACTAGATATCCATTCCTTTGCCAAAATTATAGAAATTTCAATCGAACAACTAATTAAATCAACTTCTTAAGATAATGATAACAAGACTTCCCAAAGGAATTGCCCACAAGTCCTCAATCATTCATTTTTTTTCATGGGGACTTGTAGACTCTTTTGTCTCATCTTCTAATTTTTCACCCAATTGATCATGTTATACTAGATTTCTTCACCATTTCAGCCACCAATCTCAAACAATAATAAGAACTAAACCAATCCCAAATATGAACCCCACGCAGCCAGTCTAAGCTAAGGTAAAATATTACGAGCTCAAACTGGCTCATATTTATGTGGTTAGCAACAAAGAAAATTGGCTCAAGGCTCAAACGGGCTAGCAAAGGGATTCTTGCATTTTTTGGTAGGCTTATTGCCTAAAGCGGTTTAAAATCAAAGATGGCCTAAATCAATGTAACCTTGAGATAGAACCAAAGCAAGTTCTAGAAACCATAATTCATGAACGACAATCGCACACAGGAAAATCAGACTGTGCATAATTAACAAACATGGCTCAAAAGCTCACAGGCTTATTTTCACATCATGTTCAAACACCAACTTTTCCCAATCAATACCATATAAGCAATATATACACTCACGGAAGACACTACGCTCATCATCTATGTTTCAAAAAACCTCAAACAAAAGTTGTAAATGTCCTAAAGCAGTAAACATGCTTACTAACTAAAACAAAAAATTAATGCAATGTCCTATATGTTCCTATATGCAAGTCCTACATATCATGCAATAGTACATTATCGTGCACCCTAAAAAACATTCCCAAACTTTATTCTGTTTTGCATCCCAAAAAACACACAGGGAAGTTATCGTTGATAAAAGAAGCGTGACAAGTACTCATAGTGATTTACTATGGTGGAGGTGGCGAAGAGTAGCAGTTTTGATGGATATGCCACTGCTCCATTCGAGACATCATGTCATACATTTGTAGCTGGCACTGATCAATCTTGCAAAATTGTTTCATGTTTTCCTCTTGATATTTGCCCACATTGGCCGCCAATTGATAGGACTCCTCCAACAATTTACCCACATTCGACTCCAGTTGTTCGACTCTTTCCTCAACACCATGTGAAGACCAACCCTGTCAGTGGGATGATTCTAGTCTGTCAGCCATCTCCTGTGGCTCGTCCCCTTCTTCCCCTGTCGTGTTCCCAAAGTTAATATCCCATGATGTATAAGCCAATTCTGTTGATTTCCAATCACAGTTGCGTCGGGGTTGGGGAGTTTGAACGTGGTGTTGTCCCCATGCTGCAGTTAATAATCACGCCCATCAAATTTGATCATCGACATCGCTATAATGGCGTTCAAATCAATCTTCCTACTACTGCCAGCAAACGCATAATGCATCCAATCTATAGCAAAGTAGTCAACGATAAGGGTAATCAATCCCCAAATGCAAATCTCCCCCTTCTTTTTATTCCGCAGTCGTTTGAATTGCCTTGCGATGAAGGCCCCCGCATTCGGTGTCACCTCAGTGTCGTTATCATACACCACAACACAAATAACTCATCCGATCAGACCACCCCCATGATATCCCCTCGAGAAAATACCGTCTCGGCCAACAACTTTTGCATATTTCAAAGTACGTAGTTTCTAGTACGTGATGCCTTTGAAACTCCTCTCCCATGTAGATGCGGTGGCTAGTAATTTCCTTCCAAAATCCATGTATGTCAAAATCATTATGATTCTCAATCGCATTACCTGTCATTTTATATATCTCATTCAATTGCTCAATAGTGAGGTCCCTCGTCTCATTTACACTCTGGAAACTAATACTAACCAAGGTATGTTTTCTCCCCTCCATCAATTCAAGAGTACTCAAAAAATCAAGAGTGAGAACGTCGTACGTTTTCCAATTCATGAATAACAAATAATCATAATCTACTCTACCACAAAGCATATGTAAATCATCAATAAGCCCCAACATAGTTAGACAATAATCATTGGATACCTTATTGCGATAGTTTCACGGAGGTACAAATCCCCCATCGGATCTGGTGCTCCTCCGAAAATTTGAAATTATAGTAATTGGGTAGACTTGGGTTATCCTCGGTGTTGGCTCCTGTCAACTTCTCGTGTTTCTCCTGACTCTAGAAGTCATATATACCAAAAACATTTGAAGAATTTTTGAAAATTTGCACAAACAAATTTAAAAAATTGGACAAAAATGGAGGTTAGGGCTGGAGGATATTGTTCTTTAGAGCATTGAATGAAATTCAAAGTTGGTGTGGTGGAGTTCTTGTTTTGGAGTAAAGAATTTCAAACTACACGGGACACCCGTGTGATTTGAAGAGGCAATTGGGACAATTTTGGAGGCTTGGTGGTGTTGTGGGGAGAGGGTTTTGCAAATTTGGGGTTTGCAAATGTGAAAAGTGGGAAGAGAATGAGGAATTTCGAGTTAAAAAGGGGAGGAGCCCATTTTTGTTGTTAGCCGTACGGCCCGTGCGCATGGGCATGACTGGGTTGTGTGTCTGGTCTCTGCGTCTCGACTCTACTTTGTCTGGGAACATGACCGTGTGCGAGGGCACGGGCTAGTCATGTGCCTGGTCTCTGTTTCTCTATTTTGTCTAGGTACACGACCGTGTGCATTGGCACAAGCAAGTCGTGTTCATGTGCTTTACTTCTTCTTTTTTCTTGAGGAGTTTGTCGTAAAGCCTCCTACACACAAACTCAAAACAAAAACAAACAAAACTATAATGTAAAGATAAGAAAAAATCGAATGAACAAAGGCAATTAGAAATTGGGTTGCCTCCCAAGAAGCGCTAAGTTTTACTTCTTCAGCTAGACACCTAGTTTTTCTAAGGCTCCATCAAGATGATTGTCGCCGCCACCATTTTTTGCTCGTGCTCGGAATAATGTTTGACTCATTGCCTATTTACAATGAATGTGCTCCCATCCCACGCTAGCAATTCAACAACACTTGGAGGCAGTACTTTTTAAATTATGAATCGGCCTGACCAACGTGACTTGAGCTTTCACGGAAAAAGTTTGAGACGAGAGTTGTATAACAACACCACTTGTCCCGGTAGGAATTCTCTTCTCAAGATCCTTTTGTCATGCCATTGTTTCGTGCAGTCCTTATAGTTATTAGGATTTTCATAAGCATTTTCACGAAATTCTTCCAACTCACAGATTTGTAGTTTCCTCTTTTCTCCAATAGTGGTCATATCAAAATTCAGGTTTTTCACTTCCCAAAAATTTCTATGCTCCAATTCCACCTGAGTAACATGCCTTGCCAAAAACTAATCGACATGGCGACATTCCCAAGGGTGTTTTGTACGCCGTATGATAAGCCCATAAAGCGTCATAGAGCTTCAATGCCCGATATTTGCAATTCGTACTGACCATCTTTTCCAATACATGCTTGGCCATTAGAGTGTGGATGATATGCCAAGGCCACCCTATACTTGACTCTATATTTAGCCATGAGATTGTTGAATAGTTTGTTGCAAAAATGAGGGCCTCCACCGCTAATTTGCGCTCTTGGAGTACAAAAACGTGTGATGATTTTCTTTTGCAAGAACCTCAATACAATCTGCGTCATTGGTCTATGTTGGAATTGCTTCGACCCATTTGGATACATAATCCAGTGCAAGGAGGATGTACACATACCCCATGAAGAAGGAAACAACCCCATGAAATTTATACCCCACATGTTCAATAACTCCACTTCTGCTATGTTTGTTAATGACATCTCATGTCGCCCGAGACTGTCCCCATCCTTTAACATCGATCACTGTAGCATAAATATGTAGCAGTCTTTAAAAATCAAATGCCAATAAAAAATAGATTATAATATCTTTGCCCCATGCACGTCGGCCCAAAGTGGCCTCCGCTTGGCGATGTATGGCATTGATCGCGGATGCTATCCGATTCTTCTTGAGGTACACACCTTCTTATCATCGAATCTGAGCATCTCTTGAATAATAAAAGGTCATCCCACATATAATATCGCACGTTATGAAGGAATTTCTTCCTTTGATGGTGTGTAATATCGGGTGGTAAAACCTCACTTACCAAATAGTTTACATAATTGGCATACCATGGAAACTTTGCTTCTACCAACATGATTAGTTCATCTGGAAATGTTTCTTTGATTTTTTGAATAAGTGCGAATATTTATATAAAAAATGAAAAGAGAGTAGTCCTGATCACAGGCAGATCAGGTAACTAAACGAAAGCCTGGAAATAATGTCAACAACCAAAATGAAGTGGTCACAAGCCGACCAAATGGCTGAATGGTTGGGGCCTGTTAAAACCTTCCAAGGTAAAACCCACCATTGTGGGAAAAACCCTTGGAAGGAAAAAGAGTACCCCCATGTAAAAATAGGTGCCTAAAAAAGAAACCTGAAGCAGTGGCGCATTAATTAACAAACCTATAGTTGGATTGGCCAACATAATCATCAGTGAGGTAGTGAAGAAGGTCTGTGGGCGGGACGCCCCACCAGGTGCCACTCTCCGTCTTCTTGCTCAGCATGTCTGTCACCCGATTGCCTTCGCGAAAGATATGAGAGACTACAAGATCAATACCTCTGAGCAAATGCAGGGTGTGGCGCCAATAGCTAAGATAGCGCCATGGCACCTCCATCGTTCTCTTCTCCAGCAGGTTCACCACATACATCAAATCTGATTCCAGCCAAAGTTGTGTCCAGCTTTTTGCAAATGCGTATTGGATCGCCCGCATTGCTGCAACCAATTCAGCCTCAAATGCGTACCCTGAACCACAGTGATGGACAAAGCATCCGCGAAAGAATCCTCTATAATTCTGGAAGACTCCGGAGGCTGTTAGATTGTCCGGCGCCCCTGAAGCGCTGCCATCCGTGTTAACCTTGAGTCAACCCGAGAGGGGTTTTTGCCACTGGACCTCCACAATCTTCGGAGCATGCGTAGCCCTTCCGGAACTCTTAAACCACGCAGGATAAAAAGGTCATGCTGATCGTTGTTCATGCATCCCCGATCCAAATGTGCTGATTCAACAATGAGTGCCTGTAGGTGAATGAGTGCCGCCTCCGGAGTCCAGATTTTGTTGTGGAAAATCAGCTCATTACGGATGTGCCAAATGAGCCAGATGCAGGAAAGTATTGCCACACGCCAAAGGAAAGCGACCTGGTCACTGAAATGAAAAGACATAAGTCCTACCAGCAGTTCGTTGAAACTGTAAGTCTGGAGGGGGTGCACATGAAAGGATTGGAAGATCCAATGCCATATATGCCCTGCAAAAGCACAAGAAACAAATAAGTGATCAACCGATTCCCCCAATTCCCTGTAAAGAACACAAACCGAAGAGCCAGTAAAACTTCCCATAGCTCTTAAAGAATCCTGGACTGCCAATCGGTTGTGTATAGCCCTCCATGCCACCACCGATCTCCGTTCCGGGATGTGCTGGGACCAAATCCAAGAACCCCATCTAATTGTCGGGCGCTGTGGGCGTAAATAATTATAAGCCGTCTTCGAGGTAACCGAACCATCCTCTGAGTTCAACCAAACACGAGTATCCTCGGGATGTAGGCGCAATTAGGACGCGCACAATTGCTCGAACTAGCTCCAAATAAGCCTCCACAAAAGAGAGGGTGAAGTGCCAGGATCCATCATAAAAATAATCAGAGATACGCTGCTGGAATAAATATCTATAGTCCTCTGGGATGCCAATTCTGTCAGCTATGGAGTATCCCAACCAATTATCAATTTAGAATAAAACCTCGGAGTTGGCGCCTGGGATCCAACGAGCATCATCCAAGAAATCGGAAATACAGGGTTTAATCCCAGTCCAAATAGAAGAAGGAATAAATGACCGTCGGGTATCCCCATTTCTAGTAAAGTACCGTTGTCTGAGGGTCCTATAAACCACCGAGTCCGAGTTCAAAACCTTCCAGCCCAATTTCATTAAGAAAGCCTTTGTTAGCAGCCATAATCGATCTCACTCCCAGTCCTCCCTCTGTCCTGGGCGTGCAGCATGTATTCCAATTGACCACCACCTTTCCCTTAGAATTCACATCCCCCGTCCAAATGAAATTACGCATAGCTTTTTCCATTTGTTTTAGCAGCATTGCAGGCCATTTATAAACCATCATGGTGTGCACGAAAGAACTAGTTATCACCGAGTTAACAAAGCAAACCCTTCCAGCAATGGAAAGAGACGAACCTTTCCATCGTCGAAACTTAAGGATTATCTTGTCAAAGATAGGCTGTAAATCTGCGACCTTTGGAGCTCCCTTGAAGATTGGAGCGCCCAAATAGATGGTGGGGAATGCCCCTGGATGAATCCCCAAAATGTGTTGCACCCTCCCACGGACATAGTGCGAAACCTGCGCCCCAAAATAGACCTTGGATTTCTGCGGACTAAACACTTGACCCGAGATATCTGCATAATGAGTAAGAATCTGAAGCAAGACCCGGGCATTGGTAGAAGACCCCCCACACATGATAACGATATCATCTGCGTATAAGATGGACGAAGGGAAGACAATTCCCCTTGGCGCTACGAAGGAGGATAACCGAGCCCGATCCATCGCCATTCAATAAGTCGCCCCATGACTTCCTCTGCAATGCAAAACAATAATGGTGATAAAGGATCCCCTTGTCTGACTCCTCTGAAGCATGGAAAATAACCCACCGGCGTCCCATTTAACAGCACAGATATCCTGGATGACCGAAGAACCACCTCCACCCAACGCACAAAGGTTTTCGAGAAACCAAAGCGGCACAGGACGTATAGTAAGAAATCCCACCTCAATGTGTCAAAAGCCTTTCGAATATCAATTTTTAGGATCATAATCGAGTCCGTTCGCCCCTGTAAGATATTGAACCCTTCAGATACCATGGCAATACAATCATGAATTTGTCGGCCCGGGATAAAACCAAACTGCGTCGGAGATAGAAAATATGACACAATTAAGCCCAAACGCGTAGCCAATATCTTTGTGATTATCTTGAAAATAAAGTTGCTCATAACAATCGGCCGGAAATTTTCAATCACATTCGCGTCCTTAGTCTTTGGGATGAGGGCCATGAAACTAGCATTCAATCCCAGAGGTAGTGACGAATTACTGAAAAAAAAGCGAACAGCTGCAGTTACCTCAGCAGAGATGACATCCCAGAAATGACGGTAAAAAATCCCATTGAATCCATCTGGGCCCGGTGAACTATCAGAATCCATATCAAAGACCGCGTCCTTAACCTCCAAATCCATAGGAATGGCAGTGAGAGTGGCATTAGCCGGTGCCCCAACCCTGGGGAGATAACCTGGTCGACTAAAGAGAAGTCCGCTTCGAGCCGCCAAAGATTCTGCGAAGAGATCCTTGTAAAAGGAAACGATGTGTTCACCAAGGATCCCGCATCGCTGAAGTTGCCTCGATCATAAGTCCCCGGATACATGCACGCCCCTTACAAATCGCTACGCCGATGAAAAATGTCAGATTATTTATCCCCGCCCTTAAGCCAGTCGGGGCCTTTTGCTTGAGGAATTCGATCAGATCGCAACGCCTGCGAAAGCTTCAACTGGGCATCTAGCTCGCTATCCCGGAGAGAGAAGGTATAGCCTAAGGCCTCAATATCTGACTGAATCTGACGAAGATGCTCCATCCGGCTATCCACGCTCGATTAACATCCCCAAACACATCCCCTGTTCCAATCTTTAATAACATATCGCAACCGCTGAGCTTCCTCATGACACGCATAATGGGTTGGGCGTGTCACATGGAGAGCCCCAAGAGGTTGTAACCAAATCCCGGAATGAATCGTGATGCACCCACATACGCTGAAAATGAAATGGAACCGGATCCCTGGTAATGGCCGAAGAACAAGAAACCAAAATGGGGTGGTGATCGATCCAATGCGAGGAAGAACTAAGCCCTTGACACCGCCAAAGTGCGAAAAATGGACAAGTAGCTGGGCTCTATCCAACTTAGCCTCAAGTAAAGATAGAGGCCTTCGGGAGCACCAAGTAAATGAATTCCCCGTCGTCAAAACCGCAAACAAACCAACATCCTCTATGAATTCCCTGAAATCCTGGCACGAGGCTTGGGAAAGAGTATCATTGTGTGAGAGCTCATGATGTCCCAAAACCGCATTGAAATCCCCAACAAGCAACAGATCAGCCAGACCCAAATTCCTCAAATTCAACCATAGCTCACGTCGTGCAATGTAGTCACACAAACCATGAGTAAAGCCAACATGAAAAATCAAAGCACCAAATTGAACATGGAAAACAATACATTGTGTAGAAGGCCAGACCTGATTTAGTATTGTGATAGTGGAGTCGTGAAGTACCCAAATGTCTGGCCGTCCATTGTCTCGAAAACTTTGGCCCGCAAGAGTCAAACCCAGGCTATGGCAATAAGAGTCGGAAATAGTCGAAAAGTCCACCTTAGGTTCACAAATAGCCATAATGGAAGGTTTATGCTTATGACATAGCCTTAAGAACATTATGCAGATGCAACATTCCCGATCCCCTGATGTTCCGTAAGATGCAATTCATTGAGACGGTTGGAGGGGTGTCGCCCGTGACGATCGCACGGTGAAAACAAGCGTGTGGTGCGTAGCAGAGTCTGATGATTGGGGGTTGTTTGATAAATGGTTTTATCATGATTTTGATGATTTTGTTTTTATACCAAAACAATGTTTTTAAAGGTTGTCCAAATACTCCTAAATGATTTAAAATGGTTTTAATATTTTTCGGAGTATTTCTTCAAGTTCATTTTCGATATAAATTGGACAACACTTTTGATGATTTTGTGTTAATGTATTTTTACACCAAAAACAATGTTTCTAAAATGTTGTCCTAATACTCCCGATCGGTCTAAAATATTTTTACTATTTTTCGGAGTATTTATTGAAGTTTATTTTCGATATAAAATTGGACAACACTTTTGTTTTGAGGCCAATCGGTCACCCTATAGGGCATCCCGTACCTGAAAGTTGTGAAAAACAGTGAATAAGCTATTTGCTGAAAAAAGGCTGGTTGACCGGTCAACAGGGTGGTAGACCGGTGTGGTCGACCGGTCGACCGGGGCGTCGACCGGTGCCTGGGAGCAATTTCTGAAACAGAGCTTCCTGGACTCGTTTTTTGGTCTTGCTCGACCGGCTGCGCATGGGGTCGACCGGTCGAACCCCCCGTCGACCGGTCGCCCTGTGTAAATGTGTTTTCTCATTTTCAAACGTCTATTTGTGCGCGACCGGTCGCCCTTAAGTTTGACAGCAAAAATGTAACCGTTGTGCAGCACACATTCATGTCCCCAAGAGGAGCCTATCATGTACAAGACATCTTCTATAAATAGAGGATGAATTGAAGCAACACAATAAGAGAGAAAACTACAACACAACAAGATACACTCAAGAATATACTTGTTCTTACATTGTCTTATTTCTTGTTGTAATTAGCCTAGCTATTCACTTTCACATCCTTGAGGTCTAGGCTATTCTTGATTACACTTGCACTCAATTGTATTATTCATTTTCGAGTTGTAATCTTGAATTTTTGGGTAATCATTCAACACAAGATATCCTTGTGAGTGTTCTTGTGGTAAGAACACACTTGGGTGATCTAGGTGTTAGGTGTAAGAAGATTGTGGTAATCTTCTTGAGGTGTTGAAGAATTTGGTATTCTTCAAGGTTGAAGATTGTGGTAATCTTCACAAGGTGCCGTGGAGATTGTGGTAATCTTCAAGAAGAGATTGTGGTAATCTCAGAGGTGGTGAAGAGTGTGGTGCTCTTCAAGGTGTTGTTGTAAGTTGGTGTTGTATTAATTTGTGGTAAATTAATAAAATCTTTTTTCTTTTTGAAATCCATCCCTGGATATACTTGGGGTGGTAGAGGATTAGGCCCTGGTGGGTTGAACCTCTTTAAATCGACGTGTGTTGTTTACATTCCACACCTTTATTATTGTGTTTGAGCATTTGTTTCAAAAAGAGGGCGAAATCGAAAAGATGGAGATAATCTATTCACCCCCTCTAGATTATCGTAGCGCTGACTTACAAGTGGTATCAAAGCCAAACTTTTGGCAAGCTCGTTTCACATCGCGAGTGAAGAGAAACGATCGTCGGCTACGAACGAAGCTCATCTTTCCGGCACCTCCACCACCAAGCCACCTCTATTTGATTCAAAAAATTATATATTTTGGAAAGAATGAATGGAATGCTATTTACAAGGTTGCGGGTTCGATATTTGGAACACCGTCATTAATGGAGAATCCATTCCGATGAAAGATACACCACACACCTCAAAAGGCTTCAAAAAGCTCAATGATGAAGAGAAGAAAATCATCTCCTTAAATGGTAAAGCTCTTAATATTTTACATTGTTCACTTACCATGTTAGGAAATTTATTGTTTAGATTTTGATGAATGCCATGTAAAACTTAGAATAGGAAGTTGGCACCCCAATTTTTGTTGTAAACTGCACTGTAATAAATAGGGCTGGTCAAGCCGAGTTAAGTCGGTATGCCCAAACATGCAAGAAGACAACTCGGAGACTAGGAGGAAGACCCCGCCGCAAGAGAGCCGAGTATGGCAAACAAGAGAAGACGGAACCCCATCAAGGAGCAATCGAGATGCAACAGTGGAGTATCGGTCAAGTCAACTCAAGAAAAGCCAAGTCTCAAGTTGAAGTGACAAGAGTCATCCAATGATTGGAAGTCGACTCTAAGTCACCTGGGAAAGCAAGGAAATGCAATAAGTCGAGATAATCAAAAAGATCCGTTGCACGGAAATCAAGAGAATTACTTAAACAAGTAATATCTCCATGCTACCTTTCTCGAAGTGCTCAGTCCCAAAAGCGTGCAAAAGGAATAAACCAATGGGAAGCACTACACCGTGTTAGAACTCTGAAAAGGTGAAGAACAATTCATACGAGGAAATGGCAATTCCAAGGACTTGCAACAAGACAAGCCAACGACCACAAGTGACTTTCAAAAATAAGCCTATCTCTTCAACGGGCAGATTTTTTAAAGATCACTATAAAAGGCTGAGGAATAACTCTGAGAAAAACACGAAGATTACATAGGTTACCTTGACCATACAAGTAAGAAAAAAACATTTTGTAACCTGAAATATTCTCAAGTTATTAAACGCTCAATCCTCAAGCCTGCACTACGAAGAACATCAATCCAACACTCACCGTGAAGGAAAGATAACTTCAATCAGTTGAAGAGGAAATTATCAAGAATCAAGGGGGTCTACATTCCACGAAGGATTGTAGGAAGGTTCAAGGTCAAACCAAGTCTTGAGCTTTTGGAGGGCTTCGTGATCAAATCCAAAGAGCTTGAGCAAGTGGGTGTAGTAGCAAGGCAAACGCCTGTGAAGAAGCCGAGTCGCACGAGAAGCCACCGAGTGATCAAGGCGTCTCCAGATCGAGTCCCAAAGGATCAAGTCGCTTGTGTGATCAAGACTTGTATCCGGACACGCTACCACTTTGTATATCTTGATCAATACCTAGTGGATTCCTCCAGAGTTGGAGAAGAGAGGAGTAGAAGAATTACCCCATCTTCGAACCTCTATAAAAATCTTATCACGTCATTTACATTTCAAAGACTTTAATTCTTGCATCATATCGTTTTAATTCTCACGACATATTTGCTATCCATTAGATAATCTCTAAGTACTAAATCAAGCTCTAAATCTCTACTTAACCAAACTTAAGGGTGTTAAGTCTTCCTAAAAACAAACCACGCTTGAGTTAATTTAGACTTAACAAATGAGTTATTCTATCAACAAATTGAGTCTCATTGGAGAGATTAACTCTACGATTAACTAAATTGGCTATCCACCAAGGACACAACTCGTGTAGTATCAACTCGACTTTTTAAAAAAGGACTAAATCAAAAATTTGGTAAGTTTATTCAAAAAGGACACTTACACCCCTTGGGACCTACAAGTGGTATCAGAGCGGTTGGTTCATTGAGCCTTCTACACTGGTTACTGAACTAGATCTCCAAACTTTTCGAAGACTGCTTTAGTACTTAAATTTTCAAAACTCCTTTTATCATTAAAATTTATTATCATGGAAGCAAATTTGACACGTATTCCCATGTTCACAATTGAAGAATTTGATGATTGGAAAATTCGTATGTGCTCATCTATCAACATTACATGATGAGATGTGGATAGTGATAGAGGATGGGCCACCGCAAATCTTAAAGGTGAACACACCGTAAGAAGAGCCGCAAATGAAGGTGAAGAGGATGTTGCCCTTGACCAACCATGGTTGAAAAACCAAGAACCGAATGGACAAATGATGACAGAAAAGATACAACCTGACAATGTAGCCAAGGACATCCTTTACAAAACCTTGACAAAGCCATGTTCAATAAAGTCAAATCATGCAAAACAAATTAAAGAAATCGGGACAAGCTAACATTGATTTGTGAAGGCTCGAGCAAATCAAAGAAAGCAAACTATCGGTGGTTGTACAGAAATTTGAGAATTTCAAAATGATCGCAGGAGAAAACCTGGATCAATTTGATGCTCGGTTCACGTAAATCACCAACGAGCTATCTCGCACTTGGTAAGGAGTATACACAGAAGAAATGTGTATGAAGATTCTAAAAAGTCTCCCAAATTGAATGGGAAATGAAGGTCATGGCACTAAGACATTCCATGGACCTATCGAAGACCTCCAACCACGAACTATTCTCGATCTCAAAGCCTACGAATTTGAGCCGAGAAGAAAAGATCGAAGAGACAATTTGTACCCAAAACAGTCACTTAATTGTTAAGGATGGAAAGAGAGCCGAGGTCAAAGAAGTCATTGATCCGAAGAAATAGCCCTACTAGTAAAAAGATTCAACAAGTTTTTTAATAAGAACTACAAGAGAGGCAAGGGCGAATCCTCCGTAAGACACTCGGCTCCTCCAAATCAAGGGAAGATAGGCCAACCAAGAGAATGATCATCAAAAAGTCAATATCAAAGGGTCGACAATCCAAGAATGGAAAGAGCCGATCAAAAGGTTGAATATCTATGCTGAATCAGAGGCAACCAGGTCACTATGCCATTGATTGCCCATATCCTCGTAGTCAACAAATACAGAATGAAGAAGAAAGAAAGGTCTTGAGAGAAAGAAGACAAGAAAAGAAAAAGGCAATGATGGTCACGAGATCGCCGAGACAAACAAGTCAAGAGAGACAAATGATTGAGAGCAAGTGAAGCCGACTACTCAAGTGACTCTGAAGAAGAAGCCCGATCTGCTTGATGGCCAAGGAACAAGATCAACTCGACCAAGAAGATGAGGTACACTCTAACTCATCAAACTCGATTCTAGTTATAGTGATCGCGTGACACACACACTTCATCACCCACCGATCTTTATGATTCATTAGGCAAAATGATGAAAGATTTTGAACACATTAAATCCTCACACACACTATTAAATGAGGAAAACAGCCTACTCAAGAGCCAAAAATCTCAAAGTCGACTAAGAGTGAGTACTCTAAGTCAAATAGTGATGAGAATGAAAGTTTAAAGGCTGAAAATGCTAAGCTAATAGCGTAAATAGTTGCCATAGAAAAGAGGGAGAATGACCTCAAAATGTGATTGCCTCATTCACTAAGGCATCTAAATCATTGGATGATCTTATTATGAGTCAAAGAGAATGTGGAGACAAGACAAAGCTTAGATTTAATTCCTATGTGCTATGTCAAACTCCAAAAGTAATTTTGGAAAAGGATCTTCAAGCAATGAAGAGTCAAAAATCCAAAACTCCAAAGGGTGCACACACATTCACTCCAAAGCACAATTACAAGCAAATCGGCCTTGGTTATAAAGGAAAAGGAAAAACAACCAATTGAGTGCGCTTGAAAGGACAACCGAGAAGAGATTCAATCGAGTTCCTCAAAGAAACTCCAAATGTAAAATACTCAGAAAGAAGAAACAGAGCTACCAAAAACCCCATAAAATCTATAAAAGAAATACATATGATGGGAATGGTAGAAAATATCCAAGCCAAGTGATTGGAATGATGTGAACTATCGATGTACTTATGGAATATAAGCCCAAATGGCAAAGGCCATTCCAAAAGTATAAGAGCTTTCATCAAAGACACATATGCACCTAGGCATTACACTCGAGACACCACAACTACCCAAAGAAGGCGATTGCTAAAACACATACACAGGCATACGACAAAAGAGACAGACTTGTATGAACCTAAAATCCCCAAGCAATTTGCCAATATTAATTATGATTATGGCACGATAGATGGCAACCCCTTAGAGTCAAATAATTTGGCTATAAGTTGGTTGGATCATCTTACAATTCTAACCCCTCGTGACCTGCACAAATATGGGTACCTAAAACTTAATTTCCTTGATTGCAAAGTTCAAGGAATGTTGAGTGCCAAGGAACCTGGTATATGGATAGTGGTCATTCCGGACATATGACAGAAATAAGAAAAATCATCAAAATTCAAGGAAGTTAAAGGAGCAAAAGTCATATTTGGAGGAAATGAAGCTCCAGGTGAAATAAGAGGCATTGGATCCATCAAGAGGAACGGATTAGAAATCACGGATGTTGCATATGTTGAAGGACTCAACTTCATCTTGCTAAGCATCACCAACTCAGACAAGGGCTATAATGTTGGATTTAACATGGGTATATGCCAAATCAAGAGGTCAATCGAATGAAGTTGTGTTGCAAGGATGCGGATAAAAGAACATGTATGTAGTAGATTGGTCAACCGCTACACCAAAGACTGTCTACTAGCAAAAAGCACAATCAATCAAGTTGGTGTGGCAAAAAAACCGAGTCACCCGAATTTCAAAACGATTAACAAGCTTGCGAAGTAGTCTTGTGGAAGGACTTCCCAGGACTCAGATATACGAGAAAGGAGAGTATATGTGACGATGTCGAAGGAAAACAAATCAAATCATCATTCAAAGAAAAGACATGCCCATCTTCAACAAGAATATCGCATCTGCCGCATATGGATCTATTTCGCCCCGAAAGGAACCAAATTAGCATAAGTGGAAAGAAATACACCTTGGTGGTAGTAGATGACTACTCAAGATATACATGGACTATATTCATGTGTAAAAAGAAAGAAACTCTACGAAACTCGCCACGCTTAATGAAGAAAATTCAAAATGAAAAGAGCCAAACCATTATCAAAATAAGATCGGACAGAGGAACCGAGTTTGTCAATGGGATAATAACTCGATTGTATTGAAAATGGCATTGGTCATGAATTATCTCGCAGCAAGGACTCCACAAAGAGAATGGAGTTGCGAGAAAGAAGGAATAGAACTCTCAAAGAAGCAAAGAAGGACCATGTTAGCTGAAGCAGGGTTACCAAAAAGATTTTGGGCTGAAGCAATCAACACAACTTGCTACACTCAAAACAGTATGTATGATAAAATGTATTAACCGACAAAGACTCCTATGAGATTTGGACTCGAAGAAAACCAAATGTTGCATATTTTAGAATATTTGGATGTAAATGCTTCATCCACAACAATGGCAAAGACAATCTAAAGGCCTTCGATGCTAAAGTCGATGAAGGTATCTTCTGGGTTACTCACCGAAAGCAAAGCCTCAGAGTACTCAACAAAAGGACTATGGTTGCGAGAGAATCCATTCATGTGGTATTCGATGAGCCAAATGTAAATGGAGAAGATATTGAAGAATCAACATAAGTCAATCATCCAAACATACGAAAAATCCTATCTTCAAGCCAAAATGAATTGTAAACTCGTAAGAAGATGAGATAGTCAATCTCAAAAACAAAATGGAAAATTTGCGGTAAATAAGTGATTACGAGAGAGCCGATCAAAGCAACACAACTCGCTAGACGATCAACCCACTAACTTACTTCAACCGGATGTTAGATGGCTGAAAGACCATCCACCGAACTTGTCAATGGAGATATAAGAGAGGGTGTCAAAACAAGATCCAGAACTCAACAAGAAGCTATGTTCACATGCTTTATCTCGCAAATAGAGCCCAAAAATGTGTTACAAGCATTGGATGACACACATTGGATTCAAGCTATGCAAGAAGAGCTAAATCAGTTTGAAAGAAATAGAGTATGGGAATTAGTTCAAAGACCCACACATCAAAACGTTATTGGTACTAAATGGGTGTTCGGAAACAAGATAACGAGGAAGGTTCTGTGGGTAAGAAACAAAGCAAGACTAGTAGCCAAAGGATATTGCCAAGAAGAAGGAATAGATTTTGATGAAACATTTGCTCCTGTAGCAAGATTGGAAGCAATAAGGATGTTTCTTGCCTATGCAGCTCACAAGAATTTTATTGTATATCAGATGGATGTAAAAAGTGCATTCCTAAATGGTTTATTGGAAGAAGAAGTGTATGTTGAACAACCTCTAGGATTTGAGCAGAAGACTCTTGGAGATAAGGTATACAAACTCAAGAAAGCTTTGTATGGATTGAAACAGGGCACCCGAGCATGGTATGATACCTTGTCACAATTCCTAACCGAGAATGGATTCACAAAAGGAAAAGTAGATAGAACACTTTTCAGAATTCAAGACAAAAAGAGTATACTACTTGTTCAAATATATGTGGATGACATCATTTTTGGATCCACAAACAAGGAGTCATGGTGAAAAATTTTCAAACCTCATGCAAAGTAAATTTGAAATGAGCATGATGGGAGAGTCGACATTCTTCCTTGGACTCCAAGTGAAACAAATCAAGGATGGAACCTTCATAAGTCAAACAAAATACACCAGAGATTTAATGAAAAAATTTGGTATAGAGGAGAAGTCTTCTCGTGAAAATACCAATGAATACATCACCAAAATGGACATGGATGCAGATGGCAAGCCTCAGATCAAACAAGATACTGAGCAAGCACTTATTGGATCATTGCTCTATCTCACAACAAGCAGCCGGACATCACCTTTGTCAGAGGTGTATGTGCAAGATTTCAATCTGCTCCAAAAGAGAGCCATATGACATCGCCTAAGAGAATATTGAGATACTTGAAAGGAAGCCAAGAAGTTGGCTTATGGTATCCAAAGGAAGGTGGATTCAAGCTAATTGGCTATTCGGACTCGACTATCTTTGATGCAAAGTTGCAGAAAGCACCTCACGCACATGTCAAATGCTAGGAAACAGTGATTTCCTGGTTTAGCAAGAAGCAAAATTCAATAGCCACCTCTACAAACCAAAGAAAACATAGGCGGCAAATGGGCAAATACAGTTGCCCAAGTCCTATGGATGAGACAAAGAATGAGAGACTATGAAGTTGAATAAAAAGAAATTCCAATTATGTGTGATAACACAAGTGCAATTGCAATCACTCAAAATCCTCGTGTTGCACTCAAGAACAAAGCATATCGATGTCGAGATATCACTTCATAAGAGATCATGTGGAAAAGAAGGACATCATCTTGAATATATCTCAACCGATAAACAATTGGTGACATCTTCACAAAACCATTATGTGAGTCAAGATTTGAAGAACTCAAGCATGAGTTAGGGTTAATTGAGCCGAGGTGACACTCGGAAGAATCAAAGAAAAGAAATGGAACACAAAAAAGGAAAAAGAGTGAACTCACAAATCAATAAGTAAATAACCGTGATCGGAAAGACAAATATACCAAGTCACCGACAAATTTGAGTCACAAAGAGAACTCATGAGAAGAAGAGTTAAACCACCGTGAGGGTAAAAGCCGAGTCATTTATGAGCAAAGTGACAAAAATGAAGTCATTTTTACTAAGCGGGAATGTTTTTAAGAATTACGTCGATAATTATGACGTGTACAAAAAAGCCGCACACCAAGCTTATGATTGGATATAAATGCTGCCGCATTAAATACGAGACATTAAATGCTAAATCGGCGTGCAAAATCTAAGCCGTTGATTTCGATCACATTTCAAAACCACCCGCACGTCCTTTCATAAACCATACTTAAACTTTCTTTCTTCTCTCTCTCATATTACCAAAACCGTTCATCTTATCTCTCTCGAGCAAGAGCAAAAATCTCTCAAAACCCTATCTATCTTCGAATCAACCTCTAAGTTTTCTTCGGTGAAATCCTGAAATATGGCATCAACCTATGATTTTGTCAAGTTAGGAAAGCAAATCCACACCGGGTCTACTGTGGATTTCGACGGCATGGTGAAACAGGGGTCCGACGACACCTTAGTGAAGAAAATTGCCGAGAAATTGGAAACGCCTGGTGAAATCGTTTCGACGTTGGAATATCTCGATGACCTATGTGGAGGAGGTCGCACGCTTCTCGTGAACGCCGAGATTCACGATGAAGGGATAAAGTCATCTGCTCACGGAAAGAAGCTCACCATCTCCGCCAAGGATTTGGTAAAACCGCCACTACCGACGGAAGGAGCATCGAAATCAACGGGTGATGTAAACCTGGGCTCTTTGCTTGGAAGGAAATAGCCAAGCCCGACTATGCTTTGATAAAATAGTTTACACAAAAAACAAGAGGCTGTTGAAGGAGGATTATCACAAATCTGTTGGACATAGTCGCCAAATGCATAGACATCAAATTTGGTAGCTTTGACCAACTCAAAAGCAAAGTTGATCGTAATGGCTGCGATCATTGAAGAAAAGAAAATAAATCAACTGAGTTTGTCTACAAAGCAGACTTCGCCAGAATGTAGGGAACAAATCCTTCAAGGAAGATGGTGCATTTGGAGGATCCCTAGGATATGGCCTGTGATTGGCCTACTGATGGAGGTGAGAGGAGTCCTCTTAGACATGGAAAGGCGTTCCCATGTAAACAAGAGGATGTTCGATCAAACCTCTCTGGCGCACTGAAAAGAGCCCACGCCAAGAGGGCTCACACGAGTGAGGTGGAATCACCACCCTCAAGATACAAATTGTTTCCTCTCCACCAAAGAAGAAAGTGCCCTGCGCAAATGCTAAGAAGATCTCTCCTCGCAGAAAGAAAAACAAACCTCGCTCCCGCCCGCAGCCGAGTCACCGCCCCCCCTCGCACCGTGTCTCTGCCTCAAAGAGCAGCGATCGAGGAGGTCTCTCAAATACCTTCTCCGATTGTCAAAAAGAGGAGAACTGATCGCCAAGACGGCGCTCCTCGAGAAGAAAACACCAAAGACGCCCCGCCGCCCAAGACTCAAGAAACTCTCTCCGAACCGAAATTCCTCCTGGTACAAACTAGAGACGAAGAAGAATCATCAAGCACTCCGAGCTTGAGAAACCGGCTAAGTCAGCCACTCACTGGAGCAGATCTAGGAGATCGCTGCGAGAAGTAGAGTCCCCGTGATATAATTGATGAAACAGCTAAGTCTGCTGAAGGCGATCAAGAGAGGCAAATCAAGAAACAAATATAGTCCGTGCAAATGAGACACAAGAAGAAGCCGATAGAGCGATAGTGATGTGATGATCCTATCCCCACCTTACCCGCACATCCAAAATCGTCTGCGTGAGTGGAGGAAGTGGAAATTAAGTCGATCAAGGGAATAGTTCCAACGGCCCGAGTTTATCGAAGAAGAAGAGGAACTACTCAACTTCCTTGGACTAACCTCTCGTGATCTCAAGATCGGATGAAGAAAACGCACGGATATCCTGCCGATTTTCAAGGATAAGGAGAAGGAGAGATCGCGGAGGAAGCGAGGCAAGAGAGAAGGCCAAAGATCTGCCCTCTCACCGAACCACGAACATACACATTCTCACTTCGATATTCTATCGAAAGTGATGAGGATCTGACCTCGCCGCTTTGCCACATAAGAGTTGCAAATGCAAAGCAGCAATGCGTGAATCCCGAATTCTTCATGAGAAAAGTATGATGGAGGGACCAGGAGAGTCCTCCAAAACACACTGAAATCGATCCAATGGGAGTAGTGCAAAGAAATCGCCACCGTTGTTGCCGCCACCACTTCCCCACTCACTCGGAAGAAGAATTAAGGGAAATGGCGATGAAACGGGTTAGTGGGGACCCCGCTGAGCCAACCCCTAATGAAGGTGTCTTACCACCGCCCAACTGTCGAACACTCGGTGAGATACAAATGGGAGTTTGGAGACGAGTGACCCCATTCCAAGTCACTCACCGGGTGCGCCACCGAGGGGGAAACTCCCTCCACCGCAGCTAGGTCGGAGAAAGTCTGCAGATGACTCCACGACGAATCTAGGAGGCGAAGTGGAGAAGGAACAACCACAAAGTACACAAAGAAGTTGTCATCAACGGCTCGGATAGTTGAGATTGTCTCACCGAGGTGCCAACCGCTCTGGAAGGCTAATGACGCTGCCGATGCGGTCGAGGCACATGAAGGAACAACCCTGGAGTTAACACTGCAGGCGATGAAAGTGCAATCCATGAGGTTGAGACTGCAATGGATGCCACCACGAAGACCCTAAGACAAAATGACACTATCGAAAGGGAGGTCCAAGGCCTCACCGCGCTTGAGACCGTAGGAGGTAATGAAGGCCCACGGGAGGTTGAGACTTCCCGGTAATGAAGTCAAGTAGAGAACATCCCTCCTGCTATCATTGATCCATCCGAAAAAGGAGATAAGCGCTTCATGATTCCCAGATAATCCCGATGTAACCTTTTGGGATCGAAGGCGATGAAGAAGCCGAGTCATCCCCGTGACCGATCCAAAAGACTCACCGGGATGTTCCCGGCCAAGACGAGCAAGTCGATCTCAAGACTACTCACAAACTTTCAATTTTGATGATGAGCCACCAATGGAAATCTCATCATCATCCGATGACGCTTCGATAAGGCCGAGGACCATCCACTCAATTGGAGAAACCAAATGAGACCAACGGGCCGCTGAGACAACGAGGCTCGCAAGTCGGTCCACTTCACAAAAGACCCAAATGAAACAAAGTCCATCGCACAGCTCCTCAAGCCGCAGCAGTTCGACTCCAAAAGGAACTTCACGCGCACCTCTCATCATTGAACAAATCCCGACTTGGCCGCAATGATTCCTTTGTAGAATCATTTCCTTTCTCCCCGGAGGTACCCGACCTCCCGAAGAGTCGAGAACGAGCTCGCACGCCTTCCCGCGCACCAGCTCCCGTCATTCCGCCGGTACCATCGTTCGATTGACTATGACTTTGACGTTGCGTTGCCATCACCGCAACGAAGAAACAAATTTGAAGTTCGGGAGGTGTTCAAAGCATTATTTGCTGAAATTGAACGGATGGAAAGGCACCAGGCCTCTATGGACATGCGGCCGACAACAGAGATGCCAACCTTACGCCGACTTGAGAGGCATAACAATCGAGATAAGGGAATGGTGGCAACAAAGAAGAAACAATGCGTGTGGAACAAGTTAGATACTTCAAGACATTGTTCAACAAGTCATTGGTATGGCGAAATGAGAATGCCGATGCAAAGACGAAATTGAGAGAACACATTGAGCACATGCATGAAAGCTCACATCGCCGAGAGATAAAGTCAGCTGCGTGAGCAAAATAAGAGTGATCTCCTCGCGTTTGGAAGAAAATATGGATAGAAAATTCAGCCTTCTCATGGCCGAAATGAAGCTAATTTCTGCAGTCCAACGCCACTCGCTCCGAATTTCGTGCCGCATACTCCATAGCCGACTCGAGACAGAACTCGACTATCGACAGTCGCTCGACTTCCCGCTTGCGATGTTTCCAGTGTTCTTATCTCCTTTGATGATGCCAAAAAGGGGGAAGAGGAATACTTTAAAGCGCTAAAGAGATCCTCGAAGTTTGAAAAGGAGGAAGCAAATTTGAAGGGAAAGACAAAATGAGGAAGTGTCAAAACAAAAGAAAGGAAAGTTCGTTGAGGGGGAAGGATCGAAAAATGTGACCTTAATGATTGCACAAACCCTCAACAAGGTCTTGTCACAAATGATATTATCGCTAGCCGAACTCCCCGTGACTCGCCACTCCAACACTCGCTATATCTATGGTCAAAAGAGAAAGACAATTGAAGCGAGGATGGAGGAAGTGGAAGGAAGAATGGATGCCCTGGTTATGAACATCTTGAAACAACATGGAGGCATTCCAAAGAGAGATGAGACACTTATGCCATCTAAGATGTCGGGACCGAGCCCGATCGCTTGATGAATTTAAAACGCCGCATCCGAAGGATACTTTGCAAATATGTCTATGGCTCAAGCTTGGGACTTGTACTAGGAAAAGGGTCTCACGTTATGTGAAGAAGGCGACAGCAAACAGACTACCTGCAGATCGCTCTGGCTGGGTCACTCCACCGTCACTCACCGTGGAAAGAAGAAGACCCCAAAAGACAATACACGCCTGAGGGAAGAGGAAGAAACAGTGGTGGAGGAAGAGGTTTGCACTGGGCCTCTCGCCCAAAAACATGAGTATGTAGATCCGTGCAAGAAAGGAGGGATCTCATCAAATGGTCTTGACCAAGTAGCCAAATTGCAAGTGGCTAAAAGCAATGCCGAGTATGCGAAAAGAATAGAAGAAGAGAATAAGAGACAAACTCAGCTATGGGAGGAAAGACAAGAGAGATTAAGAAGAGATGAAGTGCCTTAAAGCATATGAAAAGAAGAAGAAGAAGAAGAAGTGAGATGAGAAAAAGAGAAGAAGACCAAGACGACGTAATCGAGGAAGATGAAAGAAGGAGGCGGCGAAGGAGATGAAGTGTTGTCATTCACCCCTTCATGTATTTTACCATGTAAATACATACTATGTAAGTCTTCCGCAATAAAGTCAGAATTCTTTATTTTTTTGTACAGATAAATGTTTGCTCCGATACACCTTGTAAACAGTTGTGTAAAAGAACAAGAATGTTATGATCAATAAAAGAATTGATTCTACGCATACATTCTATGTGAATGCACTATCTCTATGTATCTTTGCTATTTACATTTTGAATGTTTTAAGTTTTGGCATCATCAAAAAGGGGGAAATTGTTAGGAAATTTATTGTTTAGATTTTGATGAATGCCATGTAAAACTTAGAATAGGAAGTTGGCACCCCAATTTTTGTTGTAAACTGCACTGCAATAAATAGGGCTGGTCAAGCTGAGTTAAGTCAGCTATGCCCAAACATGCAAGAAGACAACTGGAGACTAGAAGGAAGACCCCGCCGCAAGACACTGAGTATGGCAAAGAAGAGAAGACGGAACTCTATCAAGGAGCAAACAGATGCAAAGTGGAGTATCATCAAGTCAACTCAAGAAAAGCCAAGTCTCAAGTTGAAGTGACAAAGAGTCATCCATGATTGGAAGTCGACTCTAAGTCACCTGGGAAAGCAAGGAAATGCAAAATCAAGTCGAGATAATCAAAAAGATCCGTTGCACGAAATCAAGAGAATTACTTAAACAAGTAATATCTCCATGCTACCTTTCTCGAAGTGCTCAGTCCCAAAAGCGTGCAAAAGAAATAAACCAATGGGAAGCACTACACCGTGTCAGAACTCTGAAAAGGTGAAGAACAATTCATACGAGGAAATGGCAATTCCAAGGACTGCAACAAGACAAGCCAACGACCACAAGTGACTTTCAAAAATAAGCCTATCTCTTCAATGGGCAGATTTTTGAAAAATCACTATAAAAGGCTGAGGAATAACTCTGAGAAAAACACGAAGATTACATAGGTTACCTTGACCATACAAGCAAGAAAGAAACATTTTGTAACCTGAAATATTCTCAAGTTATTAAACGCTCAATCCTCAAGCCTACACTACGAAGAACATCAATCCAACACTCACCTGTGAAGAAAAGATAACTTCAATCAGTTGAAGAGGAAATTACTGAAGAATCAAGGGGTCTATATTCCATGAAGGATTGTAGGAAGGTTCAAGGTCGAACCAAGTCTTGAGCTTTTGGAGGGCTTCGTGATCAAATCCAAAGAGCTTGAGTAAGTGGGTCGTAGTAGCAAGGCAACTACCCCCGTGAAGAAGCCGAGTCGCACGAGAAGCCACCGAGTGATCAAGGCGTCTCAGATCGAGTCCCAAAGGATCAAGTCACCGTGTGATCAAGACTTGTATCCGGGACTGCTACCACTTTGCATACGATCAATACCTAGTGGATTCCTCCAGAGTTGGAGAAGAGAGGAGTAGAAGAATTACCCCATCTTCGAACCTCTATAAAAATCTTATTGTGTCATTTACATTTCAAAGACTTTAATTCTTGCATCATATCCGTTTTAATTCTCAGACATATTTGCTATCTATTAGATAATCTCTAAGTACTAAATCAAGCTCTAAATCTCTACTTAACCAAACTTAAGGGTGTTAAGTCTTCCAATAAAACAAACCACGCTTGAGTTAATTTAGACTTAATACCGAAAGTTATTCTATCAACAACAGTTGAGTCCGTTGAGAGATTAACTCTCTTCAATAACTAAATTGGTCATTCACCAAGGACACAAATGTGTGTAGTATCAACTCGAATTTTTAAAAAGGACTAAATCAAAAATTTGGTAAGGTTTATTCAACCCCCCTTCTAAACCTTACACTTACACCCATTGGGACCTACATACCACTTTGGAATTTGACCATGTTGTAGGTATTCGATCGGCACATGAAGTATGGCAAAAATTAGAAGCCATCTATGAAGTATATGCAAATGAAAGGAGCAACTCAAAAGCATCTACTTCACAAACGGATACAACATCAAATCCAACAACATGGGATAAGCCTTCGACAACCTCCCATGATGAACAAGTTGAACAATGCCTCATGGGCATCAAAGAAGAAAACGAGGTAAGTTCTAAACCCTCTACTTCTTATGACAATGAATTGAAAAATGAATATAGTGATTTGCAAAATGATTATGATGAGCTACAAGATGAATTCCAAAACTTACTTGTTAAATACAAAAATTTGAAAAAGGAATTCATTATTTTGAAAAATGATAAGGATAGTTTATTTACTTCCTATGAATCACTATCATGTGCTCACACCACCACTCTTGATAAGGTTAGAAACCTTGAGAAAGATAATAGTACTCTTGTTGAGGATATAACTTGATTGAAAAATGATTTATCTAAATCCAACTTGAGTACCTATAAGATGACCGATATTGTTGATTGTTGTGATAAATCGAAACTAGAACTTGATCATAAGCCTAAAGGTGTCAATCACATGAAAAAGAATCAAGTCTCTAAGCACATTGGTCATTATGCTCCTAGAATTATTACATGCTTTTATTGTGGTAAAAAGGGTCATACGGTAAATACTTGTCGGGCTAGAAATAGCTCTAATTATTGTTGGAGACCTAAATGTCTCAAGACTAATCCTAAAGGACCCAAGCACTTGAGGGTACCACAAAATAATGTTGTATTAGGTACCCGTGAATAATAATCAAAGAAAATTATTACCGCCAAGAAAACATCAAATGACCATTTCATTTGATCAAAAAAGGAGAAACTATTCTCAACAAAGCAAATTTCCAAGAAGAGGATACAAATGGGAAGAACATAATCCTTGGAAACGGCAAAAACATCATCAACAAGATGATTTTCAAGGAAGAAGAGACCATCAACAATGGGAAGGTAACAAACCTTGGAAATGGAGTGATCAAAGAAACCATCATCAACGAAGTGACTTCTCATGGGGAAGATATCATCAACAATGGGAACGGCACAACCCATGGAAACGGCATAATTGGTAAACCGTATCTCCCCATTTAAAATATGCATTTTATCTAGTTAGTATGCATGTTTTTATTTGTGCCTATATTGCAAATGAGTTTTCAAGTATTTTTTTTAAGGTCTTCAATATATATTTGTGCTTTTAAAGTTTTTTTTTTAAAGAAGACCTTATATGATGTTGTTAAAACTCTTGTGCATTTTTGTAAGACTAAAGAGTGTTATCATCTCTTATGAATTTTTATGGCATGAGCTTACTTGTGATATCTCTTAGCCTACACTTTTATCATTATGATTTGTGCTAGATTTGTTTTAAGAATTGTGTAGGAATTACATATTTTCACAAATGGCCATTTACGTCATTATTTGTCAAGAAAGGCATAAATTATCGAGGTACGTTTACTTGTGTTATTCTTACTCTTATAGACTCGATATATGTATTGCCATGTTTCTATGTGCTTGTTTTTCATAGTATTTAATACAAGTGCCATTAAGAGGATTTTTAGATTTTTTTTGAAAGGCACTATTCGATATTTGATTGCACATATTTCCTTTGTCAACTCTTGTTCAAATACTTCTTTTAAATGAGGTCTCAACTATATGCTATTGTATTTTCAAATTTCAAAAGAGACCTTTTATAGCTTTCTTAAGCTTATTTGAACTTGCATGATCTATTAGACTCTTGATGATATTCTAAATGCATAGTATGTGTTTCTTGCTTCATGGTCTATATATATAGTGTCTATTTCTACTATGCTCTTATACAAGATATTTTGTGATTGATGATTGAGGCATGTTTTTACACTTGGGCTATTTTTTCTTGCTTATATAAGCGATGCCGGTAATGAGTTTGTTAAGTTGTGTAGATGAGAAATGAAGTACTCCAAATATTAGTTACCTCAAAATATTTGGATGTATATGTTCTTTTGTGAACACCTTAGACAAATTGGATGCCCTATGATGATAGTAATGAAGTAGACAAAAAGGGTATTCCGGAACAAACTCGATGACCAAGGTAACATTGGTCGAACTAAGGCGAGGTTAGTAGCTCGAAGGTATTTTCTAGAAGAAGATAATTGATTTTGATGTAACATTTGCACTCATAGCACATTTAGTAGCTATTTGCATTTTACTTGCCCATTCTTGTTTTAAGAAAATTTCAAGCTTTACAAAATGGATGTTTAATCCAATTTTCTCAATGGTTTTATTCTAGAAGAAGTCTATATAAAACAACCTCCGGGGTTTAATTTTTTTTTTTTTTTGGCCAAATGTCTTTTATAAAAGGCCTTGTACGGTTGATAGACTTAGCTATTTTTGCTAAATGATTTTACAAAAGGTAAAGTTGATACTACTCTCTTTGTTTTTGAAAAAGGGCAAGATTGTTTACTTGTGCAAATTTATATTGATAATATTTATGGTGCTACTAATGAATAGTTGTGCAAGATATTTTTCCAAGTTGATGCAAGGTGTACTTGAAATGAGCATGATGGGGGAGCTCAATTTCTTGCTTGGACTTCAAATCATTCAATGTCAAGTAGATGGTTATATTTCAAAAGAACTCTTGAAGGAGTTAGGCATTGAAGAAGGAAGAATCATCTCAACCTCTATGACTACCAATGAAAAGATTGACAAAGGTTGAGAAAGGCATATCGGGCGACAAACAAATTCGAGGTATGTTTTCTTGTATTATTTCTCTAGACTCGACATTCCATATGCCTTATGTCTATATGCTCGACTTCAAACACTATCCCAACGAATCTCATTAAAGTGCTGTTAAAAGAAATTTTCAAATATTTGAAAGGCACTTCTTCTTATGACTTGTTAATCCTAAGTTTTAAGACGTTATTATTTTTCGGGATAACAAGTCCGGTGTAACTTTTATTTTTCAAAATATGGTTCATCATAATTGAACTAAACACATTAGATTCGATATTTTTTAAAGGGGATTGCATGTTTTAACAAAAACTTGAAGATGTGTTTAATTCCGTCTCAAGGATAACTCGCGGATCTTTTAATCGCTCACCACCGAGTATTTTACCTCATTTCGAGCTTGATTATGACATAATGTATATTGAATGAGGTCTACGTTTGCATTTTACACGTTTTTAAAACTTAGGGGCGAAAAATCGGATTTTTGGATCAAATTCGGAATTTCAAAACAGAACCAAAATCGTAATTCGCCAGGCGGGGCCGACCGTCGCCCACAAGCTCGACCGGCCGCCCATGCCCTGGGCCGTCGCCCGACGATTTTTTGGTTAAAAATGGTTCTTTTTCCGACTTAGCCATTTTGGCTTATTTTGTTCATTTTTCGTCCCCTTCGTCAATTGCACACAAATTTCAGTCCAAATTTGTTTTATTGCATACATTTTATATCTTGGATGTATTTAGGGTTGATTATCATCATCATTGCTCATATTCACCGATTAAATGGTAAGAATTCTACTTCTTTATCTCAATTGGGTTGAAACCTTGAGAACTTGACATATATGTATTTTCTTGATGAGATTTGTATATGTTTATAATGAGCTTATTGATTGTTGATGTATGATTTTTATTAAATCGCATTTGGTAATGAAAAACTTGGCTTGATTTCATTTACAAGGGCTATATATATGTCTCTTTCAATTTTTGACGCCCGCCAAGTGTTCGATAAAACGTTTCAATGAAAAATTCATCACTTACATGATTCTCTCGATTTCAAAAGTCTTATATATTTATAGAGATCATGTTTTGCTTATCAAATGATCTTTCATAAGCTTCTACAAGTCGTATGATTCGACTTTTCCCTCCTATTTGGTTTATAAGCTTCAATGTTCAAATAGCTCGGTACATCGGTTTAGTTGCACACTTTGATATGAATATATGATGTATTTATCGTGCTAACATTCTTTTTGATGATTCCAAAGGGGGAGAAACAGGTTATGAGCTCTTTAGCTCAAAGAAGCTAAGATAAGCTCAAACGAAAAGAAGCTATAAGTTATGGCTTCCTAAAGCCATAAGTTGTGTATGACTCTTGGTCCATTGGTTGTAGTATGGACTTATATATGTTTCTAATGATGTCTCTTTGACAGGGGGAGCTTTCAAGTTATTGATACTTAAGCTCAATATCGAAAAGCTAATATTTTAGCTTATGTTTAAGTTGTTTCTATTTAACTCTTGTTGTGCATGTTGATAGGGGGAGCATTTGCTATATGTGTTTGAATATCTCTACTCCCATCCTTGTGTTTTTATTGCATGGAATGTTGTCGCTTACAACGGATAGTTCTCTTTAACCGGTAAAAATGTTTTGTTTTCAAAATCGACCTCGTTAAAATTATTTTGGTTTGTAATCATCAAAAAGGGGGAGATTGTTTGATAAATGGTTTTATCATGATTTTGATGATTTTGTTTTTATACCAAAACAATGTTTTTAAAGGTTGTCCAAATACTCCTAAATGATTTAAAATGGTTTTAATATTTTTCGGAGTATTTCTTCAAGTTTATTTTCGATATAAATTGGACAACACTTTTGATGATTTTGTGTTAATGTATTTTTACACCAAAACAATGTTTCTAAAATGTCTGTCCTAATACTCCCGATCGGTCTAAAATATTTTTACTATTTTTCTGAGTATTTATTGAAGTTTATTTTCGATATAAAATTGGACAACACTTTTGTTTTGAGGCCAATCGGTCACCCTATAGGGCATCCCGTGACTGAAAGTTGTGAAAAACAAAGAATAAGCTATTTTTGAAAAAAGGCTGGTTGATCGTCAACAAAGGTGGTAGACCGGTCGGTCGACCGGCCGACCGGCCGAAAGGGTCGACCGTGCCTGGGAGCAATTTCAAACAGAGCTTCATGGACTCGTTTTTTCTTCTTGCTCGACCGCCGCATGGGGTCGACCGGTCGAACCCCTCGTCCGACCGTGGCCGCCTGTAAATGTGTTTTCTCATTTTCAAACATCTATTTGTCTTGCGACATCGTCGCTCTTAAGTTTGACAAAAAAATGTAAATCAAGTGCAAAATAGACATCTTTTCCTTAATTTGTGGGATTGATTTCTAACAGCTCTTTTCTTCAATTGTCTTGCAATTTTTTACAGAATTCATGTCCCCAAGAGGAGCCTATCATGTACAAGACATCTTCTATAAATAGAGGATGAGTTGAAGCAACACAATAAGAGAGAAAACTACAACACAACAAGATACACTCAAGAATATACTTGTTCTTACATTGTCTTATTTTCTTGTTGTAATTAGCCTAGCTATTCACTTTCACATCCTTGAGGTCTAGGCTATTCTTGATTACACTTGCACTCAATTGTATTATTCATTTTCGAGTTGTAATCTTGAATTTTTGGGTAATCATTCAACACAAGATATCCTTGTGAGTGTTCTTGTGGTAAGAACACACTTGGGTGATCTAGGTGTTAGGTGTAAGAAGATTGTGGTAATCTTCTTGTTGAGGTGTTGAAGAATTTGGTATTCTTCAAGGTTGAAGATTGTGGTAATCTTCACAAGGTGCCATTGGAGATTGTGGTAATCTTCAAGAAGAGATTGTGGTAATCTCAAAGGTGGTGAAGAGTGTGGTGCTCTTCAAGGTGTTGTTGTAAGTTGGTGTTGTATTAATTTGTGGTAAATTAATAAAATCTTTTTTCTTTTGAAATCCATCCCTGGATATCTTGGGGTGGTAGAGGATTAGGCCTAGGTGGGTTGAACCTCTTTAAATCGACGTGTGTTTGTTTACATTCCGCACCTTTATTATTGTGTTTGAGCATTTGTTTCAAAAAAAGGGCGAAATCGAAAAGATGGAGATAATCTATTCACCCCCCCTCTAGATTATCGTAGCCGGTTGGACTTACAGGGGTGACCCACTTCATCTGCATAGTCTGCCCATTTCTTGGAAGATGCAAAGTTCATCTCGCGTGTCTTTGAACTTTCTGTTTCAATAGTAACATCATGAGCATGGGGCAACGGCCCCGACGTAACTTTCTGTAGAATTTGATCTTTAGCTGAATCCAAAGAGCAGTCCCGGAAAGCACGACTCAGAGCACGAATAGGCTTCCCCAAAGGATACTGTACTGTGATAGGCATAATGGTGGAGACTGAGACTGCTCTCGTACAGGAAGTACTGGCCTTGGGCGATGACTCCCTAGCTGGATACTCGGCCTGGTGGTCTTCGGATTGCTGATCCTGGGAGTCGACTGAACCAAGAGCATCGAAGGTGTTACCAAGATGGATGTCTGAAGGGCAAGTGACTATGGCGCGAGGAGGAGATCCTGCATGCGTAGCCGAACCCGTATTTCCCATTGAGTCAACAACGGCCTTGCCCTTGTCCTACTGAACAGGACGGTAAACTCTACAAACCCTGGAACGCCCTCGCTGTACTGAATTGTTGCGATTAGCAGGCTCATGTGGTCATCCCTGGGCCAGAGACGTGCGCCCATCCTTGTCCGTATTACCCACTGTGTTAAGACGACAAGAAGCTGTAGAGTGTCCCGTAACACTACACCTCGAGCAAAACTGATGGAGTTTTTCATAACTAACAGAAACAAAAGAACACTTTCCAGTGCGTTCCACCATGATGTGTTGTTCCAGCGGTTTAGAGAGGTCAACGTCCACCAGAACCCGGATGAAATGACCCAAAGAACCATCCAGTCAGCGCTGATCAATTTGTAAGGGATTCCCAAGAGCGCTGTCAATTCCCATGATATTGTTGGGGTCCCAGTATTCCAGACTGAGTTCAAAAATGCGTACCCAAACGCTGGCCATAGAAGTTGGAACCTTATAAGGGGTGAAGTCAGGCACCCATGGAGATAGACAGATAGTACCAGGGTTAAGCGTCCAAGTAGAGCGTTGCTGAGCCCGAGATCGATCCTGCGCACTAAACAATTTGACACAAAAAAATCCCTTGCCCAAGGGAATTAGTTTCCAGTCGTTCTTAATATCCCATAATTCAGATAGGCGTTTATGCAAAAGCATAGTCGCCCATGGCTTGTTACCTTTTCCCAAAAGAACCCGTCCAATTAAAGAATAGGAAAATTCAGCAAGATGTTGCTGGTAAACATTATCATCAATTGTGACGGAGTAGTAATCGCCTTTTCGAACCGATTTTGGAATAGACTGAGTTTTCCCAGAGACCACAGTGGAAAACAAATTTGCATTACCTAGGGCCTGAGGCGTGGGATCCAGTTGATTGGTACCTGCAACAATTTTAGCAAAAGAGTATCCAAAATTGGGGTTAGCATTTGAAGTATGAGCCGAATGTCGCAGGCTCGTTTCATGATCGTTAGGTGTTGGAGCAAGATATCCAGCGTTTCGTTGAGCATTATCAGCATCTGGAATAGGATGTGGGCCCGTGAGAGGGGGTGGACAGCGGCCCAGGGGGCATCACTCCCCTGGGGGAGGGCAGCCATGGTTGGTGGACAAGTAACCGCCGGCCCCCCCATGGCTAGCAGCGGCCATGGGGGTAAAGGTAGCTGCCCCCCAAGAAACCCACTAGGCGCATGCTGGGTGGACCCCACCTGTTCGATATCAGCAAAGAACAGCTTGAGGTGGATGCAGTGGTGGGCGCGGAGATCTTTGTGACGGCGGGCGAGGAGAGATCTTTGCGCAAAGAACCCAGCACTGTGCGGTAGATGGAGAGAGTGCAGAGGTCGAGGGAGCCGGAAGCGACGAAGGATGGAGATAAATATCCTGTGGGACGAGCCCGGTGATCGCACGATCGTGGCCCGGGCATGCAGCAACGCGACGTGATGATGTCATCTGTTGTTTGAGTGTTACGAACGATGACGGGAGTCCATAGTGGGAGAGGAGCATGGAGTCTCTTTGCGGAGACGACGAGAATAACTGATGAAGCGATGGTGGTTCGACATCCATGGATGATGAGTTCGACGTGGTGGTTTGAGGTGGTCGAACGGGAGGAGGTCTATAATTCGAAGTTAATCAATGAAATAGGGCCGACGAGTTCATGGTGAGTCAGCCGACAAGGACGCCGGTGGTGGCTCCACTGGCGCGCGACGAGCACAAACCTAGAAGACGATAGAATCGCACACAGTGAAGGTGTTTCGCACGCAGTAAAGGTGTTTCGCAATTCCTACTTACATCTACAGATTTTAGGAGGAATTAAATTGTGGAAACGTTTCTTTGATGATTATGCATTTCTGTTCCTCATCTTTCATGTGGTCTGCCATGATATTTTTACTTCCCTTTTGGTCTCTAATTTCGATGTCAAACTCTTGTAACAAGAGTATCCACCGAATGGGTTTAGGCTCTGCATCCTTCTTAGTTAATAGGTACTTAATTGCAGCGTGATCAGTGTGGACAATTACCTTTGTCCAAATCCAATACGAACGGAATTTGTCGAATGCAAATACCACCACTAGCAATTCTTTTTCAAATGTGGTGTAGTTCTACTGGGCGGGGTGTAGCATTCGACTGGCGTAGTAAATGACTCAAAAGAGTTTATCACGTTTTTGCCCCAACGCTACTCCCAATGCAAAATAAATTGCATTGCACATTATTTCGAATGGTTGACTCCAATTGGGAATTATCAGAATTGGTGTGCGTGCCATAGCTTTCTTCAAAAGGTTGAATGCCTGCAAATAATCAGGAGTGAAAGCAAAAGGCATATCTTTTTCAAATAAATGCGATAAAGGCTTAGTGATTTTAGAGAAATCTCGTATGAACCCTCTATAAAGGCTCGCATGCCCAAAAAGCTTCGTACTATTTTCTCATTAATGGGTGGATGAAGTTTTTTGATTAGTACCACTTTTGCTCGATCAATTTCTAAACCTACAGAAGAAACACGGTGACCAAGAGCAATACCGACTCTTACCATGAAGTGGCACTTTTCCCAATTCAAGACCAAATTAAGCTCCTCACATCTGTGCAAAACGACGGTTATGTGGTAGCAAAGCAGGTCTACGTTTTTGTAGGCTTGTTAAAAATAAAATTAAAATAAAATAAAAATATATAGTATTTTTTTCAAAATAGTAAAAGTTGAACTTTATATAATATAAAATGGTCTAATGACATCCACTCTGTCATATATTGTCGGCTTCCTCAAGGTATGTGAATTATTATGTCAAGTTATATAATTACATTATATCAATGCTCATTTATTTCATGTTGCATCTTATTGTGATTCCATGTTATTATATTTTGCTTTCAGAAATATAATACTAGTTTATATATTAGACAAATAGAAATCTTGTATCTCTTTTAACAAAAATATGTAAAATGAGACTTATGGTTGCAAATGCACATATATAGATGGCAAAAATTTGGGACGCGTCAAGAAAGAACAACAACAACAACAACAATAATAATAATAATAATAATAATAATAATAATAATAATAATAATAATAATAATAATAATAATAATAATAATAATAATAATAATAATAATGGGATTCGAACCATCCCATTAACCGACTCAATCATTATTTCAACTATCAAATTGAGGAGGCAGAAAACATTGGAAATATATATAGTTAAAATTCACCAGTTGTAGTATAATATGAGTAATGTCGTCGGCGCCCCAAACGAAGGTGTTGCCTCCAGTAGAGTGATTGATAGCTTACCCTCGTTTTGGAACGTCAATGCTGAAAAGCTTTATGGCTTATTATTAGAGTATGACGAGCGTGATGACCTACCCAAAATCAACTACGAGATGTTCACTGCCAATTTATATGGCACATGGATTATGTTTTTGAACAATGAGGCTATGACAAAAGATGAACCGGAAGAAAACCTGGAAGAAGACCCGGAGGAAGATCAAGAAGAAGATCCGGAGACAGATCAAGATATGGATCAGTAGAGATAAATGCGTCTATGTATTGTAATAATTGATAAATAAATCCTTATTATATATAATGTTTTTGTTAGATAAATGTTTTTATCATGATTTTGATGATTTTGTTCAAATGAGTTTTTAAACCAAAACAATGTCCCTAAATGTTGTCTAAATACTTTCGATCGATTTAAAATGGTTTTACTATTTTTTCGGAGTATTTCTTGGAGTTTATTTTTGATAAAAAAATTGGACAACACTTTTGTTTCAAGCTCGACCGGTCGCCCTATAGGGCAACATGTACCTGAGTTGAGTTTTGAAACAGAAAATAGACGTATGAGAAATTAGGGAGGGCGACCGGTCGACCCTAGGGTGACCGGTATCTGGGAAGGCCCTCTCAAGTTCTGTCTTCTCTGTTTCATTTTTTAAACACCCTCAACCAGTCAAGATCAAGGGCGACCGGTCGAACCCCCCTCCGACCGGCCCCCCGTGTAAAAATCACAAAGAAACTCATTTGAATCTTATCTCTGCGACCGGTCGAACCCCTGTTTTATCGAAAGAAACTATCCGTTGCATTTTTCGATGACCTTTTCCCTAATTTGTGGGATTGATTTCTAATAGCTATAATCTTGATTTTAAATGGTTTCTTTTGCGAAAAATCACTCCCCAAGGAGGAGCCTATGTCTGGAAATCAAGCCAAGACCTCTCCTATAAATAGAGGCTTCATTCAAGCAACAAGACACAACACATTACACAAGCAAAAGAGCATACAAGCAAACACTTTCATAAATCTTGTTGTATTAGCCTAAGAACTTGCACTTGCACTTCTTTGAGGTCTAGGCTTTCAATTCTTGATTACACTTGTACTCATATTGTATTATTCATTATTGAGTTGTAATCTTGATTTTGGTCATCATTCAACACAAGACATCCTTGTGAGTATTCTTGTGGTAAGAATACACTTGGGTGATCTAGGTGATAGGTGTTTGGAGAGTGTGGTACTCTTCAAAGGTGGTGAAGGAAGATTGTGGTAATCTCCTTGAAGGTGTTGTAAGAGGGTTGTGGTAGGTGTTGTATTAATTTTGGTAATTAATAAAATCTCTTTTTCTTTTTCGAAACCCATCCCGGATATACTGGGGTGGTAGAGCACGTAGTTCCTAGGTGGGGTGAAGCTCTTTAAATCGATGTGTGTTGTTTATTTTCCGCATTTAGCTTTCGTCTTTGCTTGATTATTCAAAAAAGAGGGCAAAATCTGAAAAACCGAGATATATATTCACCCCACTTCTAGATTATCGTAGCCACTTGGACTAACAGTTTTGTTGTCTTTTAATTGATAGTAATTTATTTGACCATTATATTATGATATTAAAATTTTAAGTTAGATATTTTGAAGTCCATTAATCACCTGAGATAAATAATAATAATAATAATAATTATTATTATTGTTATTGTTATTATTATTATTATAATAATAATAAGAAGATTACATTACGTATGACCTTAGGAATATGACTCCCTGTCGTGGAAATCAAGTCAACGGTGATAACTCTACTAACACAGGAAAATCAAACCACTGCTACCGGTGGAGACTTGCTGAGTTCCTCAGAGATGTACAGAACAACGAGGATAACAACAACAAAGCACGAGTCGTGAAACAATTCTGTAACCATATCCATCCACATTCAATGGACGTGAAGGCCCGACAGCAGTAGAAGAATGATTTTGATCGCTAGAGAGGATTTTTTGACTCATTGGTTGCACAGAAGAACATAGAGTTGTATATGTTCCATTCCAACTCACTGAAGATGCTGATCATTGGTGGGAAGGGTATTGGAGGACTAAGAGCGAGGAAAAGCGGAATGCTTTAACATGGGAAGAGTTGAAGATGATTGTAATGGAAAAGTTTTTTCCGCAATCATATCGGGACAAGAAGGAGACAAAATTCCTTAACTTCAAATAGAGAAACATGACTGTCACAGAGTATGAGAGACAGTTCAATCAACTAAGTCGGTTTGCTCCACACCTAGCGGATACTGATTTGAAAAATGCTCTGAGGTTCAGAAGGGGACTTCGCGCACAAATATCAGGAATACTATCTGCTCAAGGAGATTTGGAGTACTCGGTAATGGTGATAAGGGTTCATGAGGTGGAGGCAAGTTTTGATGTAGACAAGGAGCAGAAGTAGGTCGTTTTACGTGAGAAAAAAAAATGGGACGGAACAAAATAGGATAAAAATGGAAATCAAAATAAACAGATAAAGATTTATGGAAATGCGTGCCTATCTAAGCAAGTAGACATGCCAACTTGCCCAAAATGGAAGAAAAATCATTTTGGAGAATGTTTAGCTGGACAAGGAAAATGCTTCAAATGTAAGAACCCAGGGCATGAAGTCTCTAATTGTCCTATCTTGAAAGCTGAGTGGGAAACGTGCCCGATTTCAGTTTTTTTGGTGTGTTACAGTCTCCTTTAAGGAGTGCTGAAGTCTCCCGGCGTGGAGTGGTTAGTTTGGGGTGGGTAGTTTTTTAGTCCATGTGAATCTGAATTGGTTTTACCAATTCCCCGCTTGGCTCTTAGTTAGTCTTGTCGGCTCTTAGCCCGTTGGCTACGATTGTAGTTGTAATTTTAGTTTTTGAGTTGTTATAATAAAATTCTATCGTTCGACAAAAAAAAAGCTGAGTGGGAAAGAAAAGAACACACATCTGTAGATAGAGCTCGGATGTATGCTATGACTCAGGAAGAAGCTGATCAGAACCCAGGTACAATTTCACGTATGTTAACCATCTTAGGAATACCTGCTCTTATACTTTTCGACACTAATGCCACACATTCGTTTTTATGTGCCGAATTTCATGCCATATTAGGACATATGAGTGCAAGAGTAAATGAATCCCTTGAGGTTAGCTTACCATCTGAAATTCGATAACAACAGACTTAGTGAATAAGGATGTTGAAGCGAATGTAAGTGGAAAATATCTTAGAGTTGGTCTATACATAATTAAGAAGAAGGATTTTGACGTAGTCTGAGGCATGAATTGGGTTAGTAAATATCAGGCAGACATTAAGTGTCACGAGAAAGAGACAATATTCAAACTGCCAGAAAATGATGAGAAACAATTCTATGGGATTAAGTCTAAGGCAATACCACGAGTGATATCGGCAATGAAAGCACCAAAGATATTGAAGAAGAAACATTGTCAATGGTATCTAGTGAGTTTAGTAGATACCACGACAGCTAAAGTTACACTTAATGACGTACCAATTGTGCAAGAATTTTTGGATGTTTTCTGAAACGACTTGTCGGGAATTCCTTTAGATTGTCAGGTTGAATTTGGAATAGATTTGATACCTGGGGAAGCACGTATATCTAAGGCACCCTATAGGATGGCGCCAAAGGAGTTACAAGAGTTAAAGGCGCAAATACAAGAACATTTGGATTTGGGATTCATTAGACCTGGTGTATCACCGTGGGGAGCACCAGTTCTGTTTGTAAAGAAGAAAAATGGGTCACTTACGATGTGTATCTATTATAGAGAACTTAATCGACTCACATTGAAGAACAAGTATCGGCTGCTAAGGATTGAAGACTTGTTCGATCAATTGAGAGGTGCCAACACCTTCTCTAAGATTGATTTGAGAACTAGGTATTACCGGTTAAAAATTAAAGAAAGTGATATTCCCAAAATGGCATTTAGAACCCGATATGGATATTATGAGTTTGTAATAATACCATTTGGGTTAAGTAACGCTCCAACAGTACTCATTGATTTGATTAATAGAGTATTTCATCCGTATCTGGACCAATTCGTCATAGTGTTTATAGATGATATACTTGTATATTCAATGAATAGTGAGCAACATAATTAGCACTTAAGAATAGTGAAAGAGACACTTCGTAAGGAGAAGTTATATGCAAAATTCAAGAAATGCGAGTTTTGGCTAGACCGAGTTGTGTTTCTTGGATATGTAATCACCGCAAAGGAATCAAAGTAGACCCGACTAAAGTTGAAGCGGTTAATAAATGAAATGCACCTACGAATTCGAGTGAAGTTTGTAGTTTTCTAGGTTTGGCAGGTTATTATCGGAGATTTATTGAAGGATTCTCAAAGATAGTTGCGCCTATAACTCGACTGACTAGAAAATTGGAGAAGTTCCAATAGAATTAGGAATGCGAAGAAAGCTTTCAGGAATTAAAGCGAATGCTAACTTTTGCATCAATATTGACAATTCCTGACCCCGCTAAAGATTTTTTCATTTATAGTGATGCATCAAAACAATATTTGGAATGCGTGCTAATACAACATGCATGGCAAAGTGGTTGCTTACGCCTCAAGGCAAGTAAAGCCACATGAGTTAAACTACCCTAATCATGACCTAGAGTTAGTTGTTGTTGTGCATGTGCATTAAAGATCTAGCGCCATTACCTATATGAAGGAAGATGTGAAATGTTCACCGACCACAAAATCTTGAAATATATGTTTGCTCACAAGTAGTTAAACACAAGGGAAATAAGGTGGTTGGAATTGGTGAAGGACTATGATTGCACTATCAGCTATCATCCAAGTAAAGCTAATGTTGTAGCCGATGCATTAAGTCGTAAAGCAAAAGGAGAAATGTCAAGCTTGATATTCGAACAAGAACATCTTATGAGAGAATTCGACAGGATGATAATTGAGGTAGTAGTACAACCAAAAAGCACGGAGATAGTACTAGCATCCTTGGTGGTGCAACCTACTCTGAGATAAAAGATAAAAGAAGCTCAACCTAGAGATAATTTTTTTAGCAAAATGATGGAACAAGCTCGTGAAGGGAGTGTAAAATGATTTCTTATAACATATGACAATACATTGACTTACGAAGGGAGATTATGCATTCCTAAAGAAAAAGGGATTAGAAAGGAAATTCTGGAATAAGCTCATTGTACGCCATATACAACTCATCCTGGAGATAGAAATATGTATGGAGATTTAAGTGAAGTATTATGGTGGTGAAGTATGAAACGAGATATTGGAACTTTTGCAGAAAAATGTTTGACTTATCAGTAAGTTAAAGCCGAACACCAAAGACCGTCTGGTTTGCTCAAACCACTGGACATCCCACAATGGAAATGGGAGCACATTACTATGATTTTGTGGTAGGGCTTCCACCATCAGTCAAGGAAAACAAGGGCATATTGGTTGCAGTAGATCGATTAACAAAGTCACCTTTTTCTTACTCGTTAAGATGGCATTCATTATGGAGCGATGTGCACAAATTTACATCGTGGAGATAGTAAAACTTCATGGAGTTCCTATATCAATTGTTTCACACAGAGATACACATCTTACTTTTATGTTTTGGAAAAGTTTACAATGTGCCTTAGGAACAAAGTTAAAATTTTGGCTTATCACCCGCAAACAGATGGACAGTCTAAAAGGACTGTACAAATATTGGAAGATATGTTGAGAGGATGTGGGCTCGACTTAGGAAGTAATTGGGAAGCATTATTGCCCTTGGTGGAGTTTGCTTATAACAATAGTTATCAAACGACTATTGGGATGGCTCCATACGAGGTGTTGTATGCAAGAAAATGTAGATCACCATTTAATGGAGCGAAGTTGGTAAAAAACTATATTTTGGGGCCTAAATTGATTCAACAAATCATAGAAAAGATAGTTATGATATAAGATCGAATCAAGATGAATCAAAATAGGCAAAGGTTGTATGCTGATAAACGAATAAAACATATACGGTTTGATAAAAGAAAAAGTGTTCTTGAAAGTAGCTCCTATCAAAGGTGTTATTCGATTTGGCGAAAAAGGAAATTTAAAGTCGAGATATATCGGAGTGTTTGAAATCCTTACACGAATTGGAGATTTAGCTTATCAACTATCATTACCACTAAGTCTATCAAGTGTGCACAAAGTTTTTCATGTCTCGATGCTAAGAAAGTACGTTCACGATCCAAGTCACATCGTGAATTATAAGGATCTAACAATCCACAATGACTTAACTTACAAGGAAGCACCGGAAGCTGTTTTGGAACGTAAGATTGACCATTTGAGAGATAAAGATGTTGCTCTAATCAAAGTATAGTGGAGATGTCATGGCAAAAATGAAGCTACTTGGGAGAGTGAAGAGGATATACGTGTCAAGTACCCAAGTTTTTCAATTCCATGTAAGATATTGAATTTCGAGGACGAAATTATATTTAAGGAGAGTAGTATGTGATAAACAATATTTAATTAGTGGTTTAGTTATAGATTAATTTATGGGGTAATTTTGGGGTTAATTTAGAGGTTAATTTAGGGGTTAAAATTTATTTATAAATATATAAACATCCAACATAAATCTTTCACAATTTTCTCCAATCTCTATAATATAAAATGAAGGGATGGAGGACTAGAATTTTTATCGTTCATTTTTCTACATCGAATATCTATAATTAGTAAGGTAGGGATCTTAATAGTATTGGTCTTTACTTAATATTTCATGATTGTATTTCGATAATTGCAATATATGTCAAGAGGAAATAAATTCATATAAGCTAGGGCCATAAAAAGGGACTGGGATCAAAAGTATCTTCGCGGTGAACCGACAATGCTATATGCAGTAACTGGACAGTCAGAGGAAAAAGGGCAAATCAATGAATTAAGTGTTGCAATTATATGAATGCTTTTTATGTTATATTAAATATTGACAGATATATCCCTATTGAGCGAGATGAAGCTCAACCTTATTATTATTTGACTTTCAGGTTGAGGAATCCAGCTCAAGATATGAAGTTGTCGATGGTAGAATAAATCATGATGTATTTTTAATTTTAATTAATTATGATCAGATTGAATTTTGGATCTATGACTTAACTTTTGTGTTTTATGTTTGGGATAATTGTTGGATATTTTAATTTGCAAGATGTGTGTGTGTTATTATTAGTATATTTATCATTTTTTTTAATTTAGGATTAAAATTTTTAAATCGTCCCTAAAAAATAATTGGGCGCACTTTAACTTATAAACTCGTACTTTCTTAATAATATTTTTTTCCCCTTAAAAAGTACTTCAATTTCAAGAAATTGGGATGTTACAGGTTAGATTATGCAAGCAATGATGAAAATAACTACCAAAAATGGAGATGTCATCCATGAAAATTTCCATAATATTTCCGATCATGCCATCAAAAATAGCCATCATGCATCTTTGAAAAGTCGCAGGTGCATTATATAGTCCAAATGGTAATCTACGGAATGCAAATACAAGGGCATGTAAATGCTGTAATACCCAAGCCTCTCACTACTCATTAGGCTAATATAGTTCATGAACTACAAGTTTTTTTTATATGCCACTTGCATCGATATTGGGATTTGTATTATTTATTTTATTTTAAATGGCATGACTAATTTTATAATTTGGGACTCTCATATAGTACTAGTTGTCAGGTTACTAACTTAAGTAGTAGATAATATATTTAAATAGGAACATCTACGTGTCAAGTTAGTAGATGTCATCCATTACACGTGGTGATATTAGAGGCATAAGAGTTGCAAGATTACACGTGATAAATTTAGAGGTGATAGGTGGCATCGAAGTATTGAGAAGTAGCTGGAAAACCCGGATATAAATATATGTGTATATATAAAAAGGTATATGAGAATAGTATTTTGGAAAAAGAAAATAATAATAATAATAATAATAATAATAATAATAATAATAATAATAATAATAATAATAATAGAAATGAAACGATATTATAACTAGAAAACAAGATAAGGGAATTGAGTGTAAATACACTAAAACACGACATATATATATATAGATAAATAATATCAGTTTCAATATATATAATATATATAATAGAGTATAACAAGTAAATGTTATATATACATATATATATATATATATATATATAAATACGTAACATGCACATGCATGCATATGAAATATGCATATTATATTAGCATATCCTTACATCTGTAGGAATGATGATAAGTTTGTCTATATATAGCCGTGTGTGTGTGAGCATATAAAATATGTATTTTAGTTTACTTAACTAGTTGGGTCACCGGCTTTATTTGGTTAAGGTATTTACATGGATAAGTTAGACACTTTTACACACACAACACAGACGGTTAAGGAAATCAAAAGAATAAAGTGAAACACACAAAGCACTTTGCGAACAAAAAAAAAAAAAGAAAGAAAAAAACACACTTGGACGTGCAAGGGAAAATAAGGGAACATATGAAGTAAACATCCGGCCGAACAAAAGAAGAGAAAGGGAAGGTGAGTGCTTTCGAATCCAAAACTCGCATTTCAAACATCTGAATGATATTAATCAAGTTTGATTCAAATTTCTTAATATAAAAACTTGTATTAGTCGACTTCAAACAAGATACATGTAATAAATAGTCTGACATCTATTCTAATGTTGAAAGTAAAATTGAGATAAAGTGTTTTAATTTTAAGCGAGAAAATCAAATTAATGGGAGAAAATCATTTGATATAAGTGATAAAGGACTGGAAGCAGTACATATACAGTTAAAATTAGATTTGAGGCATTTTACAGGATCAGGTATAGTAAATTAAATTAATTCTGAAAATGTAAGTTGATACTACGCATATGCACAGGTTGTCCAATATCTAAAATCTTCGGTGGCACATCTAAGGGTGAAAGGTAAGTAAAAATCTATCTGCAACTGTAATGCATGAACTTAGTATTATCTGAATTGATTGTACTATATGTGACTGTGGTATCTTGTTGAATATACATGGATATTATATGTTGAATAATTGGCTTGTATGATGTTCTAATATGGTGCTTGGTGAGCCATTGAACATGCCATTCACAGTATTTGCATGTGCATGCATATTACAAGAGCATGTTCGCATGCACGAAAATATTTTCTAGAAGAAAATAGATGTTTGTTGACCACTGTTAATGCATCGAGGCACGCTGGGCGTGCTTATGATATATGTTTAGGTATAGCAAGTGGGGTACTTCCTGGTTAACACAAAGCTAGATGGGAGATGGGCTCTCGGTGGGTCACATGAGGATGGACCATTTGTGGGTACCTGTGTTATGACCCTACGGAGTGGGATACTTCTTGGCGGACACATGGGACGCAAGTACGGGAACCTTGGCTGGGCCGCGGGAGGATGGACCACACGTATCATCATAACGATATTTATTGGCCATTTGATTATTGCTATGTGCAAAGCTCTTTTCCAGTGCATAGTAGTTAGGTCAGAGGCCCCAATGAAAGAAATTGATTTTAATAGAGTATTTTAATTCATGAATTTTACATATTAGCATCACATGTTGGTAAAGTATTGTTATTGTTTAGACATGCATGATTTTTACTTGCTGAGCTCTAGCTCATGTAGTTCATGCATTGCAGGTGAGCATGAGAATTCCTGAGTCTTTGGCTTACTGTACAGTGCTCAAGCTTCTTCAGGTTTTGAGGATCATGGATGTGGATGACGAGCTGTTGGGCTTGTTTTTGGATTTATTTTGGTTCTGGTTCTGTTGTGTTATATGTAAGAACTCATACTGTTTGTAACTTTTGAAACTATATTGTAAATATATGTAAATAGTGTGCTGGTTTGGGTTCTGTGTTTGTATATTTAGTAATCATGCTTACGTATAAACAGGGTTGGCTAGCCTTTTTACTTTTAAATTTGTAAAAAACTTCGTTGCAGTCTACCAGGTTTATTTCGTTGTTCGTTGTTATATATCAAATTTACACAAAACAATATTACACATTTTAAATAAGGTTTGTGGTTGAGTTGTACCATTTATGTATATTTTCTAGTAATAGTAATAGGGTGGGCGTGACAGAGTAGTATCAGAGCTCGGCTACAGGTTCTGTAGACAATCTATGTACATGAACTCAAAACTCGTAGAGCACAACCATGCCAGTAAGTTTTACTTTATTGTCTGATGCATATGTTTCATGAAATCATATTGGCCATGTGTTATTAGGTTATCATAAGACAGTGTTTCAGTCATGGTGAGAACTAGAGGTGAGAGTAGTGGTGGGGATAGAAACCGAGGAGGGGAGACACCTATACAAACTGGTGATCGAGATAATGTCATAAATTGACTTCTTTTTTGAATAAGTGGAAAAATATATAAAAGAAAGGAAAAAAATCTTGATCACAAGCCGATCAGGTAGCTTAAATAAGGGCCGTTAAAACCTACTAAGGTAAAGCCCACCCTTATGGAGAAAACCCTTGGCAGAAAAAGAGTACCCTTGAAAAAGCCAAAACGTCCACATAAAAATGCATAAAAACATCCACAAAAATGCATAAAAGTTTCACTAATCAAAAGATCAAACCGAAATCCAGGGGATGACCCATAGTCATCCATAATCCTCATTATTGGGAGAATCTACTTCGTCAGCATAATCCTCCCACATCTTAGTAGTATCCACTTTTGGGAACTTCAAATTATCTGATTGAGCATCGTCCAAAATAGTGAAGCTATGAATTGGAGGCTTCTGGCCTTGATTAACATCACGAAAAAGTTGCCGCTTAGCATCATCTAATGATTTATCCTGAATAGCCTGACAAAGGTGACGAATGGGCTTGGCCAACTTGTACGGGACTGTCCTCGGATGCCGCTTGATATCAGACAAAGTAGGTATATTCAATGCGGTGTGATTCAATTCTGAGTGTGTATCCAAAGTAGCCAAAGTTGCCAATGGAGACGGCGAAGACAAAGATTGACTGGCATGCCCTTGCGTCGCACCCGAAGAGTTTTCCACAGAATTAGAAGCCATAACTTTGTTTAGAACCTCACTGTCGTCTACTAAATCATTCGCATCCTCTAAAGCAGCAAAAGAATTCTCCAAAGTGACGATAGGAGAAGAACCATGACATAATCCTAAAGAGGTTTGGACATATCAATATCAACCAAAACCCGAACAAAATATCCCAGAGATCCATTCAATGAACGTTCGTCAATTTGCACCGGGGAACCAATTGCTTTCGCGATTCCCATAATAAAGTTAGGCTCCCAATACTCAAGACCGAGTTCAAAATTACGAACCCAGATACTGGCCGTGGAAGTATTAACTTTATAAGGGTTAAAGTCTGGTACCCAAGGAGACAGACGAATTGAACGAGGATTAAGAGCTCAGGAAGCACGAGTCTGAGCCTGGGCACGATCCTGAGCATTTGAAAACTTGACACAAAAGAAACCCTTTCCCAGGGGAATCAATTTCCAATCAGTATGAATATTCCATAATTCCAAAAGTCGCTTCTGAAGAGGTAATAAAGGCCAAGGTTTACTTCCTTTATTAAGGAGCACACGACCAATTAAAGAGAAAGAAAATTGCCTAATCCACAGTTGATAAACATTTTCATCGATGGTCACAGAATAATAATCCCCCTTTTTAATGGGTTCAGGGGCATTCGAAGAATCCATGACAGTAGTAGAATACGATTTCAAATTATCATTAATAACAGTAGACTGACCAGAAACCACCTTAGCAAAAGATGGGATTTCATTAGCGATAAAGTTACCATAAGAAATTTGTGAAGCTGAAGGTCTTCCCAAATGGATTGAAGAATCCTTAGCCAAATTTAGAGTGTTGCAACTAGAAGAGGGGACCACCCCTTGATCGCCAATGGTGGCAGATCTGGGATCACCTCTGGAGGGAGCATAAAAAATTTAGGGACCACACATGGGGTAACGGATGAGAATCCAGTCACGAAGGATCCGAGCAACACCAAATGCAAGTTATCTCGAGTTCTTGAAGACTATGTAATTGAGTTCTTGAGTTCTTGTATTTGTTTATCATAGATTAGGTGTTAATTTCCATTGTTTTGAGTCATTTGAGTGGCCAAGTTGATGTTATAGGCCAAGTATATTGAATCTAGACTCATGTTAGTTAATCATGGGTCAAAAGGAAGCATTGACGATTGAAGGACAAGAGGTTGCGTTCAAAAACGTCCAAAAGCGCGTCAACAACCGCTTTCACCACGCGGGGTTTAGTATTTTGGCCATAACATTCTCTACTAAAATGATATTGAGCTTATTCAAGATGCTATGGAAAGCTAAGAGAAAGGGCTACAACTTTCATGAAGACGTCAGAGCCTAATTACGTGAAGAACACGGCATGGCCGTGCTTATTTACACGACCGTGTTCGCTGACGACGCGTGTGAAAATGGTCCCGTGTGTTCGAAAGCACGGCCGTGCTTTTTGCCGCGTTTTTTGAGTCTGTTCAGTTTTTCATTTCCTTTTTGGTTTTTGAGTTGATTCCTAGTTGGTTTAGGGTTTGTTTTGGTTTAGGGTTTGTTTTGAGTCGCCTATATAAGGCAAACACTTGTTTTATTTTTCAGAAGAACTTGATTATTGAATATTAATTAGAGATTTTCTCTTCAACCCTTTGGGTGTTTACAAGAGCTTCATGATTGTTCATCTTGTTGCGAATTCTGACTTATCAAACAAACTTCCGCATTTGTTTGTGGCGTCTACGCATACCGAGGTTCTTGCTTTTCTAAGCAACGGGTCGAGGTTTCCACCAAATTAACCAAACTAGTTAAGATCTTGGGTTAACAACATATTGTTGTTGGGTCGTATGCACAGTTGTTGCTGCGGTTCACATTAGTTGGTAATCAGAGCCATCTAGCAAGGTTAAATCTATCAACAACAATACAAACAAATTCAACAACTCATCCATTAGAGAGATATAGCTGGAGAACAAAGAGTAGAATTGAATCAACCACATCAAAGGGCGGATCAAGTCGAGATAGTAGGGGAAAGATTCCGAAAGCTAAATCCACCAACCTTAGAAGATGCGATGGATCCCACAGCTGCATAAAATTGGTTGAGGACTTTAGATAACATGTTTCAATATAGTAGGGTTCCAGAAGAAGAAAAAGTAATGTGTGTTTCGGTTATGCTTCGCAGAAGTGGGGGACATTGGTGGGATACGATGACAAGCATAGAAGATACGACGACCATGACCTGGGAAATATTTAAAAAGCTATTCAGAAATAAATACTTCACGACTCCTATTTGTGTAATGAAGATGAATGAGTTTATACATTTACGCCAAGGGACAATGACTGTCGGGGATTACATTCGCAAATTTGATGAATTATCCAGGTTTGCCACTCATATGGCCAACACTGCTGCACTAAAAGTAGAGATTCCTTGAAGGCCCGAGGCCGGAATTATATAGAAATGTCGTGTCGGAATTCAAGGAGTAACATATTCACAGGTTCTTTGAGAGAGCCTTTGGTGGAAGAAACAAGCGAATTAAGGATTTTTCATGCCCATGATCCTAGATGTTAATTCAAATAGGGACACGGACAGAGATGGGGTGGAAATCAAAAGAAAAGAGTTTTTCAAGTTCAAAAACAACAGAAACCTAACTTTCAACCACGCCAAGGGCAACAACAGTGGGAACAAATTAAGCGCCAAAAAGCGGATAATGGTAAGGCACATATATCACTACCTTTTTGTCATAGGTGCAAGACTCAACATACTGGAAATTATCTGGTAGATACTAGAGATGTTTTACGTGTGGAATGACTGGACATCTTGCTAACGTGTGCCCAAATAATCTGAATGCAACTGGATAAAAGAAAGTGCCATCTAGGGCATTTACTATCACCAGAGCAGATACATAGGCGAACCCATCAATGGTGACAGGTAAACTTCTTATCTTTGACACCCCAACATTCGTATTATTTGATTCGGGAGAGACACATTCATTTGCATCCAAAGTATGTCGGAGACCGGGTAGGACACTGATGTAGGCAAGTGGGTTACAATGTAACAATTCCCTCAGGAGATCCCAAACAGACTAATCAAATTTTGAAAGTTTGTGCTATTCCAATCGAAAATAGAGAACTTTATGCTGATCTAATTGTGTTAGCCATGAACGACTATGATATCATTTTGGGTATGAATTGGTTGTTAAAGTATGGTGCTACAATTGATTGTCAGAAAAAGACAGTGACATTTCAACCACCAGGAGAAGATCAATTTACCTTCATTGGAATCACAACTCATTTTAGATTTCCAATGATATCAGCACTAAAGGCGCAACGTTTCTTTGGGCGGTTGTGAAGGACCCTGGCTGTGAAGGATACCTAGACACTTTTACACACACAACACAGACGGTTAAGGAAATCAAAAGAATAAAGTGAAACACACAAAGCACTTTGCGAACAAAAAAAAAAAGAAAAGAAAGAAACACACTCAAACGTGCAAAGGAAAATAAGGGAACATATGAAGTAAACATCCGGCCGAACAAAAGAAGAAAAAGGAAAGGTCAGTGCTTTCCACTACAACATAAATGATATTAGGTAATACCTAAAAAATATTACCTAATGCCCATAAAATGTTACTATAGATAATAGGTAGCACTTTTATGGTGCTGCACTTGTCCGTGCTACCTATAGTCTAAGTTATCACTTTTATTACCTTTTAGTAACACTTTTTCTAAGTGTTACATTAAGTTCTCTATTGGTAACACTTTGAAGCAATATTTCTAACGTGTTATACATATGAATCTTATATATGTAACACTTTTTGTAACACTTTAAAAAAAAATACTCCTACAGTGTTACATATGAATCTTATATAACACTTTTTTTGTTAAAGTTTTTTGCCACTAAGTATATTCGAACCCACGACCTGTTATGTGTGGATATTACAATTTGCCACTAAGCTAAGTTGATTCTTATTACAACTTTTGCATTGTTTTATATATACACATACACACATATATATTAGAATTGTATAAAATATATTATATGTATATATAATATATTTTATATAATAAAGATTATATTATATAGTATTTAGTTTGAAAATCATATTATGTTATATATTAAAGGACACAAAAATTAAAAATATCAAAAATATATACAATAAATTTATCGATTGATCAATATTCAATCGGTAAAAAAAAATATATAAACATATAAAATTAATTTACCAACAGATAAAAAAGTTCTAACAATAAAAAAATTAAATAATAAATAAATAAGGAAAAAATAATTTACCGGAAAAAAATTCCTAAATAATTACGAGACAACATCAATTTTCATTGGTAATTTTTTTTTTAAAAAAGTAAAACAAAAGGTTAATGATGAAATTGGTCTCGTTAGTAAAAATTAAAAATAAATAAATAATAATAATAAAATATATACATGCGCATTTTAAAATCGATATTACAATGGAATCAATTACCTCCATAAAAATATAAAAATAAAAGTAAAACTAAAATACTTTATAAAAAAAAAACAAAAATTCAGTAAAAAAAACAGAGTACATGATGTCTACAATTTTTAGGTTTGGTGATTTTTTTTGTCTTCACCTATTTTTTGACATCAATTAATTAAATAAATCGTTGACATTATTTAATGATAGTTATAGAATTTTGTGTTACTAAAATATAGCTAAAAAGTGTTACAATTAATAAAATATAGTGTTGCCAAGAGTGCTTCTTAAATAAAGTGATACATATTTGCGTTAAAAAAGAAATAACAAAAAAGTGATACTTAAAAGTGTTTACTATATATTGTAATATCTAAAAAGTGTTACAAAAACGTGTTACATATGTATCTTATGTAAAAAGTGCTACAAAATTTGTGTTACCTAATGTCATTTATGTTGCAGTGTTCGAATCCAAAACTCGCATTTCAAACATCTGAATGATATTAATCAAGTTTGATTCAGATTTCTTAATATAAAAACTTGTATTAGTCGACTTTAAACAAAATACATATAATAAATAGTCTGACATCTATTCTAATGTTGAAAGTAAAATTGAGATAAAGTGTTTTAATTTTAAGCGAGAAAATCAAATTAATGGGAGAAAATCATTTGATATAGGTGAAAAAGGACTAAGGCAGTACATATATAGTTAAAATTAGATTTGAGGCATTTTATAGGATCGGGTATAGTAAATCAAATTAATTAAAGAAAATGGAAGTTGATACTACGCATATGTACATGTTGTCCAATATCTAAAATTTTCGGTGGCACATCTAAGAGTGAAAGGTAAGTAAAAATCCATGTGCAATTGTAATGCATGAACATAGTATTATCTGAATTGATTGTATTATATGTGACTCACTACAACAAAAGTCAAAAATAGCGACGAAAATATCCGTAGCTAAACATAACAAATTCGTCGCTATTCAATTTTAGCGACGGATTAGCAACAAAACATATCCGTCGTTAAAACGCTGGTCGCTAAAGATCTAACGACGGAAAATAGAGCCGTCACTAATATTGCTACGGAAAATTCCGTTGCTAGATAAAACAATCCGTTGTTATTAATGGACGACGATATATACTGTACAACCAATATAACAACAATTTAGTAATGGAAATTCCTTTGCTACTTTAATGACGGAAACTCCGCTGCTAATTTAATGATGGAAATTCCATTGCTAATTTAATGACGAAAATTCCATCGCTAATTTAATGACGGAAATTCCGTTGAATTTAATTTATCGCCATTCATATTAGTGACGGTTTATTTCCATCGCCAATAAATTTTTTAAAAAATAAATAATGATTACACTATAATTTCGTGTAACATACATGTACGCGCGCAATAATTTAAACCCAAACTATAAAATAAACCAGAAATCACAGTCTAATATAACAAAAAAATATTCGTCACATTGTCGAATCAAAATGAAATGTAAACTACAATTAACGACGTTAAAACAAGTTATATTTCAATACACAAAATACAATAAAACGCAACGTCTAAGAATGATTAGCAGCACCAAAAGCACCACCATCAGGAGGATCGGTAGGAGGTGGCGACCACTGGTGGCGTATCTCATGCATCATCATGCGCATATGTGCTCGCATCTGCTCCATCTCCATTCACATTTTTAGTCCGCATATCTTCCATCTCTTCCTGTAACTCCATCCGCACCTCTGCCTAATAGTGTCGATCTACGTGTGAACGGTGGATGAGTTGGCACTAGTGCGTGTTGGTATAAATCTTTGCCGCTTTACTCCTGGAGCCACAAATTAGTTGTTTCGTGACCCGTAATGCTGCATCCATGTATATCACGGGTCATTGTTCGCCTTATTTTTAGCTTCACCGCAAGTGTGTACGGTGCGATTTATAGAATAGGGTTAGAAAGGTCGAATCCACATGGACTAATAAATTAATATACTAAGTATTGGATTATAATAGCCTTATTTTTATCTAGACTATCGAAATTTGAAGGATTAGTTTTATTAATACTAAAGCGAAATTAATCCTAAAATAACAAAGCAAAGAGCGATTGAAAGATCAAGTATGAATGAAAGGATTCATGAGTTATGGTTTCAGTTAATATCCCCCTTTTATTATCGGATTAATCAAACCAAAGTTAAGCGTATTCTTCTCTATAGACCAATCACCAAAGTAATTTACCCTCTCTCTCGAGATGTATGTAAAAGCATTAATTGGAATATATATGCTAGCATCTCTACTCAACATGAGATATCCAACTCTCAAAAGTTCAAAAGATTATAAGGTCTCACAAATATTCACAGACTTCTCAATCAAGCTAGCTATTTGTGTCAAGTACTCAAGATCTAGTATTGAAACTCATCGGTTAGAATTATGAATCAATACATCAAACAAGTTTAAATCAATGGCCTTTGATAAAACAGGAATTAAAGCAAAGTACTTGAATAGAGAAAGAAAACATTAACTTCAATTATTATCACTCATAAAATAAAAGTGTTTATTAACCTACTCCTAAACTTGGGTATCACAAAGTATTTAGCCAGACATCGAAGATAAACAATTCATAGACAAATTATTCATAATCAAAATCTAACTAATTGAAATAAGGATAAGATGGAATGAGTGAACTCGGGGACGATGACGATCTCTCGATCTATCTTCAATCCTCGAAGGTGTGGTTGCGGTCTTGATCGATCTCTCGAAGTTTCCGGTGGAAAACTGCTCTTCTCTCTGGTTTCTAGGGCTAAAATCAGCGTGTCCTTATTTGTGGCTGCCCCGGGTCTATTTGTACTTCGTTTGGGTGAAACCTAGTTGAAAAGCGAATCAAAATCTGTTTTTTCCTTGAGAGGAGCACGGGCCGTGCCATATGGCACGCCTTGACCCGTCTTGTAGTGCAAGGATTGCTCAGTTCATCGAAGGGAGCATGGGCTGCCCGTGCTACATGTCGAACCTGGTGGCCTGATGTCTGGGTTGAGCACGGTGCGTCTTTGTATGGCCTGGTAGCTGCCCGTGCTACATGTCGAACTGGTGGCACGATGTCAGGTTGAGCACGGGTCGTCTTTGTATGGCATGGGCTGCCCGTCTTTACTTACTGTAGCAGAATTCGTGCTCGGCCATTTTCTTCCATTTTCACCCGATTAAATCCGACTTCTTCTCGACTCAACTCCAACTTCGTACTTCACATCAAATATTGGCGATTGCAATACTCCGAATTGTTGCCAAAATGCTACAATGCTCGATAATTTTCTACAAAACGAGCAAAGCGTAATCCTTTTCCACAAAATAGGAATATAACCCTATTTACTCATATAATGCATTCATATCAACACATTATAGCCAAGATTAAGCCCAAAATACATGCAAACTACATTTCAATCAAACCCCCAAACTTAAACTGCTGACAGTCCCGGTCAACACTCTATAAACAAGACAACACAAATGGGGTAAGGAAGAGCAACTCAAGAACACCACATCACGTTCATGTCATCTATCCATAGACATCAAGCATAAACCAACCAAGTTTCAAATAGATAACACGGAGCACAAGTCTATTAAAATCATGGTAAAACACTTCAAATCAAGCCTCTCATGGATAAAGTGTATACTCTACTCACTAGAATTATAAGGGACGTGTATTCGCTCAAATCATATCAATGTTGAAGAATTATCATATGCTTGCAAATCGTCTCACATCTCACCACTCGTTTGTATGCAATTCACAAATCGAAAGGACTTTGTTTATGGTTGTAATGAAGGCTCTTTGGTTAAGGTAGGGAAATATGGATAAAGTGACTCAACTCGGCGTATAGATTGGTAAGCGCATCGTTTTTCTCAAGCAATTTTTGAATAAAAATCAACTATGTACTCCCCGATCGCCTTATATCCTATCACCTCTTATTTCTCCCTTCTTTTTCATACAAATCATTCACCTTCACCTTACATCACAATTTCCACCTATTTTCACTTATGTTCGACTCATGGTTGCGGTCGATTTTTTCGACTCTCCATGAGTATTCTTCCTTTTTTTCCTTCTTTTTTTTTTATTAGAATCACCCAATATGTATACATTTTCTACTTCTCGACACCCATTCATTCAACCCTTTTTTTTACAATCCATTTGCTCAATGCTATACGCTCAAGCTTAGGGTAACATATATATCAATTTACGGCTTAAGGCTTGAAATGTGGCTATCAAAAATCAGGCAATAGACTCAAATTGGCAAACTAGGGAAATCAATTATCAAGGTAGGCAAAAAGGCTTGAAAGACTTAACAAAAATGGCCTAAAATCATTTTCATGAATGCATACAACATGTGACTTTGACGGAGATATCAGAGCAAGTTCTAGAATTCAAATCAACATGAATGACACACTCTATCCCAAACAAGACGCATACGATGAAGCGAAAGGCTCAAAAGCTCACGAGGCTTGTAAGTGCATAATTCAAAGCATATTTAACCATGATCCCAATAAGCACATGCTCCATATTAATTATTCTCAACCCGGTCAACTCACGCTCAACACCCAATTCAAAACAACATAAAGCGCTCAAACACATGCTCCCCAAAGATCAACAAACACACAAAAGCGGTCAACTCACTCCCTAATCAACTAAGAAAGCAATAAACGTGCTAAAGCGATAAACGTGCTAAAAATAATCAAAAACAACTAATGCAATGCAACTACATGCTCTAAATGCAACTACATGAATGCAAAAACGCCACACCTTCAAAAATTTACTACCTCTCCCCCAAACATGAATGAAATTATAGCGCATAGAAGAAAAGGTAGAATTTCAAAGAAAAGTGTGAAAGGACTGGATCAGCTGTGGGGTGGCGGCGGAAAGTGGCTGCAGGAGATATGCCACATTTGTATCGATGCATCGTCGTCTGCACTATCTCAACTCCGGCTCCCCTGCGCGTCTTATGTCTCGGCCCGAAGGAGCACGCAGGCCGTGCACTAGCGCACGGCGGCCCATGCTAGGGGCCGAACATTCGAGCCTCAAAATCACGGATACGACACGGGCGTGCCATATAGCACGCAGGCTGCCGTCTTTGGTGCCGTGAAAAATTCCTCAAGTCTTGGTACCGGCCGGGCGTCTTGCATGGCGCACGGGTTGCCCGTCTTCAGGTCCACACTTCAACTTTGATTTTTCCAAATTTTTTTTTTGAAGAAAAACAAGAAAATCTATTCTATGAAAGCAAATAAATCTAACTTAGAAAAGGGAAAAAACAAACCAAGAAAACATGGGAAGAAATAAAATAGCAAAACCATTGGGTTGCCTCCCAACTAGCGCTAAATTTAACGTCTATAGCTTGACGATTGTTTTATTCGATCACGGTTCGGCAAAGTAATGCGAGTCACTTCTTCATGCTCTTCTCATTGCCAATTCAACTTGCATATATTTGAACCTCCTTTGAATGCCTCTAGCGTAGAAGTCACCCGTCGGTCAAATGCCATGTTCTTATCGTTTGCATCGTTCGAGAGGCGATATACACGTCTTCCGAGCTCTTGGTCCTTATCGTGTGCTTTGCTTTCTCACCATTTAAGTACGTCTGCACGTTATCTATAGCACACACACCATGACTCGGATTAAAAGTATTAGCACTTAAATTGATGACATATATTGATTTACAATACTCCTGTTATCATGATGGTTCCCGCTTTATAGATGGAGAACAACACTTGCTCATCATTAACTCTTAATGTGAGCTCTCCTTTTGTCGTCTATCAATGCGCGTGCGGTGGCTAGGAATGGGCGCCCCCGTATCGAGGGGGGCGTCTCGATCTTCCTCCATGTCAAGCACTAGAAAGTCCACGGGAATATAAACTTGTCTACCTTCACGAGCACATCCTCCACGATTCCCTTGGGATATGTGAGTGATCTATCCGCTAGGCGTAAGGTGACCGTAGATGGCTTCACCTCTCCTAATCCAAGTTTCTGAAAATGGATAAGGGCATTAAATTAATACTTGCTCTAGATCACAAAGTGCTTTATTAAATACAACACCACCAAAAGTACAAGGGATAGTGAAACTCCCAGGATCTTTGAGCTTATGTGGTAATTTCCTCGAATGATCGTCTTTGCACTCCTCGGTCAAGTTGATTATTTCGAACTCCGCCAACTTTTTCTTCTTTGACATCACTTCTTTTAAAAACTTCGCATAATTGGGCATCTGCTCGATGCGTGCAAACGGTATGTTAATATACGTTTCTTAAAGATGTCTAAGAATTTAGCAAATTGGGAGTCTAACTTTTTCTTTTTAAAACGTTGAGGGAAAGGAAGTGGTATAGAAAAATTTGAAAGATCGAGTTAGAGAAAGATTTAAGCTTCGGCCCCTTTTTGTTCGATCGATGCTCCCCAAATCATTCCTTGGCCTAAACATCGCCATTTGCTTGGTTTCCACGTCTGCAGGGCGTAACGATCGTTGCCCTTTGCGGGGAGCACGGGCTGCCGTCTTGGGAGCATGGGCCATGCTCTCTTGCGTCTGTTCGGCGATTTTACGGTATTTTTCGGCCTTCGTATTCCGTACCACTCCTCGGGACGAATGGCGTTACACTATTCCTCGGGTTAACCTCGTGTTGCTCGCAATTGGCCTTTCTCACGATCTTTGCCCACCAACAATCGTAGCTATTTGGCCTATTTGAGTTTCAAGATTTTCATTTGGGACCCCAATTGCATGATATGGTTTCGATTTTATCCGGCTCGCCTCATCCTTATTAAATGTTTCCTCGTCTCACAAATAAGCGAGGTGAACATTTCTTCCATAGTTGGCTTAGCCTCGGCATTAATGACACCGTTTGTCACATTAAACCCGTTGGTGGTTGCATCACATTCTTCGTGTTTGCGTAAGAGAAGTTCTCATGGTTCCTCAAACCGGATGGTAGTGAGTGGGAAATTCCCTATTAACATGGTAATTGTTGAAATTTCGGTTATTAACATGGTTTGCTTCCTCTATCGGATATAGAGGAACTCCCCATTATGTGCACCCGCGTTTCCCTCATTTGCCTTTGTCAATGCACTTAAATGATTGGTCAAAAGCAGACATATCGAGCCGTAAACTCCTTAATGGGTCCAAATCGGTAACCCGGCTACCACTTTTCACATTAATTCTCTCGGAAGGCCACTGATAGCTATTCATGGCCATCTCCTCCAATAAGTTGAATGCATCTTACGGAAACCTTGTGAATAGCGCCCCCTCTTTGCGGCATCCACGAATGATCTAGTCTGCCCCATCAACCCATTGTAAAAAGCGAGTTGTTCATCTTGAGGAAATCCGTCTTTGGGCACCTCCTCAACAAATCCAGGAATCTCTCCCGGGCCTCATACAAAGGCTCAGAGTCAAACTGGCCAGTGATCTCACTTTTTAGCTATAGTGTCTTACTTGGTAGGAAGTATTTAAACGAAACCTCGACTTAGCTCATCCCGGATTATTCACACTCCCTGAGTTAGGGTGCCTAACCAGTTCCTAACCTTATCCCTTAAGAGAAAGGGAATAGGCGAAGACGTATATCATCATTAGTCACCCCATTCATCTTGATAGTATTGCAAATCTGTATGAAATTCGCAAGATGAGAGTTAGGATCCTCAGACGGGAAACCCCCAAACTAATTCTGATGCACCATCGAGATCAGTGCTGGCTTTAGATCAAAGTTATTCGCATTGATTGGGACATTGGCAATTCCACCATAGTTGCGATTGATTGGGCGAAAGTAATCGCGAATCGCCTGCTGTTGGACTGCTGGTGCCACTGGAACCTCTGGTATTGGTTACTCGACATTGGCCCTTCTGGACCAATTGTTACCTTCGTTTTCGGCCCCGTTATTGCCTCCATTGTTACCTTCTACGTTTGCCATAGTCTGTCCTTGTTGTCTTTCTGCCCGTTAAGTAGCCGCACTATTCCGCCTAGCAAAAGCCTCAACCTCCGGTATGAACGGTGCTAATTCTCCTTGCTTTGAGCGTGTGTTCATGCACTACCTGAACCAACTAAAGAGGCAAGTCAAACACAGTAGAAGTAAAATTAAACAACAAAATAAAAAGAAAGAAAAAATGTCCAAATTAAAAATAATTCCATTTATCGCAATATTAGTACTAAAAATTTAATTAGTCCCCGAAACAGCGGCAAAAACCTGTTCGCCTTATTTTTTAGCTTCACCGCAAGTGTACGGTGCAGTTTATAGAATAGGGTTAGCAAGGTGGAATCCACAGGGACTAATAAATTAATATACTAAGTATTGGATTATAATAGCCTTATTTTTATCTAAACTATCGAAATTTGAAGGATTGGTTTTATTAATACTAAAGCGAAATTAATCCTAAAATAACAAAGTAAAGAAGCGATTGAAAGATCAAGTATGAATGAAAGGATTCTGAGTTATGGTTTGATTAATATCCCCTTTTATTATATGATTAATCAAACCAAAGTTAAGCGTATTCTTCTCTATAGACCAATCACCAAAGTAATTTACCCTCTCTCTCGAGATGTATGTAAAAGCGTCGAGTGGAATATCTATGCTAGCATCTCTACTCAACATGAGATATCCAACTCTCAAAAGTTCAAAAGATTATAAGGTCTCACAAATATTCCACAGAGACTTCTCAATCATGCAAGCTATTTGTGTCATACTCAAGATCTAGTATTGAAACTCGCCGGTTATAATTATGAATCAATACATCAAACAAGTTTAAATCAATGGCCTTTGATAAAAAGAATTAAAGCAAAGTAATTGAATAGAGAAAAAAACATTAACTTCAATTATTATTAATCATCAAATAAAAGTGTTTATTAACCTACTCCCAAACAGGAATCACAAAGTGTTTAGCCGGACATCGAAGATAAACAATTCATGCAGACAAATTATTCATAATCAAAATCTAACTAATTGAAATAACGATACGATGGAATGAGTGAACTCGGGGGCGATGACGATCTCTCGATCTATCTTCAATCCTCGAAGGTGTGGTTGCGGTCTTGATCGATCTCTGAAGTTCCGGTGGAAAGCGCTCTTCTCTCTACAGTTTCTAGGGCAAAAATCGCTTGTCCCTGTTTGTGGCCGCCAAGATCTATTGTACTTCGTTTGGGTGAAACCTAGTTGAAAAATCGAATCAAACTACTGTTTTCCTCTGAGAGGAGCACGGGCCGCCATCTGGCACGCCCGGCCCGTCTTTGGTAGCCGCAAGGATTGCTTAGTTCATCGAAGGGAGCACGGGCGTGCTCTTTGGCACTGCCTGCCGTGCTTCATCGAACCTTAATGGCTTTGATGTCAGGTTGAGCACGGGTCGTCTTTCATAGCGCACGGGCTGCCCGTGCTCACCATGCTTGACTAAATGTTTCGCCGATTTCTTCCATTTTTGCCTTGATTCGTCAGACTTCTTCTCGACTCGACTCCAACTTCGTACTTCACATCAAATATTGGCTATTGCAATGCTCCGAATTGTTGCCAAAATGCTACAATTATCGATAATTTCCTACAAAACGAGCAAAGCGTAATCCTTTTCCACAAAACAGGAATATAACCCTATTTACTCATATAATGCATGCATATCAACACATTCAAACCAAGATAAAGCCCAAAATACATGCAAACTACATGTCAATCAGTCATGTCCACCTCGAGGGGCTCATTCGACTCCTCATTTGCACGTATACGCTTTGCAACCAAACGTTCCTGTATATCTTCCTACAACAAAACAATCATGTTAAAATTTAAAAAAATATATATATATTATTGACTTTTAAAAAAATGTCCTTTCAAAAAAAAATTAAAAAAATATATGAATTAATATTATTTAAAGATTATTTACTTATATTATTTACATCAATTTTTGGACTTCCCGTCCACCCAATGGGTGGACGCCCATACACTTCTTTTCCTACATCCACAAAAACAAACAAATGAATTATATATTTTATTTTTGATAACAACATTTGTCAAGAGAACACACATCTAGCTAGTGCATTCAGTGAGTAGCTAGTAATTCATCCAGAATAGGTATTAGGCAAAGAGCAGACAACGAGTACATCGTAACCATAATATCAAATAGGTAAAGATACACAAATACACGAATTGGAAAAAAAAAACATTTTATTTGTAGGCATAGGCATGACTTTTTACAGATTATGCAAATTATATGGACGACTGAAACAACAATTCATCAATAAAGATCATATCATTCATAACTCTGTTTCTCGTTCATTAATATTTAAAAATAAACATCATAGAGGAACCTTGCAGGT